>OY288269.1:47360330-47960330 GCA_958450335.1 Hibiscus tridactylites | reverse complement strand
TCTTGTTTGTAGTGCGAGTTGCCTACAGGATAACAGTTGAATAGTTATGGGCGAAAAACACATGCAAAAAGGTCGTAAATGAAAGCGAGTAACAAGTAATAGTAAATGAAAATGACATAAAGGACGTACCCATATCGAGTACCATTTGACGTTCATCACGATTCTTCTATTTCAGCAGATAGTTTGCGGCTATGTGCCGCAAGCAAAAACGGTGGTGAATGTATGGAGGCTTCCAATAGTCACCCAAATTTTCTATCGCCCACAACAGCGCTGTGCCTCTGTCAGAAATAACACACACCCCTTCATCCCTTTTTCGTATTACATGATCAATGACATTTTCGTAGGTTCTGAAGGAAGAACGTCCAAGACTCCAAATCCTCCTTCGGGACGATTGCGAATGCAACAGGAACGCATTTGCGATTGTCGTCCTGTGCTATAGTTAGAAGTAGGATCTGTGTATATCTTTCGTACTACCATGTGCCGTCGATTTGGACCATCGGTTTGCAGTGCTTGAATGCGTTGATGCACTGGGGGACCATCGTTATTTTTAGTTACTAATGAAAACATAACGCGTATTTAGTATGATTCATTATTGTTATTATTATTATTATTAGTATGATTATTATTGTTATTATTATTAGTAGTATGATTATTATTATTCTTATTATTATTATTATTAGTATTATTTAGTTACTAATGAAAACATAACGCGTATTTTTATTATTATAATTATTAGTATGATTATTATTGTTATTATTATTACTATCATACTAATAATTTTTATTGTTAGTATGATTCATTATTATTGTTGTTATTATTATTAATATTATTATTATTTTAATTATAATTATTATTATTTCTATTATTATTATTATTATTATTTTTATTGTTATTATTATAAATAAAAATTGTAATATTAAATGAGTTTCCCGCCTCGAAACTCTTCATTTAAAAAACCTCACAACCTCGCGTCCTGTAGAACGCGATTTCTTTAGAACCTCGCGTTCTATAGGACGCGAGGTCACTTCTGACCGTTCAGTTCACGCGTCTGTTCATTGACGTGCCTTTTCAATGAACCTCGCGTCCTATAGGACGCGAGGTACATGAATATCGCGTTCTACAGAATGCGAGGTTCATTAACCTCGCATCCCAAAAGACGCGAGGTCTTCTATAAATTGGAGGTTTTTTTTCTAAAAACCTCCACAGAACGCGAGTTCTATAGCAATTTTACAAAAATTTGTCAGCAACTTTTATATATCGTTCGATAACATGGAGCCCTTGCTACGCAACCAAGCGAGTCACTGCAGTCAATTTTGGCGAAACAGTCTAGAAGTATTATTTTTTCCCTTTTATTTTCTAAATTTTTTAATTAAATTATATTCTTTTATTTTTACTAACTATTTTATTTTATTTTTTTGCAGGTATACGAACGTAACTTACAGTGTTACCTTAACTGTATCACCATCGCACCCGTTGTTGCTGTTATGCATTGGATTGAGCGCGCTGGTTTTGGGCACATAGCTCGGTATATAGGGGGTGAAGGTTAGACCGTCGTTGATCAGCGCGCTGATAGAACGGTGGAGACCCGAGACGCACACGTTTCATCTTCCATTTGGCGAGGCAACAATCACGTTGGAGGATGTTGCCTACATTCTGGGGTTGCCTACAAACGACAGCGTTATTACTGGTGTAGCGATGGCACATTGGCCAACCCTATTTGCTGAAGAAATGGACGTGATGCCCCCTGAGGACGTGTGGGACGGAGGGAAAATCGATCTATCGTACTTGGAGGACCAGTTTGGAACCCCTCCCCCCGATGCGGATGTAGTTGCACTTCAGATATTTTTTCTATTTAAAAATTATGATGCCATTATTATATATTTAGTATGCTTTTATTATATTTATGATTAAATTAAAATTATTTATTTGCACATTAGGATGGTTTATGAAATTTTTAGGATGAATTCAGTAAATATTTAGGATCATTTTCATAAATTTAGGATGCAATTACAAATCAGTACTTCAAAATTAGGATGCTTTTATTAAATATTTATGATGACTTTATTAAATATTTAGGTTGCCTACATTAAATATTTAGGATGAAATTACAAATATTTATTTGCAAATTAGGATTAAGTTACTAATTTCTTTGGATGCATTTATTAAATCTATATTTAATCTATATTTAGGATGAACTTACAATTTTTTTTAATTAGGATGAACTTACAATTTTTTTAATTAGGATGTCTTTATTAAATCTATATTTTCCCAGCGGTGTGCGCGAGCCCACATCTTGCGCATTATTGGCGGGATATTAATGCCCGACAAATCCCGCACAAAAGTGCACGTTATGTGGCTTCGTCATCTAACAAATTTAGATGAGTCTGGACGAAAATCTTGGGGGTCAGCTGTCTTGGCGTTTCTTATCAGAGACCTCTGCAGAAACGTTGACACCTCCAGAGCATCGATGGGAGGATGCTGTTTATTCCTACAGGCTTGGGTTTGGTTTCAGACGTCTACTTTGAGACCACAGCTTAGGCAGCCCACCGCTATGTTATTTCCGCTTCTAAGGAGGTACTACATAATCTACTATATTTTTTATTATTAAATTATTTTATTTAACGATGTTTTTCATTATTTAAAGGTGGACCACCGCACTATCCCACACCGGCCTGCCGGAGTCCTAGAAAGAATACAGATTTAGATTCGATACCTTGACGGGGGACGAGGTAATTCAACGATTATTTTGATTTTTTCCATACTATTTTTCCAATAATATTTCATATAACCGTTACAAACTTTTTCATTCTTTTTAGTTCGTGTGGACGCCCTACGATTCAGAGGAGATTTGCCAGATTACTCCACCAGATTTTATGCGAGAGCGAGACCTCTGAATTTCCGTCGTGCCGCTGCTGAACTACGAAATTTGCGTGTGGCATTCTACGGATAGGGTACTCCGACAGTTCGGGTACGTCCAAAATGTTCCACCCCCTCCGCAAAATATGGACTCCTTCCACAATCTTACGCGCCATGGGAAGACGGAGGTTGACTGGGCCGAGCACCACGCTAGCTGGATAGCGCTTTGGGCTCACCGATTTAACAGACGCCCACAGTTTCTCCAACAAATTATGGTAGGGGGTCATTCGGTCGCTTTCAATTATGACCAGTGGTATACGAACAATGGGATGCCACATATCCTTACTTAGGCCGAGCGCGAAGCAGGGCTTCCCCAGCAACCCCAAAATCGCCCACGCGGGAGCCGGCGAGCGAGCCAGAGGCAGTCGACGCAGCGCGGTTCGAGACCACGATATGACACTCCAGGGGCATCATCTTCTGACGCACCATTGCATAGCGGTCCATTGAGTTTCCAGCAGACGATGCCTTCACCCCAGTACAGCTCCACTGATGCCTATCGTCCCCATACGCCCACGACTGACCTTATGCTTATCGATTATCCACAGCTGCACCCTCAGTATGGGTTTCCCATTGTGGAGAGTACGCCGATGGGTAGCTTGTTTTACTCCCCGCCTGGGCCCAGAACAGATCCGCATATCGCGCACGATGGTCAGGATGATAGGGACCAAGGACCACCACACGATGGACACATGAGGTATCCGGATCGTGAGCGTCATCCACCCGACTGCGGAACGGGTGGACATAGGCATTTTTAGTCTTTTTTTTACTGTTTTGTACTTATGTTTTTAATATTTATGTAAAACACATTTGAATTTTATAATGTCGTATTATAATTTTGTTTACGTATTATAATTTTTTTTACATATTATAATTAAACTTTATAATGTTTATTTAATTTTTGTTTTTAATAAATTTAGTGGGATTACTAAATCGAAAATCGACATTAGTTAAAATGCAACTTCAATAAAAAAAATGATGGCATAGGGTTTTCTAAGCCATTTTAAATCATTGTAGAATGGACGAAAATTAACCATGTTGGTATCATACGATAGACAATTTTCAGTACTACGACCCCAAACTCGATGATCGCTAAAAATATACAATTTACACGCTCGAAATTGGGCTCGAACAGGCCTACCCACACTTGTTTTCCTTTGTGGTTCAGGCTAGATTTGCACAGACCTCGCGTCCTACAGAACGCGAGGTCTGTGCGATATATTCAGCCGCCGTTTCAATTTCTCGGGGACCTCGCGTTCTACAGAACGCGAGGTACTGTAAAACCGTTAACACGGACAACAATGCCACGTCGACTGAAATCGCGTTGTGCAGAACACGATATCGTACCTCGCGTCCTACACAACGCGAGGTCTGCCGACCTGACAAGTTTGGGGGTCATTTTGCTAAATAATATTTTTTGGGAGCCATTTTACCCAATAATAATTAAAAAGGGGTTTTTCACCCAAAATTGCCATATTGTTTACTTTTTCATCTATTTATCTTTTAATTTGTATAATTGCAATTTTAGCTTTCAATATTTACTCATTTTGCATTTGGTTTCGTTCTAAAATATTAATAAATTTAATCCTTTGTATTTAGGTATTCAGTTAACCCTTAGTATTTACATATTCAGTTAATTTGATCATGATGATAAAAAATCATATGAAAATAATTTAAAAAAACTAAAATTTCAAAAAGAATATACATACAAGTTAAACTTCAATATATATATCCCTATGAATTTTGTAACCGTATATGCCAATATCCCTAAAAAATTGTATGTATACAATATTATGAATTTATTTTTTCTAAATACGCTAAAGGGCTATTTTTATTCCTGAGTTTGATCCAAAAATTAATTTAACCCCTTGCCGAAAAACGTACCCAATTAAGCTCTTTGATTCGTAAATTGTATCAAATTGACCTTTTGACCGACGTTGACCGTTACAAAGCTGATGTGACAGTTAACGGTGCTGACATGACGATCAACAATAATTATATGGCAGTCAACGATGATGATGCGGTAAAAGGACTGAATTGATTATTTCAACCGAATTTTATCATTTTATAATTTCTAAAACATTTTATAATTTCTAATATTTTATAAACTTTTTTAATTATTGTATTTGAATTTTATCATTTTTATAATTTTTAATACATTTTAATTTTTTATATTAGTTTTTATTTTTAATATTTTTTTGAATATTTTATTTATTTTTATTAATTTAATAGATTTTTATAAAAAAAATTTAATTTTCTTTAGAGTTTTCACTTTTCTTATTTTTAAAATTATCAGGGACCCAAATGATATTTACAACAATTTGTTAATCAATTTATCATACTAAAAACAAATTATATATTCAATTTATTAAAAAAACTAAATAAATCGATCAAAATAACTTGAAATTTAAACAAATTATTTTTCCATCAAATTAATTTAAAATTTAAACAAATTATTTATCCACTTTTAATATTTTTAAAATCAACCTTGGTGAAAGAGTTAATTTGATGCAATTTGAGGAATGAAAGGTCTAATTGAGTGTGTTTTTCGGTGAGAGGCTTAATTGATTTTTTAGGTGAAATTTAAGGACAAAAATACCCTTTTAGTGGAATGAAGAATAATTTTATTACTATAAACTCTGAAAGGGAAAGGGGGAGGGGATATTTTTAAAACAAAATGGTTGCAGGCAGAGCCAAAAACAATGGCAGTTCATAGAAGCTTGGGTGATGGGTAATTTGATAGAGTTCTTAACAATTTTTCTTGAAGCAGCGTCAGCAAGATCAATGCCACAAATATCAGACAGTCTAATGAGGTATAAAAGCACATCAGAAAGTTCTTCTCCTAAATGTTCTTTATCTGATTCCTCCCAATTTGGCAACCCTTTCTCCACTTCTCCTCTCCATTGGAATATCTCTGATAGCTCCCCTACTTCCCCTACCTATACATGCATTTTCCAAATGTTATTCGGACTCGGCTGAGATTGTTTTACATGTGTGTAGTATATGGATACTTTAAAGAAAATAAAATTCTTTTTAAGTTTCGAGAGATAGAGGAGATATAAGAACCTTATTTTTTCCGGTAATTAAGTGATATTGGTATCTCATATTCAGAGTTTAAACCTTATCCCTCTCAATAAAAAAAAATACAAGAAACATTTACAGGAGCATAATGTTATATAAATAAATGTTGGAAAGGAAAGGTTACATAATTGGAAGAAGTGAACACATTATTAAAATAAGCAATGAAAATAAAATTAAAATAATCAGTGCACTTATTTTAGTAATTTTATACATATGAAAATTGGATATAATTTTTTTTATAAAAAATCAAGATAACATAAGTGAAGTGGACTCATTAACCATGATCCAAGGAGATTGCAAGGATACATGAAATTCAAACAGCCTATGAATTGGTTTTGAGCTGAAATCTAGCCATTAAAAAGGAGTGACAAAACTAGCAGGGTTGGTTTAAGTGATAAGCAGTTTGGTAACACTTAAACAAGTTTCGAGTTCGAAATTTTATGTATGTAAAAAGTTCTCAATTGGAGACCTACCCACCAAAATTAAGTTTATGACGCAGATAGATTCAGAAGCAAAAGCCTAAAAAATCAAAAGGGCAATAAAAAATGATAAAAAGAGGAATACCATAGCAAGGAGGAGATTCCTAGGACTGTGGTGTTTGTCCTAGTCTCTTGCACTCGCAAATTCCTCAAGCTTCTTTGAAAGATCCTTGAGACTAATGTCAACCACTCTCTCTTTAGAATCCTCTTTCTCTTCTCCCATATTTTTTTTTCCTGGCTTCACTTGTTATGGTTTAAATTGATGGGAGATTTATAGCTTTGAAGGGCCAAAGTTAAATTAATAAGAAAGGGACTGAAAATGGTGGGAAAAAAAAGAAAAATTCTTCATTCATGGCTTAAACATGAGATTCCTTGCTGCCCCACCCATACTTCACACCACCTGAAATCAGTTTGCAATATTCCCTTCTTTTTAAAAACATTTATATTATGTGAATGAAATAAATATCTGGGAATCTGAAAGCAAGGGTTTCCTTGTTGACATTCTCTTGTGATTATTGTGTTTAAAGAATGAATGAGTATTTGATGTAAAATTTATGTACGTTATAATATGTTCGTTTTTAAGAATTTGGTGGCATAAAGACGTATGAAAATTAGGCACTTAATAAAAAAATTAAAAATTTAAATTTTAAACGTACCTCTTTAATAAAAAGTATTAGTAAATAAAATTGGACCTCTAATTATAAGTATTGAAAAAAATAAATTTTATAAGTATATCCCTAATAACAAGTATTGAAAAATATTAGTCTCTAATAACAAGTTTTAAAAAAAATTAGGCCCATAATAATAAGTTAGAAAAAATAGAAAAATATGAATTTTAAGAGTAAGCTCTTAATAGAAAATATTAGAAAAACATTGGGTCTCTAATAAAAGCTATTGAAAAAAAATTAGGTTCATAATAACAAGTATTGAAAAAATTAAATCTCTAATAACAAAAATTAAAAAAAAATAAAGTTTAAGAATAGACACTCAATAACAATTATTGAAAAAATTAGAGCCTAACAAGTATCAAAGAAAATTTGAGTCTTGGCCCCCTTCTACCCAGGACAAGGGACGACTCTGGCCATCAATGATTTTTTTTAAATTACTACAAATTTAAAATTTCACTATAAATGTCATCATCGATGTATACAATATTATACTATATGTGTTTCAAATATTTACCCTTAAAAATCTAAAACAAAATCAGATGCTATATTCGGATGCGTCCATAAGGCCAAATGACATAAACTTGACAATAATCCCAAATTGAACCAGTTGGTTATCCATCCAATCTGAGTTTTAAATTGAATCCCATATTCCGAAATTCATACAAATTGCAAAAGCAGAAAAATAGATAAATTCTCTTGAGATACGATAAGATGAAACCGACTCAAGATTTATGTGGAGAAATGGGCGAGGAATTTACATCTAACTTAATTCCGGAATATCATGCCTTTAATCTCCTCTTCTTTAAACAACTTGTTAATCTCCTCTTCTTCACCCCGTTATGTTGTTGGACGAATACCCAAATCTTAAACGCTCAATGACTCACATAACTCAGCATCAAGGATTGAGCAAATACCAATAAACTTGGTATATCTCAAATTTCAATTACAAATCACCCCTCCACAATGTACTCCCACATCTCGGGCTCAAAGATGAGAGAATTTCTATTCAACCACAAGACAGCCGTAGAAGACAAATCACTAAGCGATTTGGTTCTTAATTATTTTTCATATTCATTTTGATAAAAATTTAATTTTATGTTGTTTTCACATTTATCCAGTCAACATCCATGATGCTCCCATTTCGCTTCGATGATAGCCTACAGTTGCCTAATAAAATTAGAAAAGCGAAGCAAAGAGGTCCCCTTAAAATCCCAACGGTGGTCTATGCTGATGGGCAGAAAAGAGGAAGACCACTTACTTTTGCACCAGAATCTAACTCCTAAATTTGGTCTTTATTCTTGAAAATAATCTCATTTCTATACAACCATATCGTACAAACAAAGTTGGAATTTTAGTATTACTTGATGGACATGTAATAATCTAACCTTTACATAAGTTTAATTAAGAACTTCCACCAAGATTCAAACTTCTTCGATTGGATTATGGAGGCTATTAATAGTCAAGCTTATGATCATTTTTGTTATCACAATTTTTATATTTAAAATTATTCAAAATGTTTGAACCCCTTATTTGAAAATAATGTATATTATGATTTTCTTTGAATACACTAGTGTGATATTTTGTTTACTTTTCTTAATTTTTGTTTTGTTTGTCAATTTTTTTATTCATAGATGTATTTGACATGTCTCATTTATTTACTTTTACTATAAAAAATTGATTATACTTATTATTAAAAGAATGTTCATTTAAATAATAGCGTTTTTCAAATTATTTTTTTAACTCAAATGTAAAACTAAAAAAAAATAGTCGATTTGGTTTATTAAAAAAATGGTTTTGAAAAAAAAATCATCAACACCCATTTAGCCTTTATATTTTAAAAATAATTATACTTTCTGACATAAGTTTAAAGTAGACATTTTAATTTATCACAATATTTTTAAACAACAATATCAAACATTTAATAACCAACTCACATCTTTCTAATCTCTGCTGTGAATATTTTAAAAATATTTTAAAAATATTCTTTCATAAAATACTTTTCAACTCAACAGTAATAGAAAATCACAGTATGTATGTATGCATTCATGTTAAATGTGATATGTTTAAAAAATAGAGAATCGAAATCTCATTAACTGGAATCTGATTCCATTTAATTAATTAGGGGGAAACTAAGACTTAAACCATTGCATATGTAAAGCAGAGTCTCATCGTGGCTTAGATTATTCAAAAACTTTCGGCAGGATTCAAAGTTGCTTAGTTAGAATCTTGTTTAAAGAAATTGTGGGGGGTCAAATGTAAGACCATTTTGTTATGAAATTTTATAATTTATCAATTATTCAAACCCTAAAATCTTACCTACTTTTAAAATTAAAGATGATACGTGTAATACAAGTATGCATATGGAAGATTATCTTCATAATCTTCTAGCCATATCCGAGGATAATAGTATTTTAACATAAAAGTAGAATCAGATTCCATTTAGTGGTTGATTTAAAATTGCAAAATAGTTTAACAGGAAATTTTTAATATTAGTTTAACAGGGAATGTTTTGCTATTCGGAGATATTAGGTTTAAATACGTCTTTATATCTTAATTTTAAATATTGAATTATTGTTGTTCAAAAAATATTGAATTATTGTACTTATTTACTTAAAATTTTAAATTTTTTGTTTAATTTTACCGTTAATGATATTAATATGGTAATTGTGAGATCCATTAATTGGTTCTAGTGGTTAAAAATGCTCATTATATCTCGTATTAATTAAGTCCAAATCTTGACATTTGCCTTGAAATGTAATTGTCTATCTATTTAATCAAAAAGTGTGATAATTGTAAAAAAAAAAGAACAAAGTATTTTTTTACTGTGATATTTATAAATCGACACATGTTATATGTATTTAGACAAATTTTTATATTTTTATAATTAAATCTTAACTAGAAATATTATTTATATAATTGATTTGAATTAAACTGCAAAAGTACTTGATCAAATCCTATTTAATATGAACTCAATGAACAACTCAAACTCTAGTGAGACTTTATTATGACATAAAGAAATAAATATGTCAAAATGGCTCTATACTTTTTTGAAATTTAAAATTGGGTAGACCGTTGTAATGATCATTTTTATTTTATAAGCGTTCACTTTTATTCACAGAATTTAAAAAATAACATTTTTTATAATCTAAGTTATTTTTTATAACATTTTGAGCATTTACATTATCGTTTTAGAATGTTTTGGTCATTAGAACGTTAAAAGTCATTAGTTTGATGACGTGACATGTTAGTAAAAAATGGTTAAATTTTAATTTGATCCTTGAACTTTAGCAAAAATATTAGTTTCACCCCTAAACTTTAGATAACTATTCAATTTTCAAATTCTTCTCTCTGTAACACCCTAAATCCGAATGTCACATTTGAGCCTTAAGTCCAAACCGTTACCATAAAGTTTCTCAACTAGGTTTAGCCCAAGCAAAAATACTTCCGAAAACATTTAAAGCCAACATTTGAAAATATAGGTAAATGATTAAAATGTTACATTGGAGCTCCAATTTAATTTAAAACATTTGACTTGATCAATACAATTTTAGAATAAGAGTTACAGACTCGACCACGTAAGGTCCTATGAATACACAACCCACTAAATACAAGTATCGTACTCTGGAGAACACCGCTTGTTTGAATCCTATATTGATAGTAGTTCTCTTCGATCTCGCGATCTAACGATCAACCTACGCACAGAAACAACGATTCCGAGCGCTAAGCTTACAAAGCTCAGTGGTACACATCTACTCTACTATACTTCATGATAATCATAAACATAAGCATGTATGCTATTACGAGCAATAAAGAGTGATAATAAACATGTGGCGCTACCACTAGTCGCCTAAACACATGATAACATCATAGCAATCATCATACATGGCACACAAGGCCCAACCATACCCGAGATCTCAACAAATCATCTAGACAAAGTACACATACCATACAACAACGTTGGAGTGAGGTCCGGGTCGTACAACATCGAGAACGTACACTCAATGGGTAAGGCCAAGTCACACATCATCGGAACATACACATTGGGTGAGACTTGGTCACATAGCATCGAAACATACACTTGTAGCGACATTTTAAAATATTATTCGTGTTCCCTGGCTTTTAAAAATATTTAATGGGGAATAAAAAAAACTCGTATTTTAAGAGAAACAAAGGAGTCGCCATCGGTCACTTGGATAAGGTAGACCATACACTGGGAAAAACAAAAACCACAGATTCTAAGTTTGGGAGTCGATTACGTATGGGGAAGGGTTCGCACCCCCACCACACCCAAAAATTGGCACCTAAGGGTTCGTATCGTGTTTACTAAGAAAAATTAAAAATCCGGTTTAATTCAAATATGATCCCTAAAATGTATGCATGCATGATACCATGAAAAATACCTCGACATTCACAGTACTAGAGGAGATAACACCCGGAGACCGAGATGACACTTGTATTGCCCGGTTTTGGGCCTATAGGTTTTTGGGATGGTTTTTGGGTCCGTTGAACCGAGATTAGAGATTCGTGTTAGTTTTGGGATGAGTTCAGGGAAAACATAATTCGAAAGGTGATAAAAATATGGGAAAATTATCTAAAATCCATTTTAAATTTATAAAAGGATTTGGTCAAGTTAATTTTTAAAAATGGTAATTAGAATATTGACATTTCGATTTGGTGACTAAATTATAAATTGTTTTTAATGATTGTTTTGTATAGAGTCAAAGCTTAGAATCTTTAGGGGGCTTATTGTAATTTTAATCAGATATTCCCTTAATTTGACTTGCTTTAAATGTATAACACCCCGAAAACCAGTCTAGTCGGAATTAGATTCCGATGATCAGAATATTGATGTTAAAGTGTTCAAATATCGCATCCTTGTTGCCTAAATTATAGATTATATTGTTAAGAGACCTTAATTGAACTTATTCTTAGTTCAGGACCTCCTTAGAAATGCCTAAAATGATGTTTTTGAGCTAGGCGTTCCGATACAGTTCTAACGGTTTTAACTAACTTTTCGACTTTTGCTTAGCCGTTTCGATACAGCTATACGCGTTTCGAAACGGGTTCCCTAATTCGAATCTTTTTTAAAGGCAAAATTTAAAGGATATGATGAGGTGATGACTCACTAGCTTGCTTACTACCTCCTCTCACGTGAATGATTAGAAAAGTGGCTGAATAGCCATCAAATTCCTTGGATTTGATAAAAGGCATGAGTTCATAGGATTCCTTGTAATAAGCAAACCCTTTAGCATAGGAAAGCTCCTTATTGGCTTAAAGAAAGGTGGGTAATGATTAAGTTTATAATTTCCTTAAAATGAATAAAAAGAAAGTTCTCATCTTTGTTTTCCCTCACCGAGACCAATTTCATCTTCTTGTTTTGAAAGACAAGCACACACCTCCATTGTCTTCAACCTTGAGCTCCCAAGCATACACCTCTCAATTTGAGATCCTTAAGCTTAAGCTTTCCTTGATTTAAGAACATCAAGTCATAGCTATCGATCGGGTAAGTGGAAGCCCTAAGTCAATCATCGATTCTCTTAATCATTGAATGTCCAATTTCAAGCTTTAAGATTAGCTTTGTCTAATAGCTAATACCTATTCAAGTATCAATATTGTCATATTGATTATAATAATTCCTTATTGCTCTTCCTAGTTGAAGAATTGGAAAAGACTAATCCACTGTCTCCATCGAAAGCTAGGAATAAAGGAATCACTACTCGAGAGCCTTAGGAACTTTGAATTATCGAGGTGAGTGTAGTCGGAGTCTCGATAGTTGGCTAGGTGCCATCTCGAATCATTGTTTATTGATTTACTAACCATTGAATTGAAGGGTTTTGCATAAAACATTATTGAAAGCTATATTGGTAAGTATTGGTAAGTATTGCATTGAATTATTGTCTAAGGCATTGTTATTGTTGTCGTGGAAATCATTGAAGCATTAACATATAGAATCATTGACATGAGTTTATTGCTATGACTATATGATTATTGAGATATTGTCATTGATATCGAACTATTGTGATTAAACCTTGGATTCGAGAGTATTGGATACAATTGGCATGCCATCAAATTCATGAGCTCAGTGTACGAGTGGACTATGATCCTAGGGCTACGACCTATATTGATTTGGCGAGGCGGAAGGGTGTATTGGTCTTATTGGCAATGTCAACGGGTTGACCATTCATGGATTTGGTGATAAGGTGGAATTCGTGTATCCATTACCGTGAATTGATCCAAGGGAATTATTGGTTAATATTATTGTTTTGTTATGGTATTATGATATTGCCATTGATGATATGATGGTTGATACTATGCTTTTAATATGATTGAAGAGCATGCCATGTTTATTGAATAATTGATATTATGAATGTCATCAAAGCATGATAAATGGCATACCATGTTCATTAATTGTTTTTGTGACACCTCACTAGGCAAAGTATGCCTAATGCATTTCATTGCACCCATTTTAGGGTTAGTCAAGTTTTGGATCGAGATCGGAGGAGTTGAAGCGTTGCACAAGTCACAATCAAGCTATAAGTAATGTATATCGACCCTTATGAACTCCTAGTTCATGGCAAGGTTTATGTACAAGTCTATTAAGTCTCTTTTGATGTATCCATATTATGGTCAAGTGGTAAAAGAGTGATATGCCAAAAATGAACTTTCCATATAGTGAATATGGCCCTAAATGCATGTTTCGGCACTAAAAGGTAAAAACTGGGTAAATGGACTCATATGACTCTAAAATTTGTCGTGCAAGTAGAATTTATGATTATAATGTTGTGTGTAAATTCCATTGCATTTGACCACAAATTCTTTCTCTGATATAGGTTGGACCAAGGTCGAAGCTCTCTTCAAAGTTTCTTTCGGTTTCTCAAGGGCTCGTTGTCTCGCATCTGACCACACAATTGAGCATTCTTCTGTAGCAATCTGTCCATGGAGCAACTATCTTCGAAAGACTTTACAATTCTCTGAAAGTAACAATGCTAGACCTAGGAACTATAGATACATGTCACAGTCTTCGGTTTCTTCAAACTCACATCTTCTTCTGCCTACTTAGGATTTACTCTAATACACTCGGCTGATCTACATGTCCTAGGAGAACATCTTCCTTGACTCGGAGCTCACGTTTGCTCAACTTGGCATACAACTGATTTTCTAATAGGATCTACAACACTAACTCCAAAGCTTGTCATGATCTTCCTCGGCACGTGAATATACCCATGTATCATCTATGAGAACTACCACAACTGATCAAGGAGCTTAGGAAATATTCCGCTCGACATCCCTATACAAGTAGTTGACACACTAGTCAAACAAAACGACATAACCCAGAACTCAAAGTGACCATATCTTGCCCCACAAGCTATCTTTGGTACATCAACCTCTCTCACATTCAACTGGTAGTAATCGAATCTCAAATTAATCTTCGAGAAGACGGAAGCACTCCCCAACTGATCAACAAATCACTGACGCTCAAAAATGGATACTAATTATTCACTGTCAATTGTTTCAACTGTCTGTAATCTAAACACATTCTCGTATTGTCTTCTCTCTTCCTCACAAATTACACTGTTGTACTCTAAGATGATGTACTAGGCCTAATCAATCTAAGGTCTAACAAATCTCGAAGTTGATTCTTCAATGCTCTAAACTCTTTCGGAAACCATAAGATACAGAGCAATCAAAACTGGAGCAAACTTGGAGACGGTCTCGACCACAAACTCTTATTCCCTGTCAGAAAACAAACCGAGCAACTCTTCCAAACACTTTTTAGGAAAAACACAAATTATTCTAACATTCTGCGGTCTAATCCTCATTCAAAATCGAATCCATCACATTTGCTAGGCAAGCCTATCAACTAAACTCAATCAATCTTTGACCTCTAAAGCTGGATCAATATTCGATAAGAAGTTCACATCTTCACCTACCACTACAGTCTCACAGTAATCTGCAACTTCAAGGCAACTATCTCTTTGTCTCAACGTATACCCTAGCTTTGTGTTCTATGAGCCAAACCATGCCAAAAGTTACATCGAAACCGTAAAAAGACAATTAATTCACATCTACTAGAATCACGTAACCCTGAACCATCAACAAACATCTTCTGTACATTTTTCTGACCACCACTATCTCACCACATAGGACTAGTCACATGCGTCCCTACGTCTAAGATCTCAAAAGAGATATCAATTTTCTTTGCATGCTCACACAAAAGGACGAATCCGCAAAAATTGCAACTTCACATGTACAGAACTGATAGTTTTCGGTTCTCTTGTTTTCAGGCTGGTCCTTCAACATAACCCAACTTTTCAAAACCGTTCTTAGAGCATCTCGAAACCTCAAAATGCAATTCTGATCACGCACAAACAATCATGCTTGAACTTGTTCTATAACATCGGTCCTGGCGACTCAAAACATCCTACTACCAAACAATCTGAAGTTAAAGCTCAAGACTTCCTTCTCGGCTCAACTATATCGGAAGCGACTTCATCTCTCCTTCTTATTGGAAGACAACTCTGACGCACACTGGCCCAATCGCACAAATTGATTCCCACTCACGAATACTGAACGACTGTCTTGTATTAAAACCATAGGCCGAAACCCCAACGATCACCGACTAAAATTTCTGAATTTCAGATTACTCACACGAGACCCTTACCTTGATCTCGCCAAAAGAACTAAGGTACTCATACCTACCTCTAACACTTCACCGGGCACATTCAAACTTTTCATGCTTGCTAACAATATACAGAAGTACATATTCAGAATCAATCGGAAGGGACAAACTCAAAACTATACCAAGGGCTTATCTAATAAAACATCAATACCACTCTGAATCCCGCTCACAGGTCTTCACTTCTTTTTACCAACTAATACAAGAATCAGTCTCATCGTCCCTCATCAAAAGGAATCAACCCACATACACACTGACTTAGACAAACAAATCGTGCCTCAACTCCAGTACAACCATACTTCCCTAACTATAGCGATGAACTCCCTCAACATCATCCATATTCTCAAAAACCACAGTTTCTACTTACCGATTCACGGCCCACGTGTTGGCCTCAAACATACCAAAAAGCAATAAATCAACAACAACAACAAATTAACATGCAAACTGGGTTAGCAAAGGAAAGGGTCCAAGTGGCTCAAGTATGATTCCCTCACTTAAAAATCTCTTTTTCTGATGTAATAGAAGCAATGGGACTCTACTCGACATGCTTCAAGCAACATACACGTACGATCAAACAACATACATCAAGCACACGTGATAAACAAGCAAACATGCTTACATGGCAAGCAATCACCGTGCAATTACGATACAAGGATTTAACTTACCTCTCTTACCTGCCCATGGTCTCAGAAACCTTAGGCTCTGATACAAACAAATGTAACCCCCTCGTCTCGGTCCGGACGCTTGACCGATCCGAGTGGGCTACACGGGGATAACCGATATGAAACCCGCTAAGGCTCCACTTCGGTTATCGACCCTAGGAAAAACTTTTTCATTTATTATCTTATCTAGATGTGTCAATTAAACCTAAGCGTGAAACGACAACGGAAACAAGGCTCACGAGAAGCCTAATAGCAAACAGGGCCTAAGCCCAACCCTTGAAACCCTTTTGAGATGTCAAAAAGCCCAATTACAGGCCCGTGTTTCGAAATAGTTGAAGCCCGTTTCGAAACATGAGCTCCAGATTTAAAAGCCAGATACCTGTTTTGAAACGCATCCACCCCGTTTCGGAACAGGGTCTCATTTTGCCTTGTCGTTTTGATACCCGTTTCGAAACAGGCAATTCTAGTAGCCAAAGTGTTTCGAAACAGGGGCTCACAGTAGCCAAACATATTGATACACGTTTCGATACGGGGCCCCGGAACCACACCCATTTCGAAACAAGGTAACCCGTTTCGAAACGCCTGCACTCTATGAATTCCAAAAATCAGTTTTAGACATCTCCAATTGATCCCAAACGTCCGTAACGACCCCAAGAAGCATACTTAACATACAAATACACTCTAGAGGCATACACCCTAACAACCATACTCAAGATACACAAGATATACGAAAGGGCATCCATTCAAAAGATCATGCATAGCATTCAAGGTTCATGTTTCTAAAGGACATACAATTAGACATTCAAGGTAAGCAATAAAGCATGACTTGCAAATCAAAACATGGCATCAACAAGCCACACCCACATCAACATAAATCCAAAGCATTCAAATCAAGAACACCTATCCCATTGCTTGACTATTACAACCTTTCAATTTAAAGTTCATACTTGAGCTAACCAAAAGCGACACTTGGAGGCCCCTTCCTTGCCCTTGCCACCCACAAGCTACTGATATGCATTGTCGAACAAAAAGGAGCGTAAGCATAAAAGCTTAGTGAGGGTAAGCTCATAAAACAAACCTCGACAATGCAGGGTCCAAGCACGAGCATACAACCAAGGTAGAATGCATGATCTTACCTTCGATCCACACGAGCCATAAATATAGATGATGCATGAACATATTATCAAAATCATGTCATGCTCAACAAGTCCATAACTACCACATGTGGAAACATATATATTCAACATATAAGCAACTTAATTCACAATCCGTGGCACCTAGCTATGACTCGAATACGCGGATAACCGTTGGAATTCACATCCAACAACACAACCATTACCTTACGGTGGGATTACACTCATCACCGTTCACGCGGAGGGGATTCCACTCATCCTCACGCCACGTTTCACGCGGAGGGGATTCCACTCATCCTCACGCCCGTCGATGGGATTCCACTCATCACCGACTAACATATATAAGAAGATTTCAGGGTGAACTCGTACTCCATCTTGATGACTACCATCATCAAGACCACGCGCGCATTTTGACTCACGTGTGCACACTAAACATCCTAATGATCAATCATTTGTACCCAAGGATACTAGTGCCAATACTAAACACAACTCATAACCTTTCACAACACCATTTCATATCAACTTTCGTGCTTAGCACGTACTCACCATGACTTAACGTTATGCACAAACCACATTTCCATGCTTAGCATGTACTCACCATGATCCTTGGACCATGCAACCACCTCATAATTTCATTTCACATGTCAACATTACATGTATATCATTAGTACAAATATCACATCATATTTCATACATATGTATATCCCCATCATACTTATCATCAACATGCATATAACAATGCATTAAGCCATGCCTCAACATACATGTATAACAACATATACATAAACACAATTAAACATGAGGCATAAATCAACACTTTAAAGATCAACCAAGGTCTCCAACTAAAGCTTGGGATTAGGTTACCACTATAATCCCAACTCTAGGTGGGTCGACGAAGCCCAACCTAGTCCACATGCTTGAGCCAACACTTGAAAACCATTTAAAAACATTTAACCACTCACCGACAATTCCAAGCTCAACCACACTAGCCGATCAAGCTTCCAACGATTCCGGATTTGTTCCCGAGGCTTCACCCACACGAAATCTTGCTTCTAATCATCTCAACACAATCAAAACAACATCAAATCAGTTCACAAATCAATGTAGCAAACCCGGAACGCTAATCAAGCACAAAACACATGTTTTCAAGCTAAGAACAACTCCAAAATCCTCATTCCCGAGCAGCCATGAAAAACAGTCCAAAACTCAAGATTCCAACCTCTTTAACACACTTAAATGCTTCCAAAACGATCCCTAAACAACATAAAACCAATATCCCTCAATTTCCAACATTAAACACACCCAAAATCAGCCTTTAAACCCTTCAAAACCCCCCATTAAAACCCAAATTCGGGAATCATTGTAAAACTCTTTAAAATTCACATATGTTGAACCTTTTAGGTTGTAAACAATTTATCTAACCTTAAATAATCAAAAGCTTAGGTTAAAGACAATAAAGTTCTCATTTTTAAACAAAACCCCAAAACTTAAAATTTCAAAATCATGAACAATAATGAAAACTAATGGTACCAACATGAACAGGAAGATAAGGACAAGTTAAATATGGTTTTACCTTTCAAAAATCACCCAAGATGAAGAAGAATGGTGATGGAATAGTAACCCTTAGAGAGAGAGCTCCCATGTCATTAGATTTGGGAAAGAAGGGGGAAGAAGATGATGAATAAGCTCATTTAAAATAAAAAAATGGGTTTATAATTTGGAAGACCATTTATTTACCATAATGCCATTAATGAATGGCTAAAATTATCATCCACTAAAATCCATGGAATTGGACTTAGGAGATAGGCCCAACATAGTTTTTAATTATTTTGCAAACATGAAGCCCATTAAAATATTTTATTATTTTAATTATGAAACCGAAACCTGAAACATTATTTTAATATTATTTTCACCCTACCCCCAAACACGAGTGTTGCATTCTCAGTCGTGAGCGAATTCGAGTCAATTTTAGAACTTTGTGGATTTTTGTATTAATCGTTACACACATTCATCCATTTACAAGGAAAATATTATTGATCAACTAAGCATCGTTCTGTGGGCGTGATGAGGGTGATAATCCTTCCCCACACGTAACCGTGCCCCCGAACCCTCAATCTGATTGGTTTTTAGGTTTCCAATTCTACTAATATAATAAAAGGGACCGGTGGCAACTCCGTTGTTACAACTTGGCGACTCTGTTGGGGATTATTTAAGAGGGCACAACTTTTACTTGATCAGAAAGTATTTTCTTTAGTAGTATGCTGCATTTTTTGTGTGCATTCTTTGTGTTATAAATTGTCATTACATCATAAACATAGGATTTCTACCCGAGCTTTATTAAACTTAAGTGGAAGAAAATAGATATGCCTTCGTGAGTAATTCTACGCATGGGCTAGCGAAAGTCTTCCAGGATCCAGAGTACTTATACTTTCGCGAGTAACCCTCCGCATGATCATAACAGAAATGCATCCCCTTGAACCATGTTCGATATACAAGCCTGTAATGGTCCAGGATCTAACATCTTATCCACCTTGGAGTAGGGGACAAGGACGGCTAGAGAACCTTTTCTAGATCCAAAACCTCATGAATGTATGTTTTAGAATCCCACCCCATTAGAGCCATGTGAAAAGCCATAGGTTTTATTTTTTTATTTGTTTTATATTGTATATTATCCTTGTATTTTATTTTTTTTGTATTATTTCATTATTATCATATACTGACACTTTTTGTACATTTTAGAGCATACATCACATTTGAATTTATACATTTGCATCACATGATAACTTGCATAAATAAAACAATTAACTATGAGAAGTTCGATTCTAGTTGTGTAACCCCCTCGATCCGGCCTAGACAGTAGACTGAACCGAACGAGGCACACGTGGAATATTGAAGTAAACTGGGAAGTTTACTCCAATAAACAATCTTATTTTTTCTTTTTATCTTGTCTAGATGCTCATTATGATCCTAAATGATTAACATCGCAACGGAACAATTAACAATTCAATCAAACATCGATTTAGGACTCGATTGCATTCAATTATAATTTAGGGACCGTTTTGTAATTTTTCCAATTTAAAGGGACATATGCCATTTTTATGTTACCAACCTTTAATTAGTCACATTACATGCATCTTTGTCAAAAATCAGCTCCAAGGAATCATCCAAACTCATTTAATTGCATCCACAACATTCGGGGACTAAAACTTAAAGAATCAGAAGTTTAGAATATTCCAACAACTAACTTAACAGCTTGCAGTTTCGATACAACTTAGCCCTGTATCGAAACAGATGTACCAAAACTGGTTCACAGGGCTCGGAATCCAGGCCCGTATCAAAACACCCTTTGAGGTGTTTCGGAAAAAAGGTTTCTAGAGGCAAAATGTACAGGAACAAGCCTCCCTGTTTCGAAACCCTTAAGCCATTTCAGACCCATTGTTTCGGTACAAGCTCGAGTGTACCGAAGCACCCTTTAATCTATACTAAACCATTTCAACATGCTTCCAACATGCATACAACATATTTAAACATCAATCAACAATCTTTCATGGCATATTCAACATTAAATCATGGCACTTTGCATCAAAGGTAAAGTATAGGCATGCAACCTAGCAAAGAAACCAAGCAAGATACCAAAATGCATAACAAGGCACAAACCAATAACCAAAGGCCATTTACAAGTCTAAAACAACAATGAAAACTTGCTCAAACACAGAGTTTACATAAATCTCCTAAAAACACAACAGATCCCCATTACCCTTATTATTTTAGTGTAAACCAAAATATACATTCTCAAGCGAAGTTTCTTAGGATTCCCTTGCCTCTTGCTGCCTCTAAAACTTTAATTATCTACATTAATGGAAAAAAGTAGAGCGTAAGCACACAAGGCTTAGTGAGAAGTGCTCAAAAACAAAACACCATCAATGCATTAAAACCATTTTCCAAGAAAACATTGAAATTTCATTTCAAATGCCTCAATACATCGTTTGAAAACCATCATGCCTTCAAAACCATGAAATTACCTTAATAAAAAATTAGCATATAAATCTCAACAACATGTATTATGATCTCATCAATAAAAACCTCTCTTTCAACACTCAATTTAAGCCTTCCCATGCATAGCCAACAAATGCAAAGCTTAAAGAGTAAAACATGCATTTTACACATTATGCATCATAGACCAAACCATAATACACCATCAATTATATTGGCTCACAAGTGATCATTAACAAGCTAATTTCTCAAAACCTCATCGGATACACGTATTCTCAAGTGTTGTCCCAACACTTCATACATTCTCACCTGAATCTCAAGTTTCACACACGGGAGCTACCCTCCACCGTTGTGACAACCGCGGTGGAGTATTAGATACAACATATAAACACCTCAACACCACTCATCGGTAGATGTATAACCCCACTAACAAGAGACGAGACACCAATCATTTTCCTTAATCGTTAGGGTACTTGGATGGAGTATTCGGTACACCGTATAAACCCCTCAACATCTAAGGCGACTTGTTTATAATGCACTCAATCCTATAGTTGGCTAACTATATCTGATTTCATTTATAAACCATTTTCACAACATCACTTGGCAATATAATTCACATTTAACATAAACGACACTGTTTTCAAAGCATTTCCAATCAACCACATTTCCAAGCATCAAACCATGCTTCATAATACAAGTATAAGCATATACTTACAAGGATCACATACCATGTGCATCCTTCATCAATATAACATCAACAAAGTAAATCGCTTACTTTAAATCATGCTTTAAAAAATGGGTAAACTACTACAGGGGTCACTTACGTTTAGCGTCTGTACAGAGTTAGTCACCACTTTTGAAAAGTGCCTATTAGTAGTCCTCTACGTTTTCGATGTGTAAATACTTGGTCACTCCGACATTAACTCCGTTAGTCCCCTAACGGATTGCTGATGTGGCGAAATTAAAATAAGGATAAATTACTGCAATAGCCATTAAAATTTATCTCATGTACATTTTTTCTCCTCAATTTAAAAAAGTAAACATTATAGTCACTAATAAAAATATTTCTTTATAATTTCACCCTTAAATTTTTAAAAATTCATTTTTCAATCCTAAAACTTTACAATCAATTAACACAATAATATTATAAATGCTTAGATGAAAAATTAGTGCCCAAAGTATACCCTTTGAAACTTAGGTGCCCAAATTGCTCCTATTTAATAACTCAAACTTAAAAATTTAGTCCACTAACTACTAAAAAATTTGAATTATTGGAATTTCTATTTTATAATTCAAACTTTATTTTGAATTTTTGAGTCGAGTTTATGAAATTATGAGTCGAGTATTTTCACATCAAACCAAAAAATTTAATTTTTTCGAGTCAAGCGAGTTATTGGAATTTCTATTTTATAATTCAAACTTTATTTTGAATTTTTGAGTCGAGTTTATGAAATTATGAGTCGAGTATTTTCACATCAAACCTAAAAATTTAATTTTTTCGAATCAAGTCGAGTTATTGGAATTTCTATTTTTTCTTAAACTCGACTCAAAAATTCAAAATAAAGTTTGAATTATAAAATAATATTTAACTTCGTCATGAAGAAAGACGGACGCTGTCCGATTATCACATGAGATTAGGGAACAAACACGCCTCCAAATCATTCAAAACCGTAAACTTCGTCATTTGATCGACGACTTTGTTACCCTCACGACAGGTATGTTGAAACCATTGAAAATAAGCCATTATTTTTAATAAAAAAATTGGTTTATTATTATTAGGACTCCCTCAGTTAAAATTAATAAAATATATTTATCCCTTAATTTTCAGGTTTAATTATTTTTAAGATCGTTTAATTTTAAAATTAATAAAATTAAACCTTAGCTCCTTTAATTTTTTACGATTTAAATGTTTTTAAGATTTAATTCATCTCAAAGTTAATCATTATGCCCCTCATAGTTTAATCATAACTACGTTAGCGTGGACCTGAATTTAACAAAAAAAATTAACAATGTTGAGAATTAGACTTGAATTCTAAAAATATAAAACAAAATTCTTATAAATAAAATACTAGATAACTAAATTTCAAATGTTCGAAGAATATAAGAAACAATCGAAAAGAATTAAAACTGTGGCACTGTGATAAGCTTTTTTTTTCTTCTTTTCAAAATAGTTCTAATTCATGAGTATACACCTTTAATTAATACTCCTATATCGAATCATAATGGAAAATAGTAAAAGCTTTTGAGACCAAAAGCTGTGTATTGAAAGTTTGAATTATAAAATAGAAATTCTAATAACTCGACTTGATTTGAAAAAAAATATATTTTTAATTTTGATGTGAAAATACTCGATTCATAATTTCATAAACTCGACTCAAAAATTCAAAATAAAGTTCGAATTATAAAATAGAAATTCCTATAACTCGACTTGACTCGAAAAAATTAAATTTTTTGGTTTGATGTGAAAATACTCGACTCATAATTTCATAAACTCGACTCAAAAACTCAAAATAAAGTTTGAATTATAAAATAGAAATTCCAATAACTCGAATTTTTTAGTAGTTAGTGGACTAAAGTTTTAAGTTTGAGTTATTAAATAGGAACAATTTGGGCACCTAAGTTTCAAAGGGTATACTTTGGGCACCTATTTTTTTTTATCTAAGCATTTATAATATTATTGTGTTAATTGATTGTAAAGTTTTAGGATTGAAAAATGAATTTTTAAAAATTTAAGGGTGAAATTATAAAGAAACATTTTTATTAGTGACTATAATGTTTACTTTTTTAAATTGAGGAGAAAAAATGTACATGGGATAAATTTTAATGGCTATTGCAGTAATTTATCCTTATTTTAATTTCGCCACATCAGCAATCCGTTAGGGGACTAACAGAGTTAACGTCGGAGTGACCAAGTATTTACACATCGAAAACGTAGAGGACTACTAATAGGCACTTTTCAAAAGTGGTGACTAACTCTGTACAGACGCTAAACGTAAGTGACCCCTGCAGTAGTTTACCCTTAAAAAATAGGTAATATACATTTAAAATCAAGTGCATCAACAAACTCATAATAGCACAATCCGAGGGAGAAAATCCTTTTACTTACTTCCAAACTTAGTAAAGCGTTTCAAGCTTACACTAAGTTCCCAAAATCACCTTTTAAGTGATTCAAATCTGGAAATGACGTTCTCACTCACTGACTCACGAAACCAAGATTCATCAACGCGAAATTAAGCATCTGAAGCCCCCGGAACTTCACCGATTGCTTCCGATGTGTTCTCCTCTGTTTATACTACACAAGAACAGAGAATTAATGCATCATAATGCATTGGAATCACCAGGAACTTAAACTATCTCACTGTTCTGCCCAAAACACCACATCACCCTTTCAAAAATGACCGAAATCACCTTATATCACTCTCCAAGCTCAGCCCAAACATAATCTAACACTTCCATCCAATTTTAATCATCAATCAACATCCAAAATCAACCTAATTTCATCCTTATACCTCCAGCTACTCAGATTTCACACAAACACAACAAAAATAAAAAATCTAACAATCTAACAATTAAAGATCCAACTCATTTCGGGATTACTATCATAAAACCTTTATTTCCACATCATTTAACATCCAAATCATGATTAAAATCAGCCTCAAATCAATCAAAACAGTACTACGAAAAAAATCTTGAAAAATCATCTTCCAAAGCTTAATTTTGCAATTTCCATCAATTAAATTACATAACCTTGCTATTAAACAAAATTAGAGAGCCGAAGACTTGAGAATTTCAATAAACAACCTTGATTAGAGAAGAGAAAAGAAAGATCACATCTAACACAAGCTTTCCCCTTGATTTGCAATTATTTTGATGAAATCCCTCTAGGTAACTTTAGCTAATTAATGTAGAAATCCATGAGCACCATTTAGAAACCAAAAGTAGATGAAATGAGATAAATCTATGGAGATTTTAGTGGAAAAAAGATAGTTTGGCTGCTGGGAAAGTTGAGAGAAAGGTTTATGTAGAAATATATGTTTTGATATAATAATTGAAAAATGTTTTGGACTTAATTGAAAAGAATTTAAAATATTCTCTAAGTCAAAAACAACTTGAAAATAAGATTGAGGTTGTTTCAAAAGGTTTTTGCAATATTTGAAATGTTTTTAAGTAGCCACCAGTGATTTTAATGTACTTGTTTCAATACAGGTGTAAACCGTATCGAAACGTTTTGAAACTTCCAGAACCCGTTTCGATACAAGGCTTACCTGTTTCGATAAAGACATGGGTTGTTTCGAAACACCCTTTGGTGTTTCGATACGCCTATGTGGCATACATCCCAACGGTCAAAACCTCCAACGGCTATTTCCCAACGACTATTTGAATTGCAGGACGTTTCGATACAGCACAAAGCATTTCGATACGGCCCCAGGTTTTTCGATACGATACGCTACATCAAACTTCAACGGCTAGTTCTGAAGATGGCCATTCCGATACGGCCTCGCGTGTTCTTATATAGACAGCTCCATAACTTTATTTATGGTGGGAAATAGAGTCTTCAACGGCTCCAATTCAACCCTAATGGTCCTTAATGACTACAAACTCAATTGGGAGTATCAAAGAGACCTCCTAGCATCAAGGAAAGGCTAATGCTTCAATTGTCAACAACATTATGATGAGAAAATTTTCTTAGGTCCTAAATTATTCATTCTTTGTATAAACAACACTTGTGAGCCTAAATTGTCAAATTTGCTCAAGTTTATAGGTTTGGGTGAGTGCTTAGAGTTGCAAACACATACCTATTTGAGGGATTTCTTGTTTGCTTTGAATTTCACTTGTAAGATAGTATTTGATTAAGCCTAGGGTGATAGCTTAATCGTTGTTACGGTTTCCTCCTAAGCCGAGAAAAGGGGACAAAATTCTTAGTGAATTTGGGAAATCCTTGGTGGCGTTCCAAGGTAGTGGATGTAGGCTTTGGGTTAGAAAACCGAACCACTCTAAATCCTTTCTGTTTAATTCTCAATTTTTTCCACCAACTTAAACACCCAAAAATCCAACTTCTCCACCACTTGTCAATCCATAACGGTTGAAGGAAATCGAGCCTATCAAGCCTAACAATTGGTATCAGAACAAGGCTCAATCGAAGGGGATTAACAACCTATTGATGCAATCCGGAAAGCTCGATACAACATTTAATCAACCGGTCAAATGGCACAATCCATCGACTAGCCACATTTCTTTGATGGGACCAACTATGCTCATTGGAAGAGTAGAATGAAGTTCTTTATCAAATTCAAAGACTACAAGCTTTGGAATATTGTTGAAGAGGGTCCTTATGTGCCACAACGAAGTAAGACAGAATATAGTGTGGACGATCGCAAGAAGATGAAGCTAAATTGCAAGGCCTTGCACATCCTCTTTTGTGCATTTAGCCCCAACTTCTATGAGAAGAGGTCCTCTTGTGAAGATGCCAAGGAAGTATGGGACAAGCTTGAAGTTACATACGAGGGAACAAACAAAGTAAAGGAGATCAAGATCGGCCTCCTCCACCACGAGTATGAGAACTTCAAGATAGAACCGGATGAATACATCACAAAGTTGTTCGATAGATTCTCCACCATCACAAATAGACTCAAAGGCTATGGAAAAATATTTCCGAAAGACAAGCTTGTCCGAAAGCTTCTCTATTCTCTTCCCGAGTCTTGGGACTCAAAGAAGACCGCCATCATCGAAGCCAAAAATCTCAAGAATTTGAATCTAGATTAACTCATGGAGCCTCTTCTCACTCATGAAATGATGAAGAAAGAAAAAGAAGAGAAGAAAAAGAAGAGAGAGATAAAGAAGATGGGGAAGAAGAAAATCATGGAGCTAGGCATCAACGCGAGTGTCGTTGCTCTCAAATCCTCTACATGCCAACACGTTTATTTGAGTGAGGAGGAAAGTGAAGATGAAGAGATGATTCATCTCTTCAAGAAATTCTCACGATTCATGAAGAGCGAGATGGCTAAATCCAAGCATGAATCGAAGATGAAGATGAAGGATTCCCACAAGTCCAACAAAAAGGGATCATCTTGAAAGAAAGCATATGTGGCGACATGGAGTGATGAAGACTCCACCGATGATAAGGTAGCCCACCTATGCTTCATGGCCCTCAATGAGGGGGAGGTAACTTCTAACTCATCTAGTTCAAATTCATATACTTTTGATGAGTTGTAAGATGCCTGTGATGAATTGGGTTTTGAACTCAAGGTGATACAGACACGACCCTGTATACGCGAACGTTGAGCTTGCGGAAGCGGATAAGGATGTTGGCACAATTGTTGGATCAGTGAAAAGATGGCTAAAGATAGGCGATGACGATGGAGATGTAATATAAATGGATAAATAGTCCTCGACACCCTCTTGATTGCAATTAACCAAGCAAGCAACCTCAAGTGGCTCTAACCGACCCTACTAGACGTAGTTATCTAGGCAAGCATGAGTGTGAAGATCAACAACAAATTCTGATGAACTTGAAGAATCGCTTCTAAAATAAAGAACACAAGTTATACATCTTACAAGTCTGAACTCAAAAGAGAACTTTTTTTAACCATTCAAATATGAATTACAATGTGGTTGAAGCCTTCTTATATAAGCCTTGGAGAAGTTCTAATCCTAGTAAACTTAAGGAATTAAATACAATAAATAAATGTTGAAATCTAATATCCTAATTACATAAGTAACTTTTAATAATAAATAAATATTGAATATAAATTCCTAATTAAATAAATCTGATCCGAATAGATATTTCAGAATCCTATATTGATTTAAATTACAAATAATCAAATAAAATCTTGAAATTTTGTAATTATCCTAAAATCTCGTATTAATCTCGTATAAGAATTTCTACATGCGCTATCTTTTCTAAAATACACGTATTTTGAGTTCCAGAAGTCCAATTGAGACGTTTCAAGATCCGTTGGAAAGCTAATTGACAGCCGAACAAGTTTCAAGAAGACATGTCGACCCATAAATGTCTTGGTTCCATCCAAAGAGGGGTTGCAAGTTGACTGACATTTCTGACTTGCAAAACAATTTTAACTTCTTTTCCAAGATCATTAGTTTCACCCCTCTCATGCATGTATCACAAGGCATCATTTTCCAAAAAAAGAAGAAATTAATCTCAAATTTAAAAAAGGAAAATGAAACTCTTTCTAAAACCAATTTGGATTTTGAAGCAAAATTAAAAGATTTAAGCAAAAAATTCTTGATTCACAAAATTTGCTTCAAAAGATGGAAAAGATCATCAAAATGCCTTGGATGATCTTAAGAAGGTAAAAGATTTGATTTCCAATGAACTTAAAAAGAAAAACAATTTGGGAAAATCAAATTCTTTATGTTAGACAATCTAGTGCCCCTAGATTTTTAAATGGTAAAGTTTTTAGAAGCTTTTGGGTCCCAAAAGGACTAAGTACTTCAACTAAAAAGGATGAAATTGAAAAATGGATTCCTAAGGGGATTATATTGTGTGCAACTAACGTCTATGGATCCAAAGCAATTCGGAAACAAAATTAATTGATTGTCCTGTTTAGGTGTGATGGAGAGTGATCAACAAGTCCAAATTTGAGGGGGAGCTCCATGCACACAAAGAGAGCACTTAAAGAAGGAAGGCTTCACATCTTCCCTTGGGTTCAAGTGTGGTAAAATTAGTTGAATTTATTTTCATTTACTTTTATTTCTTTTAATTCAACTAGATTAATCATATTGTTGGACTAACATTGTCTGATGCTTTGAGTATGGGGGAGACAATTTTAAAACCAAAAGTTTTTAATTTTGTCAAAATTTTTAAACCTCCTATGTTATTTTAAGCTTATTGTATTTTAAATTCTTTTTGATATAACAAAAAGGGGTAGAAATTGTTTGAAAATTTGATATTTCAAGAGAATAAGGGGAGCTTTAAATTCATTCATATATTAAAATCTCTTATTCAAACTTTTAAAATACTAATGGGGAGAATCTCAAACAATTTCTCAAGTTGGTTTTATATATCAAAAAGGGGGATAATGTAGAAATATATGTTTTGATATAATAATTGAAAAATGTTTTGGACTTAATTGAAAAGAATTTAAAATATTCTCTAAGTCAAAAACAACTTGAAAATAAGTTTGAGGTTGTTTCAAAAGATTTTGGCAATGTTTGAAATGTTTTTAAGTAGCCAAACCAGTGATTTTAATGTACCTGTTTCGATACAGGTGTAAACCGTATCGATACGTTTTGAAACTACCAGAACTCGTTTCGATACAGGGCTTGCCTGTTTCGATACGGAAAGGGGTTGTTTCGAAACACCCTTTGGTGTTTCGATACGCCTACGTGGAATACATCCCAATGGTCAAAACCCCCAATGGCCTATTCCCAACGACTATTTGAATTGCAGGACATTTCGATACAACACAAAGTGTTTTGATACGACCCCAGGTGTTTCGATACGGTATGCTGCATCAGACTTCAACAACTAGTTCTGAGGAAGGTCGTTCCGATACGGCCTCGCGTGTTTCGATACAGACAGCTCCAGAACTGCATTTATGGTGGGAAATAAAGTCTTCAACGGCTCCAATTCAACCCCAACGATCCTTAACGGCTACAAACTCAATTGGGAATATAAAAGGGACCTCCAAGCATCAAGGAAAGGCTAATGCTTCAATTTTCAACAACATTATGATGAGAAAATTGTCTTAGGGCCTAAATTGTTCATTCTTTGTATAGACAACACTTGTGAGCCTAAATTGTCAAGCTTGCTCAAGTGTATAGGTTTGGGTGAGTCCTTAGAGTTGCAAACACATACCTATTAGAGGGATTTCTTGTTGGCTTTAAATTTCACTTGTAAGAGAATGTTTGATTAAGCTAAGGGTAGATAGCTTAATCGTTGTAAAGGTTTCCTCCTAAGCTAAGATAAGGGGACAAAATTCTTAGTGAATTTTGGAAATCCTTGGTGGCGTTCCAAGGTAGCGGATGTAGGCTTTAGGTTAGAAAGTCGAACCACTCTAAATCCTTTGTGTTTAATTCTCAAATTTTGCCACCAACTTAAGCACCCAAAAATCCAACTTCTCTACCAATTGGCAATCCATAACGGTTGAAGGAAATCGAGCCTATCAAGCCTAACAGTTTAGGAGAAAAGTAGTTACGTAAGAAAATCTTTAGCCTTTTAAAATCTCTTTTTATTAAAACTCTCTTATTGAATCAATTAATTAAACCATTTAAAACACAAAATCAAGGGAATAGCTGATAACAACTTGGTGTAATAGCTCTCTAAGGATTCTAAGTTTTGATTCTCTTCAACTTAGCCATTAAAACAAAACTTGCAATTTTTTCATTTTAGTCACCAAACCAAAAATGCCGACTTTCCAAAAATCATTTTCAAAAATCGGCTTCATTTTCCCTTAATATATATTTAAAGAGGATTTTAGAAATTTTTCGCATAATTTTATCACATCTCGAACCAATTTTTCCTGAACCAACTCTGAACCTACCTGGATCCCTAACCTAGATTCTACAGGCCCTAAACCATCTTTAAAATTCATAGGCCCAAAACTGGGGCGTTACAAGTTGACCAAATTACGCACCCGTACGATACTCGCTCCCAAACTCGAAAATGAACATGGAAAACAGAATGGTAGCAGTAGAAGTCAAGTTGAAAGGCGTTCAGGACCATCTCAAAAAGATTAACATGGATTTAAAAGACGAAATCACCAAGGCCCAGGAGAACATCATGCTCCAGATAGAAGCCATGCTAGGTTTCAAAAACCCTGATCTTGTCAAAGCCCTTAAGAATGCAAATGCAACAATTCCACCACAAGAAGTGAATCATGGGGCACTCAAAGGAAAAGTTCAAATCCATCTTCCAGGAAGCTTGACCAATGCCCTATTGGAGTCTGGGGAAGGTCGAGGCAATGATCAAGACATAGAGGTTCCAAACCTGGACGAAATGGCCGATAAAATCAAAGCGGACAACAAGTTAAAAGATCGTTTCAACAAGTTGGAGGGAATTTTCAAAGCCCTGTAAGGAGTCAGCATTCACCGTGTCATTGTCGTTAGAGACCTTAGCTTCGTGACATACTTAGTTATTCCCCTGAAGTTTAAGACACCCGATTTTGAGAAGTACGAAGGAAATACTTGCCCCTCAGCACATTTGACTATGTATTGTAGGAAGATGTCCTATTACCATGATAACGAGAAGTTGCTTATACATTGTTTTCAAGACATCTTGTCTGAGTCTACCGCCCAGTGGTACACTAAAATGAGTCAAGCCAATGTAAAGACATGGATTGATTTATCAAGTGCTTTCATTGAACATTATAAGCACGTCACTAATATGGTCCCAAATCGGAATGTGTTGCAAGTAATGGAGCAAAGGGCTAATGAAAGCTTTCGCCAATACGCACAGAGATGGGGAGATGTGGCCACCCAGGTACATCCACCACTGTTGGGAAACGAGATTACTCCAATTTTTGTGGAGACTTTAAATGGTCCCTTATATGACCGTATGTTAAACCATGCCACTAAGCGCTTCGCAGACATGATCACAAATGAAGAGTTGATATTGGCAGCCATCAAAAGTGGGAGACTCGAGGAGATACCAGAGGAATATGACGAACACCTACAACTTGAATTACTCGAACAATGAAATCTTGTCATGGGGGGAGCCTTGCTAGAATTCACTCACAGTGCTTAACAATTGGATAATAGAGGATTTTCCTGGTGTTGCGAAACCATACCAAGGATGACCCTTTTGCTTTTGCCCACGAGCATTATGGATCTTTTGTAAGGGCTTCTATGTTATTTTACTTGTTTTAAAGATGCATTTCCTTTATTTTCTGAAATGGCAATACATTTATTTTTTTTCATTCATTCAATCCATTTTTCTCTCAAAACACATCTTCTTTATAGAACCCCTATTATTGATGGTATGAATGATTCTTGAATCTAATCCACTGAAAGAAGGGCAAAAAGTGTTTTCAGAATTAATGATTTTGAGTGAATCTTCCTCTTATACATTGTTTTTAAAGGTCCTTGAATACAGTGATAACTCTAAAACATCTACAAACTAAAGAAAACTTCTCTTCGATGATGTATATTGTTAAGTGTTCAAAAGTACTATTTTTATTACCCTTTTTACTCATATTGTTGTTAGACTTAGGTACATTTTAGTTGCATTGTTAGTCATTCATGCAGATTTTCATAATTACCTTCATCGTCATGCTTGAGTTCATAATTTAGTTATTTATGTTGAAAAAGATATTGCAGATGTGTGTTTTGTGTGCTAATGTGCATGAATTAATTCCCGAAGCAATTGAGAACAAGAAGAATGAGGAGTTGTCGAATTTGATAGGAAAAATACATTTAATTCAAGAAAATTTATAGAAGCAAGGATAAATCCTAGAAGAATTGGAGATCAAAAGGAGATTAAATTCCAAGAGATTTATAAGGAATAAAATAATAAAGTAAAATATTTATTTCTTTTAATATATTTATTATATTTGATTCCAATGTAACTTCCTCCTCAAGAAATATGTTTACCTAGCCATCTCCTATTTAAAGAAGGCCAAGCCGCAGACTCTATGTATGTTCGGTTGAGAGAGAAAAATAGAGGGTTGTCGACATCTATTCTTCCTCAATGTTTCTTGTCGATTCATGTTGGGATTTTTAGATCTTGTGTTTCTTTTGCACCCGGCCATGAACTAAATTTAATTGGCTTGGGTAATTGTGTTTTTGTGGTTGTGAGAATGATTGGATTTGTTTTAGGTATTTGAGTTTGCAATTTTAATTCAAGGTTTGTTCATTCTTGCTTCTTAATTTTGTTTACAAGTGAATTCGGAGAGGATCTCGTGAATTCATCCATTTATCTAATTTCGGGAGAGTTAGATTCAAGAAACGAATGGGCATGGTCTTTATTCAATCAAACGATGATGAAGACTAATTTGACTTAGGGATAAGTTACGAATTTCAACTGCTAAAAGGATCGCAAGATCAGTTGTTGTCCACGCTTATTTCAAATTAGAGATAAAGAGAAACCTTTGAAGAACGCTTCACCGAACCTTGAAGGTTGTCGCCCATATGCTTAGGCATTCGCTCTATTCTAAAATTGCCTAGGCAATCGCTTCACTAGTTGCCTATACAATACGACTGTTGTCAATTGCCAAGGCAATTGAGTCACTTTTGCACTCAATTACCAAGACGATTCATTCATTTATCACTCCTCAAACTCATGATAACCTGACCTATACTCTCTTATTTGATTACATCTCTCTTTTATTTAATTGCTCTTTATTTTACTCGTTAATTATAACTCCTACAATCACTAATTTGTGTTTTTAGTTTTAGTACGAGAAATTAGATTCCCGAAGTAGCACCAATCCATGTGGATACGATATCTTTCTATACAATAACTTGCGATGTGTACACTTGCACCAATTGCGAAGCACTTATTACGCGCAACAAGTTTTTGGCGTCACTGCCGGGGATTGGCAATAGGGACTTTGTTTTTATTATCTTGCACTTTTATTTTTACTGTCTATTGTATAGTTACCAAAGGGTTAACAAAATTTTGTTTTGCATTGGTGTATGACAAGGGCAAACTTGACAGCTCTAGAATATCCCCTTGATCCAAAAATTGAACATACCTACCAGAGACTCAGACAAAGACTGAGAGAAGTAATGGCAGATCAAGTCGGTAATAACAATGCCAATGGCAATCAGGTTGCCGCGACAGGAGGTGGAGCGATTCTACCAGCTCAACTTGCTCAAGCAAGGAACCAAACCGTTCGAGACTATTTAGAGGAAGATCTCAACGTTCTAAACCTAGGAGTTGTCACACCTGAAATTAAAGCTGCCCATTTCGAATTAAAACAAGTAATGTTCAATATGATCAATACAATCGGTCAATTTGGCAGATAGGCAACTGAAGATGCAAGACAACATCTCAAATCTTTCCTAGAGATTTGCAATTCATTCAAACTACAAGGAGTCCATGAGGATGTTTTGAGGCTACAATTATTCCCCTATTCACCGAGGGATAGAGCAAAATTGTGGTTGAATAGTATTTCATCCGAATCAATGAGATCTTGGATTGATTTATGTCGTGATTTCCTTGTAGATTTAATCCTACAAATATGACTGATAAGTTACGTAATGAAATTACTTCTTTTTGGAAGGCAGATGATGAATGCATATATGAGGCTTGGGAGCGATATAGAGAATTGTTACACAAATGTTCCCTACACGGATTCCTAGAATGAACACAAGTGATGATGTTTTACAATGCAGTAAACACACCGACTAGAATGATGCTAGATGCCTCGGCCAACATCATACTCCTAGACAAGCCACCATAAGAAGCAATATAGATTTTGAACAAGCTTGCTAAAAAAATTATCAGTTCCCAACTACAAGAAGTGTAACCCCCTTAACCTGGCCTAGACGGTTGACCCGAATTAAGAAAGTCACACGGGGAAAACCAAAGTCAACCCGAAAGTCAACCTTGATTAACGACCATTTTTTTTCTTTTTAATCTTGTCTAAATGCACATTAGTCCTACTTGTGATCACACAAACATCATACTCAAAGATCACAAACATCAGAGATCAAACAGGGACCCAAATGAACAAATTACAACTTTAGGGACCAAATTGTAATTTTTGATAATTAAAAGGACTTAACCCAAATTAAGGTTACCAACTTGAAATTAGTCAGGTTTCATGCTTCTCTGTGAAATTTCAGCTCAAAAGGACTTCACAAACTCATACAAATGCACAAACAAGTTTCAGGACCAAAACGCAAACATTTCAAAACATATAACTGCCAATGTCAGCCCCCAACGGTCGACCGTTCCGAAACAGGTAGACCCCATTTCGAAACACGGGCCGTTCCGCAACGGGTTCCGAAACACAGGCCTGGCAAAGGCCAAACCGTTTCGAAACGGTGCATACCGTTTCGGACGCCTGGGTTCATTCAAGCACCCGTTCCGAAACGGTGCACACTGTTCCGAAACGCCTGCACAGATTGCAGCAAAAGGGCATTCCAAAACATGCAATAGATCATTCAAACATGCTCCAAATGTCACCAAACTTTACCAGCATGCAATTCAACATATATATGACTTATAGGCATCATCAAATCAACAAACTAACATCATATGCAAAAAGCCCCAATTCTATAGGCATGCTTCCTACACAAGCTAGCTATTCAAGCACAAAACTTCCAAAACAAGCATATAATGATCCAATTCAAAAACCAGCAACCTCATCATCATTCAACATACTTAGGGAGTCCCAAACACCTCCCAAAACATACACATTGGTCCCCCATTGCCAAATCACCCAAAAGCTAAAATGTTTAACAAAAACCTTCCATACATTGAGCTTTACTTGTACTTGAATGCTTGCCCTCCTTGCTGCCCTCAAGGATCTTTAATGCTCTGCATTATTGTATTAAGAAAACGAAGAGAGCGTAAGCAAAAGCTTAGTGAGGAATGCTCTTAAAAACCATTCAATAATGCAATTAAAACCATTTGTAAACATGCTTAAAATCAACCTTTGTACATGCTCAAAAGCATACTTTAAACAAGCAATCTCATGCTTCAACATAAACATAACATGTCATATTGGCTCAAGTGATACATTCCATTTCTTAAAACAAGTTCATCAACTTCCCAAGGACTTTTAAACACCTTGGCCCCAAGGACTTTTAAACACCTTGGCCATGGACTTTTAAACACCATGAATGAGGACCACACAAGGACTTTTAACCACCTTTGTGTCCATTGCATGAATCACCCCAAGGACTTTTAAACACCTTGGCCCCAAGGACTTTTAAACACCTTGGCCCCATGGACTTTTAAACACCATGGCCCCATGGACTTTTAAACACCATGGAAAGGATCACCTAAGGACTTTTAACCACCTTAGTGTCCGCAACAAGAACCATCCAAGGACTTTTAACCACCTTGATGTTCTTAAGTAACAAGGCTCACTCAAGGACTTTTAACCACCTTAGTGACCTTAACCTTTTTAAAACATCACTTGCCAATATACATCATTTTCATCATTTAATCCACTGTTTTAAAGCATTAAACCAAGCCATTTTCATCATGCATTTCAAAGCATCAAACCACATTAATCAATGTACAAAATCAAGGAACTCCTACCTAGAGTTTCCTTCATCATATGGCTCAAAACATCAGCAAATACCATGCTAAATCATGCTTTCAAAACAGTAATTAAAACATGCAAATAACCATTTTGCATCACATCAAAATCATGGCCACCACTAGAGAGAAATTCCGAAAACTTACACTTGAGCTTAGCAAAGTTGTTTAGACTTAAACTAAGCTCCCAAAACCTTCAAACCTTGGTTTAAAAGCAGTAAACCCAACTTCACTCACCGATTTCCACTTTGCTTCAAGCCAAAGCACCAAATCAAGCTTCCGGATCAACAATCCTTGGATCCAAAGATGCCTCCCCTGTTTCAACACATCAAAGCAGAGGATTAATGCATCATCATGCATTAATTGCTTCAATGAAAGCACCTAAACTCGCTGCTCTCATCCATACACCATTTTCGGCCACCAAACACAACCGAAAATGCATCCAAACCACTTCTAAACAAAGCCCATCCATAAACCAGCAAAACCTCATATCCTTTAACATCATACAACATCTAAAAACAACCTATAAACATCCTTATACCTCCAACAACATCAGATCCACAAGATCACCTCAAAAACAACCTTGAATCACAAGCTAAACTTAGGAAACTCAACCTATCCGGGATTGCATCAATCAAAACTCAATTCCTTATCAAATTAGAGTTCATTTAACATCAAAAACACATCTCAAATCACAGATTAATCAGATCTAACGAAAATCATCAAAATCTTGCATAATAAGCCAAGATCCATTTCACCACTTAAAAACCTTTAATTAAACCTCAATTAAGGATTGAAAACTTAGGAATTTCAGTAAAGAACTGATAGTTTAGAGGAGAAGGACGTTCTTACCTCCAAACTTGAGTTTCTCCTCTTTTTGCAATCAAAATCCTTGTTGAAACAATTAGCAATTGAAGAGGTTTTGAAGATACAATGATTAGGAATCAAATGAGAGTTGAAAGGAGGGATTTAGGTGAAGAAATCAGAACCAATTCTCTGGAAAAGAAGTGTTTGGGTTGAGAGAAAATGTGAGAAAGAAAATTGGGAAAAGTTGGTTACAAAATCCAAAAATAGCCAAATGGCTTTCCCTCCACTTTTAATATCCTTTAAAATCAGATTTTAGACTTAAAATATCTTAGAAAAATCTGGAGAAACTCCCTTTGGGTAAATAGCTCCTTAAAGATTCAAAGTTTCAACCCTTTATAAAACAGCCACCAAACTTTCGAAAATTACATTTTGGTCACTAGCCAAAATGTCACACTTCCAAAACTCATTTTCCAAAATTGATTTCACAGTTCAGTTAATTATATTAAAAGATGATTTTAGAACATTTTTCCACATTTTTAATGCAACCCGAACTAGGCTTTCCTAATTTCACCTCTTTAGATTCGAACAGCACTTTGACCAAACCGGTCAACGCCCAAAACTCCTAAGCCCAAAACCGGGGCGTTACAAGAAGACGAGGAGTAAGACGTCATGCCACGATAAAAGAGCTTAAGTCAACATATGCAATTCTCACACTATTGTCTACTTTAACCAATTTGGTTAAAAACATGCATCGGCCAAGCAACACACAAGAGATCAAGATAGTAGATTCAATTTGTGATTTATGTAACGGTAACCATGATTCTTCTAAGTGTCCGTAGAACCCAGAGTCTAGCTTTTATGTTGGAAACTACAACCGGAACAACAATGCAATGTCCAACACATACAATCCAGCCTAAAAAAACATCACAATTTCTTATGGAGTAGTCCGAACAATGCACTCAATTAGGACAATCAGAATGCACAAGCATCGAGATTCCAGCAGAACATGCCATGGCAAATGATGTCGCAGCAACAATCAACATCATCTAGTTCTTTGGAAAATACTCTAAATGCTTTCATTTTTAAAACTAATTCTTATATGGTTGAGAATATGAAAAATACTGGTGCTTTTATTAACATGACTGAGATGAGATTGCAAAATCAGGAGGCAGCTCTGAAATCATTGGAGACGCAATTCAGGCAATTTGCACAGATGCTGAACACGAGACCTATGGGTGGTATACCGAGTGATACTGAAGTCGCAAAAAAAGTAAACCACGAGCAATGCAAAGCAATCACCACCCGGAGTGGCCGACAACTTAAGGAAGTCCAAGATCATTCAACAGAGAACGCTCAACCAAAGGAGAAACCCATAATCCAAAAAGATGAGTCCAACAACAAAACCTCTACCAAACCTGATAAATCAGAGAATGCCTCGGCAACTGCACATGCCTCAGAAAGTCATAATGCCTCGGCAACACCATCCATCAAGTTTCAAACCAATGAAAGGATCGAGGACACCCGACTTCCACCACCATTACCCAGAGGTTTAAACGAAAAAAACAATAATACTAGTTCAAGAAGTTCCTTGACATCTTGAAGCAAGTCCACATCAAGTTGCCATTGGTTGAGACAATAGAACAAATGTCGAACTATGCTAAGTTCCTCAAAGACATTGTTTATAAGAGGACTAGGCTAGGAGAATTTTAAACAGTTGTTGTGACAGAAAGATGCATGTCCATTTTGCATAACCAAATGCCGCCTAAGCTTAAAGAACCCGACCGTTTCACAAACTCGTGTTCGATTTGGAACCATTATGTTAGAAAAGCATTGTGTAATCTTGGGGCAAGCATAAATTTGATACCCAAATCAGTCTTCCAAAAATTGGGAATCAGGAAGGCAAGACCTACAACAGTCATGCTACAGCTTGCCTACAGATCCTACATCTAACCTAAAGAGAAGATTGAAGATATTTTGGTAAGAGTGGATGAATTTATTTTTCCCGTTGACTTCATTGTTGTACATTATGAAGTAAATGAGTTCGCACCTATCATTCTTGGAAGACCATTCTTAGCAACAGGTCGAACATTGATTGATGTCGAAAAAGATATACTCACAATGCGAGTGAATGACCAGCAAGTGAAGCTAAATATGTTCCAAACCCTGAAGCATGCTGACGATCTAGAAGAATGCAAATTTATCCACGCCACACCCAAATTCAACTTTGACGTGGAAGATAATTGCCTCAACAATTAGCTTTCCAAACTGGAGGAACTTGAAGAACTGATCGATGATGAGCAAGAAGAAGCAAATTGGACAGTAACTCGACCGGGTAAATATTTCGAACTATTGGATTACTTAGGTAAGAAAGGTAAACTTGGAAAACTCTCTATTGAACAACCTCCCATTCCCATGTTAAATATACTACCAGGGCAAGTGAGTTATGCTTATTTACGAAAGGATAACACCTTGAACGTAACATATTCCTTTGAGTTGCAATCTGAGCAGTGAAATAGGTTGATTGAAACCTTGGAACGATACAAGAAAGGCATGATCTCAAAGATCCATGATGAAGCTCCAGATAAAAAGATACCACCACTTGCCACGTCAAGGGAAAGGAAGATTTTGCCAAGACATGATAACGGAAAAACGGTTGAAGCACTATACCAGTACACATCGACCCGCAATAAGGAGGCTATCACTTTAGGAGATGCATGATCATGCTCTCCTTCCGTTTTTTTTATTTTTGTTTTTAGTTTTGTTTTCAACTTTGAACTTAATTTTGGTTTTATTTTTATTCCCATGTATTTTAGGATAGTTTTATTTATGGTTGGTTGTCTTGTTTTTATGATGTAGCACTTTTATTTGTTTTCCACATCAGGACTCACAACTACCATGCCAAGGAAACTCTACACCGACCACTGCCTAGGCGACAACAATTGCTTCGACAACTACGGATGCCCAGGAAAGTGAACCTGCCTCGGCAAACATCAAATCGAGGAAATGTTCTGCCCTTGACACACCAATGCTATTCACGTAGTACCAGCCACACGCATCCAACTATCATGAATCGGACAAAGAATCAAGAAAACGACCTGGAAGAAACTCATCATACAAGGTGACAAACATTTCCATCTAACTCATTTGCATTTTATTTCATTTTTAATTTTAGTACTTGCATGCATTGAGGACAATGCTTCTTTGAGTTTCAGGGATGCTTGTTTTTAGTTAATTACATGTTTAGTTGCATTCATCTTTAGTAATCGCATATAGGTTGCATATGCTACATGCTATGCCTTTGATTGGATTTAATTGCTTAAGACTTGTTTGAATATTCAATGATGAATTTTTGCCACCGCACTTAATTGAAAGAACCTTTAAATTTTAGGGTTACACGAAAAGAACTTAATATTTTAATATGAGACTTACATGCAGGCATTTGATCTTTAGGAAGTTGTGGAAACCGGAAGAGATCCACCACCTTTGAGAGCCAACCCTACATTGGCTCAAATCAGGCAGCACATTGAAGAGTGTGCCAAGAAATACAAAGCTATGTCTTGCATTCAAAATGGAGTTTCTAATGTGATCTTAACAAGGATCATGGCTTGTGAGACTCCTAAGGAATCTTGGGACAGGTTGAAAGAAGATTTCCAAGGTTCAGAAAATACGAGGCAGCAACAACTTATCAACTTAAGGAGGGACTTCAAAAATTTGAAAATAAAGGAAAGTGAGACTGTCAAGCAGTATTCATATAGAATTATGGCTATTGTTAATAGCATTAGGCTACTTGGAGATCAATTTAGGGACAAAAGATTTGTGGAGAAAGTGAATACAACACTTCCGGAGAAATACGAGTCCAATATCTCATCTCTTGAAGACTCAAGGGATTTGTCCAGCATTTCCTTGTCTGAGCTAATAAATGCTCTTTATGCTCAAGAGCAGAGAAGAGCAAGTAGGGAATAAGAACATGTTGAAGGTGCATTTCAAGCTAAGGGTGAAGAGAAGGTTGGCACATCAAACTATAATTGGAAGAAGACTTCTAATGAAATAAGAGAGAAGCAAAAGAGAGATGAAGATGGTGCTAAATGAGGAAAAACTAGATTTTCACTTTATGCACATTGCCATAAGACAACATATTTGGAGAAGTATTGCTGGTTTAGACCAGAAATACAATGTAGGTCTTGCAAGCAACTTGGTCACATGGAAAGTGTTTGCAAGAATAAATTTCAATAGCAAAAAAATGCACAAGTTCAGGTTGCTAATAGAAACCAATCTGAGGAGGAGCATATGTTTGCTGCATCTTGTTATCCAACCAGCAACCAAGCTAAAATTAGTTGGTTGATTGATAGTGGTTGTACAAACCACATGACTGCAGATGAAGGCATGTTCAAGAGGATTGACAGAGCTTGCACTTTAAAGGTAAGATTAGTAAATGGAAGCTATATTCAAGCAAAAGGAAAAGGAGATGTCGTGATGAACACCCCAACAGGTACTAAAGTTATTAAAGATGTACTTTGAGTACCCAAGATTGACCGAAACTTGCTTAATATTTCTCAGCTTCTTGAGAAGAATTATTTTGTCTCTTTCAAAGATAAATGTTGCACAATCTTTGATGCATGTGGCTGTGAGATTGCTTCCATTGTGATGAATGATAGAAATTTTATTTTGAATTATGATTCTTTCGGTGCATATGCAAGTATGACAGATAAGAATTTATCATGTCATAAAGATTGCGATATTTAGAAAATTTTGAAGTTTTTTGTGTTGTTGCTAGTGTTGAACACCAACCTACTACTATTTACAGTCCACAACAAGTTTAGGGTAGTGAAAGAAAAAACAAAACTGCTATGGAAATGACATGGTGTTTGATGTTAGAAAAGGGCCTACCAAAATCCTTCTGGGCAGAAGCTGTTAATGTTGCAATTTATTTGCATAATAGACTTCCAACAAAGGTCTTGAAGGCCAAGGCTCCTTGTGAAACTTGGTTTGGATTTAAAGTTTTAATGAAGCATTTGAAAATATTTTCTTGCATTTGTTATGCAAAAAAATTTGATGTTAAGAGAGATAAGCTGGACAAAAAACCACAACTTGAGATCTCTTTGGGCTATGCTGACAAGCAAAATGTTTATAGAGATGTCAAATTTGATGATAATTCAGCCTGGAATTGGAACAAAAAGAAAGTTGAATCAGTTGATATACAAATCTTTGATGTTCATCAGTGGCAAAGTGAATTTGAAGTTGTTGCTGAGGATGAGTTTGATGAAAGATAAGCCTGTTAGAGGAACCAGATCTCTCTCGAACATCTATGAGATATGTAATTCTTCTGTCTTAGAACCTAATGAGGATACTTATTTAGATGAATGGATGAAGGCTTTAGAAATGAGCATGATCAAGAAGGTTTTGTCAAACAACATGGAAAGCTTTCTCATTAAAGGGAGTGAGCAAAAGGTTTATCATCTCAAAACAAATGAATTCATTCAGGTCCAACTTGCGGACATTTTTTTACAAAGCCTTTATCAAAGATCAAGTTCGAATGGTTGAGGCAGATATTGAAGTTGACAACAAAGCAACCAAGGAGGAGTGTTGAAAGTATGGCTGCCTATGCTGCTGGTCTATATGAAATTAATGTTTTTTGTTGTAGTTTTGGTTAACTCATATGTTAGTTGGGAGAATGTAAACATAGTCGGTATATGTTTGTACTTGTTTTCTATTTTTGTTTAAGATCATACTGATATGAAAAAATCAGTAGTAGGTAATAGTTGGTATTTTGTATTTTAATTTTAGAAGTTTATTAAAAATAATGTAGAGGGAGCTGATCTTTACAGCTACAATTTTTTTCTTTTGTCATTTGTCTCTAAATTTTTTGGTGAAAGAACATATGTTGGTTTGCTAAAACCAACACAAGAGCATTGTCGCACTCACGACTTTTACCTGACTACATCCTCAACGCAAATCGGTTTTGTAACTATGGCCTGATTTGTTGAAGTAGGTCCAACCCCATCACCATCAGCCATCCAAAACAAGGCACGGATACAAAGGCACTAGTTGCCCCCACAACTACCCCTACCCCACACGGTTCAGCATCCACAGAACGATCTATATCATTAACAACATTTGCATGTTGCTGGAAATCACACATGTTGGGCTCGTTGATTCTCGAAATATCCTACCCAGAATTGTCATGGGAACTAAGAATCACCTTGCTATGAGAATATACAATGTTTAGTGCAGGATCATGCTCATTAATTAGTGCATCTGATACAGGCATTCAAGGGTTCATTGGAAATGCCTACCTCTTGAGTCTCAAGTCCATTTGTAAATAGGGGTGTAAATGAATCGAGTTTGAACAAACAATGTTTGTTTATGTTCGTTTAATTATTTTTGAAGATGTTCGTGTTCACTTGGTGCTCGTTTATTTATTTTCGAAGGTGTTTGTGTTCATTTGTTTAGCGTTTGCAAACATGTTCATTTATACTATATCATTCGTGAACATGTTCATTTAACGATTCCGAAAATGTTCTTTTATATGTTCGTTAAATTGGTGAAATTACACCACTAGACCTTAAGTTCCTTAGGCTTCGTAATTTTGAAGTCTAAAGTTCACAATGTGTTCAATTTAATCTCTACCATCACCAATATTTAAAACGTAAAAAGAAAAGAAAAAAAATAAAAGGATATTCGAGTAAACATACTTGTAAACAAGCAAATAAATGAGCTTGTTCATGAACATAAATGAATCATGCACATCTTTGTTCGTGTTAGTTCGTTTATTACACGAACATAAAAATTTTGTTCATATTATCTTATTTACCTTAATAAACGAACAAAAACAAACGTTATACGAACAATACACTAATAGTTCGTCAAACAATCTTTTCATTTACAACCCTATCTATAAATCGCTAGGACTTTCCTTACTAATAACCCACTTAAGAAAGATGATGCGATCATGGCCCAAGATCTTTTGGAAAGGCTTACTTCAGGACCTATGAATCGTGCTTGAGCAAGGAGAATCTGAGAAACTTTAGAAAGCTTGATTTGTCGAATTTTGGACTCAAATGCAACTACACTTAGCTCACTCGAGTCTAGCACGAATACCCCAGCTCACCCGAGCCATGTCACCTTTTTAGCGGGCATTAGTTTGCATGTGTTGCATGTTAATCTATTGTTTTATGATATAATATAATTATTTGCATTAGTTGCATTTAAGACACTTATATTTCTAGTATTTTAATAAATATATTACACATGTTTTTTGCACATTTATTTTGTTTGTTTTGCATATTTATGTTACCAAGTTACATACACTTGTAAGTTGTCATTTCTCTACACATTTAAGATGTTCTATCACATGTGATGACTATTTGTAGGAAAAAAAGGAAGCAAGAGAACATTAAGGGTTGCAATTGGTAAGGATCTTGCATAGAAGGCTAATGGACCAATTCATATAGCATATGGAAAGGGCTAGGTGCATGTTGGAAAACATTCATGAGTGATAAAATTAGAGAGTATATTAAAGAGCCCAAACTGTCTTTTAAGCTTCACAATCATTTGGATACCAAGGGGAGTTGGAAGGATCAAAATTTAAAAGCATTTTAAAAGCTTCATAAGACCATTTGGATACCAAGAGAAGAAGGATAGTCACAAGCTATAAAGACATGCACGAATGGCCATTAAAAGAGATTTACTAGATCAAATTTAAGTACATTCCCCTTCCATCTTGTAAATCCTATAAATAGGACTCATTTGCAGCTCTCAAGACACAACATGGAATATATATTTTCTTGTGAGTGTTTAACTCTCTTGTTCTTTAAGTACTTTATCGATTTGCAAGTTCCTCTTGTGAAATCATTCCTTTCCATTCTTTTATATCATTGGTTCTTAGTTCCTTATAATTAGTGTGTCACGATCCATCAACCTTTAACGATCATTATAAGGTTTGGGATGACATTGTTATATACTATTGGTTCTTCCTTCATTCTGAAACCAAATTATCATCCTTAAACATCACCATCACCTCCCCCATTCATCCAAACATCCATTACCATCTCATCAACTATCTTCTACACCAAACAAGTATTGCCCCTTTGAACCATCCTTTTTCCCCTAGAATCTCCCTTGAACACCAAACTTAACAAATTCAACCCAATTTTTCAGTTTGAGAACAAACTTAGTTGAATCATGATCGGGCAACAAATACGACTTGGAAACTCACATAACCAAGCCCGTATCATTTGGTATCAGCGATGTTTGATTCAGTAAGTTTTTCTCTCTCTCACTGATTAGTTTAAAAAAGAAAAAACAAAATTTAATAAAAACAAAGGAAAATATTTGTACAAAGGAAAATTTCAAAAGAGGGAGGGTAGAAGAAATTACAAGAAAAAAATTGAGAAAGTTGAATAGAAATTCGCATTTACGAGAATATTTTCTTCTTTTTTACAATTCTTACTATTAATGTCATAATGACTATTTTCTAACCTTATTTTTCTTGTTTAAGCCTACCCTATTTGTCTTACGTCTTCCCACCCAAAAATCATTTTTGCAACCGGTTTCACAAAAGACTACTTGCTTAATCTTGAGTAAGTTATTCAAGAACATAAGATGAAAGCAACAAGGTAATAGGCAAGAGAGTACATTAAGGGACAAAATCCAGATCCCGAGTGAAACACGAGTGGTGTGATTACTTTTCTTTGGAGTGATTTTGTGAGGTTTATTGGTTAATCATGTCTAAAAATTCTGGTTTTAGTAATAATGTTAATATGGATTCAACTAATTCCAATCTTCATGATATAATCCGAGAAATGGACGGGTTGTTGCAACAAAGGATAGGGCCAATGCAAGAGTTGCTAGAATAATTGGAGGAAAGATATGAAAAGAGGCACAATTTAGAGAACGTGGAAGAATATGATGATGAGGTTCGCGATGAACAAGCATACGAGCAAGCCTCCCAACAAAGTTCGAGGCCCCAAGAGCCTAGGTACGAAAGAGCTCGCCCACGAGTGGATGATGATATTAACAATATTAATATTAACATTCCATAATTTCAAGGAAAAACCGACCCTGAGGCTTATCTAGCTTGGGAAAAATTGAGCACATCTTCGAGTGCCACAATTACTCCGAACGTAAGAAGGTAAAACTAGTTGCCATTGAATTCATAGATTATGCACTAATATGGTGGGATCAGTTGACTTCTAGCAAGAGACGAAATGGTGAAAGGACAATTTCTACTTGGAATGAGATGAATTTTATCATGCGTAGGAGATTCATCCCCATTCACTACCACCGAGAATTATTCAACTAACTCCTGAATCTTAAACAAGGTAGTCGAAGCGTTGAGGATTACTTTAAAGAAATGGAAGTGGTCATGATACATGCTAACATAGATGAAGATCTAGAAGCCACTATGGCAAGATTTCTAGCAGGACTTGATCCGAATATTGCCAATGTAGTTGAGTTGGAACATTGTGTCGAAATTGATGATATGGTCATCACAGCTATGAAAATAGAAAAGCAATTGAATCGAAAGGGGGCAACACGTCCGTATGCAAGCTCTACATCCAAATGGGGGCAAGGAACTTACAGAAAGAATGGTGCCATTCCGCCCAAATATGGTAGTGGTCCCTTAAAGCCCAACAAACACATTTTAGAAGCCATAAAGGGTAAGAATGTTTCCGTCTCAGTTAGATTATGTGATGTGCCATATTTCAAATGCTTAGGACGTGGCCACATTGCTAGCCATTGTGTAGAACTAAAGGTTTTGATATAATAACTGAACAATGTTTTGGACTAAATTGAAAGGAAATTAAAATATGCTTTTTGTCAAAACAACTGGGAATTATGTTTAAGGGTTTTTAAAAGGCTTTGGAATAACTTTAAATGCTTTTAAACTAGCAAAACCAATGTTTCTTAAGTACCCATGCCGATACGGTCTAGTATTGTATCGATACACCCTAGGGTTTCAACTACAGTAATTTTCAAGAAGACAAAACTTGTACAGACACGCTTTACCATATCGATACAGTATGTTTTAAATAGCCAACGGCTAGTTCGCATAACGATACGGTTGTATCGCATACCGATACGCCCAACTACCCCCAACGGTCATTTAAATTGCAGGACCGTACCGATACGCTTACTATGCCTATCGATACACACCAGTTGGAAGTCTCAACGGCTATTTCCTTATCAGGACCGTATCGATACGATTTGAAGAGTATCGATATGCAAAGTTGAAGAAATGCATTTATGGTGGGAAATAAAGGCTCCAATGGCTCTAATTCAACCCCAATAGTCCTCAACGACTACAAACTCAATTAGGAGTATAAAAGGGACCTCCAAGCATCAAGAGATGATTAATGCTTCAATTGTAATAACATTACGATGTAAAATTGTCTTTAGAGCTAAATTGTATGTTTCTTGTATAGACAACACTTGTGAGCTAAATTGTCAAATTTGCTCAAGTGTATAGGTTTTGGGTGAGTACTTAGAGTTGCAAACATATATCTATTAGAGGGATTTCTAGTTTGCTTTGGATTTCTCTTGTAAGAGAGTGTTTGATCATGCTTTGGGTAGAAAGCTTGATCGTTGTAACGGATTCCTTCTCATCCGAGAAAAGGGGACAAAATTCAATAGTGATTTTGGTTGAAATTGTAACCCCCTCGACCCGGCCTAGCCACCAGACCGTATCGAGTGGATTACACGAGACTAATCGAAGAAAGATCCGAAGATTTCCCTCTAATTAGCAACCCAAGACGCGTTGATTTATATCTTTTCTAGATGATCGAGATTAGACTTAAGTCATTGAACACACAGCGGAAGACAGAACATCAGACAAGCATCAATTCGAACCAAAAAGGGCAACCAGGGACCAAAATGCAAAACTAGCATAATATGAGGACCTAAAATGCAATTAAGGTGACCTCTGAGAAATTTAGTTCATTTCATGCTTCCATGATGGAAAACAACATTAAACATGCACACAATCAACCACAATCGATAACTGCATAAACTAGGACCAAAACGCAAGAAAAATAACTTCAAAGATGCCTTTAAATAACTCCAACGACCCCCGTTTCGAAACTGGTATCGGAATGGTGCTTCATAGTAGAAAAAACGTACCGAAACGGCTTGAGACCGTTCTGGTCCTGCTTAGCCCGTTTTTGTACCCGTTTTGAAACGCCAAGGAAAAATTTAAAGGTAATTAAGGGCTGTTCCGAAACGGTCGAGCCCGTTCCGAAACACCCTGCTGCAGAAACAGCAAAACAATAGTTTAAGCATCTTTAAGGTATTTTACTTGGTTCCAATCACCACATACAACATATAAACAGCAAGATCAACATATACACACTAACATCAACCATCAAACATGCTTAAGATCAAGAGGAACACAAACATGCTTTACATACATATATAAAGAAGACTTCAAGATCCAACATAAGAGGAAACCAAGATCACAAAACAAAAGGTAAGAACAAACCATCCAAAACTATCAACATGTCCTCAAACAAAGAGTTTACAAACACTCCAAGGACATAAAAAATGTTCACCCTCATTGCCACACACACTATTATCTAAGCAAAGGCATGCTTGAGCTAAGAGCAGGCACTTGGATCACCTCCCTTGCACTGTTGCTTTCCAAAGAGTCTACGGATCCGCATTGTTGGAAAAAGAGAGCGTAAGCTATAAAGATTAGTGAGCGGAGCTCAAAACCAACTACAACAATGCAGTTTTGAAAACAACCTTCATTTAGGAAATCAAAATCGTTTCTTGAAATCCCTTTTCACAAACCATTTCCAAAACCATTTCCTTTTCAACATGCTATCTTGAAACAAGATTAAGCAAAGCAACCATACATGTCATACGTAAAGAACGTGCATCAACCATGCATAAGCTTTACATGAACCATATATGCAAACCAAGCCCACCGGCTCTTTTACCATGCACATGCATCAACATATGCATAACCATATGAGTTTACCAAGCTCATAATGGAAACATAAGCGATTGAGTATATCGGCATCATTGACACGTTGCTCGGATAAGCGGACACCTTGATGGCGCAACCCCCATCAAGCCACATGGTGAAAAAACCCTCACCACAAACACACTTCGGTCGAGATACCTCAACCCGCATTGCCCGTTGGTGATAGCACAACCCCTACCACTCGCATCATAATAGCACAACCCCTATTGTGAAACCAAAGGTTTTCTCACGCACAGATTTTTTAATTATAGTGCACTTCACATCCTATTCATCGATCGGTCAATCTATCCGATATAACCCATGTGTCAATATACTCACCGAAACATCAAAAACCATTGATTTTTCACCAGGGATAACCACCTCCCCAAAACACATCCCAAAAACCATGATCACAAGCTCAAGGATAGCATGAGCTCAACCAACATCCAAAACACAACATGGCAATCATATGGGACAACAACAACATGCATTTAATGCATAACAACAACAGAGGAAACATCATTTAAAAATGATATGCACATGATCCAAAACATGATCAAAATAAAAAGACGAAAAGCCAAAACAAAGCCAAATCTTACCCTTGAGCTTGGATTGGCCTAATGCACAACCCAAACCCTTAAAACATCTCTTCAACCTTGATAAAAACAGTAAAAAACATTTTCACTCCCCAACAATTACCACAACAAGCCGAAACTCCTTTTCTAGCTTTCCAGTCCGCCCACAAATACGTTCAACAAATCCAGATCTTCAGTCCTTGCCTCTAACCAACCCAAAACGTAGGATTTAGTGATATTTACAACACACAAATTTGCTGGAAAGCAGAGATTTCAACTACTCAACCAAAACACCTATCGAATAAAACTGATACAAGCCGTAACCAACAAAAAGACCCAATTCGGATAGTCTCCCGCAAAGCCCATCATTAAATAACATCAAAACACATAGATAAACATCTAAAAACATCATCCAATCATCATATCAACACCAGCTATTGATTTACTTCAAAATCCACACCGAAACCCACTTTTTCATACTTCAAAAATCAACACTCAACCCCATTTCGAGATTCTTGCCATTCTCCCATCATCTCAACACAATAATCACATCAAAACTAAGGTAACAACATCAACAAACCCAGCATTAAGAGATCTTACCCAAAAATCTTACCAAAACCTCATTTTCCTCAATTTTAGCAAATTTACATTAAGATTAAGACGAGAGATTAAAAACTTGGTATTTAAAAGAATAAAGGCATGGGAATTTCATTAAAGAACCTTACATTAGAGGAGAATCACGTTGCTCACCCCCAATGCTAGCTATTACCCCTTGTTTGGCAAAAATCCTTGAAGAAAACAATGCAATAGACTTGGGTTTTAGGAAATCAAGGTTGGAAAACTATTTAGAAATAAAAGATTAATAAGAAAACACTTTTACCTTGAGGAAATCAAGCTCAATTTATGTTTTGTTGAAAAGAGGAGATGAGGAAGCTTGAAAATGGATTTTGACTTGAAATAAGATTTTGGATGAACCCTTGTTTTAATTAAATCATAAAAGCTATTTTAAAATATTTGAATAGTAAAAATGAAAGGGGATAATAACCTCTTTGGCCCAGCTAAGATTGCTCCTTAAAGATTCAATGTTTTGACTCTTTTACACAATGTTCACTAAAACAAATTTTTACAAACTTTACAATTTGGTCACCAACCAAAATGTCACAATTCGGAAAGCATTTTTCCAAAATTCTTTTTACCAAAACCTTTCACATATTTAAAAAGGATTTTAAAGATTTATTCCATATTTTTTCCAACCCTCGAAGACCTCATTCCCTGAACTTACTCAAAACATCCAACACCAGTCTTCCGGACTTCGGAAACTCATCGGATCTCCTAGACCCTAATACGGGATGTTGCAACTCTCCCCCACTTAAGGAATTTTGTCCTCGAAATTTACATGATGGAAAAAGATGCGGAAAATGACGCTTCATGTTGTCCTTCCTCTCCCAAGTGGCTTCCTCAATAGGCTTTACGTGTGATGGATCGGGCCTATACTTCCGTAGCATAGAAACATGGAATACATCATGTATCTTCTCTAATTCCGGAGGCAAAATCAATTTATAAGCCACAAGACCAACTCGCCTAACGATCTCATACGGACCAATGAATCTCGGGCTTAGTTTACCTTTTCTTCTGAATCTCATCACTTTCTTCCATGGTGATACTTTCAAAAAGACTTTCTCACCCACAACATACTCAATCTCACGACGCTTCAAGTCGGCATATGATTTATGTCGATCGCTTGCTGCTTTCAAGCGTTCACATATCAGCTTCACCTTCTCAGTAGTGCCCTTAAGCATAGCAGGTAAGGATACTAACTCCTGACCAGCTTCTGCCCAACATACCAGAGTTCTGCACCTCCTACCATACAAAGCCTCAAACAGTTCCATCTGAATGCTAGCTTGATAACTTTTTTTATAAGCAAACTCGACCAACGGTAGGTGTTTCTCCCACGAACCCTGGAAATCGATAATACAACAACGTAGCATATCTTCAAGCACTTGAATAACTTGTTCTGACTGCCCATCTGACTGAGGATGATATGATGTACTAAAATTCAAACGGCTACCCAAAGCACTATGCAAGCATCCTAAAATCTCGATGTGAACCTCGGATCCCGATCCGATACAATCGACTTCGGTACACCGTGTAATCTCTCTATCTCGCGGATATAAAGATCAACCAACTTATCCAAAGAATCAGTCGTATTAACAGCTAGGAAATGTGCACATTTGGTGAGTCGGCTGACTATCACCCAAATTGAATTCTTCCGCGAAGAAGAAGATGGTAAACCTGAAACGAAATCCATGGCTATCCTCTCCCATTTCCATTCCGGAATCCGTAAAGGCTGTAACAATCCTGACGAAAACTGATGCTCGACCTTCACTCGCTGACAAACCATGCACTTACTAACAAATTCGGCCACATCCATTTTCAAACCAACCCAGAAATAATCATTCTTCAAATCTCGATACATTTTCGTGCTACCTGGGTGCATAGCAAACGAACTAGTATGTGCTTCATTCAAAATGGTATGTCTCAAAACAGCATCTTCAGGCACAACAACTCTATTTTTGTAACATAAAACATTACCATCACTAAAACTATATTCAGTCGGTTTACCTTCCGCAATATCTTGAACATGTGAAGCTAAAGAACCATCTTGCAAATGTTTCTCACGGATCAACTGTTCCAGAGATGTTTTCACCTGCAGTTCTGCAATCAACCCCCCATCATGCGACAAACTCAACCTAGCAAACATCGCTCGAAGCTCAACTGCTACTTTCCTACTCAACGCATCCGCTACCACATTAGTTTTACCCGAATGGTATTCAATAGTAAGATCATAGGCTTTCAACAATTCAACCCATCTACGCTGTCGGATATTCAAATCTTTCTGAGACATCAAATACTTCAAGCTCTTGTGATCGGTATACACTGTACATTTCTCACCATACAAATAGTGTCTCCACACCTTCTAAGCAAACACAACAGCGGCCAACTCGATATCATGTGTGGGGTAGTTCTTTCCATGAGTCTTCAACTATCTTGAGGCATATGCAACAACTCTCTCATCTTGCATCAGAACACAACCTAAGCCTATATACGAAGCATCACTATAAATTACATAGTCCTTCCCTGTTACTAGTTGCACTAACACAAGTGCTCTAGTCAAGGCATCTTTCAAACAATCAAAAGCCAACTGTCTCGCTTCTGTCCACTCATATCTAACATCCTTTTGCAACAATTTTTTCAATGGAGCAGCTATCATAGAAAATCCTTCCACAAACCGACGATAGTAGCCTACTAAGCCTAGAAAACTACGAATTTCAGTCACATACATCGGTTGCTTCCAATTCACAACAGCTTCCACTTTCTTAGGATCAACTCTAATGCCATCTCATGACACAACATTCCATAGAAAGACTACCTCTCTAATCCAAAATTCACATTTGCTCAGCATCTCATACAACTGATTATCTAACAAGGTCTTCAACACAAGCCGTAAATGTTTATCATGGTCTTCCTCGGTGCGCGAATAAATCAATATATCATCAATGAACACCACAACAAACTGATCTAAAAACTCATGAAAAACTCGGTTTATCATGTCCATAAATGTGGCCGGTGCGTTAGTTAATCCAAACGGCATAACTAGGAACTCATAATGGCCGTGACGTGTCCGAAAAGTTGTTTTCGGTACGTCTTGTTCCTTCACTTTCAGCTGATAATAACCATACCTCAAGTCTATCTTCGAAAACACTGATGCATCCCTCAACTGGTCAAACAAATCATCTATCCCCGGCAACGGATACTTGTTCTTCACGGTTAACTTATTCAACTGACGATAATCAATACACATACGCATACTTCCGTCTTTCTTCTTAACAAACAACATTGGTGCACCCAAAGGTGATATACTCGGACGAATAAAACCACGATCTAATAATTCCTGAAGTTGAGTCTTCAGTTCTTTCAACTCTTTCGGAGCCATCCGATAAGGAGCAATCGATACAGGAGCTGAATCAGAAGACAACTCAATAGCGAATTCAATTTCTCTATCCGGTGGTAAACCATGCAACTCTTCAGGAAACACCTCAGGAAAATCACAAATTGTTCTAATATCTCTTGGTCGAACCTCACTCATATCGGGATTCATCACATAAGCTATGTACGCCTGACATCCCTGATCTAACATCTTCTAAGCCTCTAAAGTAGAAACTACGTTGGATAAGATTTTAACGTTCTCACCAACAAGTGTTACCTCATAATCGTCTGATAATCTCAAGCTCACCTGCTTAGTCTCAAAACCTACCTTTGCCTTCTGCTCTGTAACCCCCTTAGCCCGGCCTAGATGGTTGACCCGAACTACGGAGATTACACGGGGAAAATCAAAGTCAACCCGAAAGTCAACATTGATTAACGACCCTTTTTTCTTTTTAATCTTGTCCAGATACATGTTAACCCTAGGTGAACGCTCGAGAAACATATATGTGTAAAGCACAGCGATCGGATTTTAGAAAGGGACTCAATTGCACAATATACAAATGTTAGGGACCAAAACGTAAATTCTGTAAATTAGAAGGTCATAACTGATTTTAAAGTTACCACCATGAAATTAGTCATAATACATGCTTCCCTGTCAAATTTCACTTTAATTGGACATCTCGAACTCATACAAATGCAATCTCGACTTTCAGGACTAAAACGTAAAGCTTGCAAACTTCAACACCATTCAAATCAGTGCCTAACGGTCACCTGTTTCGAAATGGCATTGACCGTTCCGAAACGCGGGTTGGTTCCGAGACTGGTTTCGAAACAGGGCATTCTAGTAGCCAAAACGTTTCGGAACAGCATCCAGCCGTTTCGAAACACGAAGGCCATTACAGGCCCCCGTTTCGAAATGCCAGTGAGTGTTCCGATACAGTTTGCCCATAAGCTGTAGATTTTGCTGGTTTTTCATACATAAATCCACTCAAACACAACCTAATGACTTCCTAGTCATACCAACAAGTCATCATACAAATATGGAGCATGTTTGTAACTCCTAAACACATTCATAGCATCAAACATGAAATTTCACATGTCTATAGGCATGCTTCCTATTATCCAAAACCAAGCAATCAACCAATCTCCAAAACAAGAAATAAAAGGCCATTTACAAAATCAAACAAACAAAAGCAACATGCCACAACCTAGGGAGTTCAACACATCTCCCAAAACACATCTTAGGTTCTCATTGCCAAATTACCAAAACTAATAGTGTATGAAAACATCACCATACATGAGCTTCGTTTCCCTTGGACACTCTAGCCTCCTTGTTTCCCTTAAACACTTCAATTATCTGCATTATTGGTACAAGAGAGAGAGCGTAAGCACATTTGCTTAGTGAGGCATGCTATAAAGAAAACAACACAATAATGCATTTTAGAAAACACTTTCAACAAAGCTTTTTAAACTCATGCTCATCTCTTTTCATGCAACCTTGCATACATTACAAGCATCTCATGCTTCATTACAATCAACATATCATATTGGCTTTCAAGTGATAATTCATAACCATTTAGAACAAAAAACACAATCGGATACGCGGAGTACAAGCGTTGTCCCACACGCTTCATACTCACTACCGAACAACACAAGGTGGAGTTTATCGGTACAATCACAACCCCTCAACACTCGTGATGGAGTTTAACGGTACAATCACAACCCCTCAACCTCACTCATCGGTAGTTGTATAATTCCACTAACAAGAGCACGGGACACATAACACAAGATCCACACACGAACTTTTAACCACCGTTGTGATCTTACCTCACTCGTTAGGGTACTTGGATGGAGTTTACGGTACAATCACAACCCCTCAACATCCAAGGCGACTTTACTTACGGTGCACCCAATCCTATAGCCAGCTAACTATATCCGATTCAAGTACTTTAAAACCAATTCATCACTTGCCAATATACATCAAATACCATCATCAATTCACTGTTTTAAAGCATTAATCAAAGCCATCAAACATCATGCATCTCCATGCATCATTACCAAAATATAAAATGTCAAACCAAGGATCTCTTACCTTGAGCATCCTTCAACACATGGCTTTCAAAACCAGCATTAAACATGCTAAAACATGCTTTCAAAACAGAATTTAAACATGCAATTTATAACCAATTCATCAATCCACTTCATAGCACATCCGAGGGAGTTTTTCCGAAAACTTACTCTTGAGCTTAGCTAAGTTGTTTAGAATTAAACTAAGCTCCCAAAACCTCCAAATAATCGTTTCAAAGCTGGAAACCCAACTCCACTCACCAATTACGTTTCGCTTACTTGCCGAAACGTCAATCAAGCCTCCGGATCAACTCCAAAAGTGTCCGAAGATGTCTCCCCTATTTTAAACACATCAAAGCAGAGGATTAATGCATCATTATGCATTGAAATCTTCAGCCAACACACCTAAACTCGCTGCTCTACCCAAAACCAACATTTCGGCTACCAAACACAACCGAAAACACCTCCAAACTCTTCCAAAACTTAACCCAGCCAAGATCCATCACTTTTAACCATTTCTAAACATCAATTAACATCCAAAATAAACCTAAACTCGTCCTTATACCTCCAGCTACAACAGAACACCAAAAACACCTCAAAAACCACCATTTTCTCGAGCAAAAACTTAGGAAACACAACCTATTCGGGATTGCATTGATAAAACCTCATTTCTATCATCATTTAATATCCAGAATACATTAAAGAACCATATCAAAACAGAGCCCAATCATTTTCAACAAAATTCTTCAAGATTTCTTCCAAATCTTGAGTTTTAAGCCAAAATCAAGTTTCTAACATTAAAACCATTTATAAAACTTAAATTAAGGATTGACAACTTGAGAATTTTAGTAAAGAACTGACTATTTAGAGGAGAAGAACAATCTTACCTCTAAATGGTGATTTCTCCTTGATTTGAGCCAATTTCCTTGAAAATTCAATGAGGAAATCAAAAGGATTTGATGCAAGATTGATTAGGAATTAATTGATGATAGAAATCTCATCAATTGAAGTGAAGATCAATGCAAAAGTTGCTGGCGAAAAAGTGTTTGGATGATGGGATTTTGAGAGAAAAAAAATGAGAGAAATTTAGGAAAAGGTAGTTATGAAAATCCAAAAAGTAGTTTCCCTTTTCTTTTAATTAATTAAAATATTAATTAAATCACCCAAATTAAGGAAAAATCTGGAGAAAACATTTTTGGGTAAATTAGCTCCTTAAAGATTCAAAGTTTCAATCCTTACAAAACAGTCACCACTAAACTTTTCAAAAATCGCATTTTAGTCACTACACCGAAATGTAGTATTTCCAAACCTTATTTTGTAAAATTGATTTCACCACCCTCTTATATATATTAAAAGAGGATTTTTAGATATTTTTAAAGCATCCCGAACTAGGCTTTCCCTAAAACCTTCTTTTATATTCGAACCGAATATCAGACCGGTCTGGTTCAGACCCTAAACTTCTAAGCCCAAAATTGGGGTGTTACAACTCTCCCCCCTTAAGAAATTTCGTCCTCGAAATTTACCTGAAGGAAAAAGGTACGGAAACTGCTCCTTCATGTCGTCCTTTCTTTCCTACGTGGCTTCCTCAACACCACGATGCTTCCACAACACCTTAACCAATTCAATGGTCTTGCCTCGAAGAACTTTACTGTCTGAATCCAGAATTTCAATCGGCTCCTCATCGTAGGTCAAGTCTGGATTCAACTCCACTTCCTCCACATGCATAACATGCGAAGGATCTGATCTATACCTTCGAAGCATAGAGACATGAAACACATCATGTATCTTTTCCAACTCTTGCGGTAACCTCAGGTTGTACGCAACAGGACCCACACGTTCAATCACCTCGTATGGTCCAATATACCTAGGGCTCAACTTACCCTTCCGGCCAAACCTCATCACCTTCTTCCAAGGTGAAACCTTCAAGAACACACAGTCACCTACCGCAAACTCAATCTCCTTACGCTTGAAATCCGCGTAAGACTTCTGTCGATCAGAAGCTGCCTTTAATCGCTCACAAATGAGCTTCACCTTCTCGGTGGTTCCTTTTAACAAATTCGGCATTGAAACCAACTTCTAACCTGTTTCAGCCCAGCAAAGAGGAGTTCTGCACTTCCTCCCGTACAAGGCTTCATAAGGTGCCATTTGAATTCTTGCCTGGTAGCTATTGTTATAAGCAAACTCCACCAAAGGCAAATGTTTCTCCGAAGAACCTTGAAACTCAATCTCATAGCACCTCAACACATCTTCCAGCACTTGGATAACAAACTCAGACTGTCCATCCCACTGTGGATGATAAGAAGTACTGAAATTCAGCCGCGTACCCAAACCTTGATGCAAACACTCCTAAAAACGCGATGTAAACCTCATATCTCTATCCGACACTATAGACTTTTGCACACCATGCAGTCGCACAATCTCAGCAATGTACAACTCTGCAAGCTTGTCCAAGGTATACGTAGTATGCACAGGTAAGAAATGCGCACACTTCGTAAGGCGGTCCACAATCACCCACACCGAATTCTTCTTCGATGGCGACAAAGGCAAACCAGACACAAAGTCCATGGTAATCCTTTCCCACTTCCACTCAGGAAACCTCAACGGTTGCAACAACCCTGAAGGAAACTGATGCTCAGCCTTAACCCGCTGACAAACCATGCACTTACCCACGTACTCCGCAACATCCTTCTTCAAACCCACCCAATAGTACTCATCCTTAAGATCACGATACATCTTTTTACTACCAAGGTGCATAGCAAAAGGACTACAATGAGCTTCAGTCAGAATAGTACGCCTCAACTCTGCATCATTCGGCACTACTATCCGACTTCCAAAACATAGAACCCCATCATCATTAAAACAGAAATCTGATGGTCTATCCTCAGCAATATCCTGAACATGTGGCACCAAAGAATCATCCAACAACTGCTTATCCTTTATCAACTGAACCAAAGATGGTTTCACTTGCAATTCAGCCACAAGCCCTCTATCTTGCGAAATACTCAAACTGAAAAACATAACCCTTAACTCCACTGCCACCTTCCTACTCAAGGCATTCGCTACAACATTAGCTTTTCCTGGATGGTACTCGATCGTCAGATCGTAATCTTTAAGCAACTCCACCCAACGTTGTTGCCTAAGATTCAACTCTTTCTGAGACATCAGGTACTTCAAACTTTTGTGATCTGTGTACACAGTACACTTCTCACCATACAGGTAATGTCTCCAAATCTTCAAAGCAAAAACCACCGCAGCTAACTCAATATCATGCGTAGGATAATTGCGCTCATGCACCTTCAACTGGCGCGATGCATAAGCCACCACCTTACCATCTTGCATCAACACACACCCCAAACCAACATAGGATGCGTCGATGTACACCACAAACTCTTTCCCTGATTCAGGTTGAACAAAGATAGGAGCTTGCGTCAAAGCGGCCTTAAGCTTCTCAAAAGCTTGTTGCCTTTGTTCTGTCCACTCATACTTGACATCCTTTTGCAACAACTTCGTCAAAGGTGTAGCAATCTTCGAAAATCATTCCACAAATCTCCGGTAATATCCTGCCAACCCAAGGAAACTACAGACTTCATGAACAGACTTAGGAGGCTTCCAATTCATCACCGCCTCAATCTTCTGAGGATCAACACGAATCCCCTTAGCAGAAACCACATGACCAAGGAAAACAACTTCCCTAAGCCAGAATTCGCACTTGCTCAGCTTAGCATAAAGCTAATTCTCCAACAACTCCTGCAACACAATCCTCAAATACCCCTCATGCTCCTCCTCAATACGAGAGTACACAAGGATATCATCAATGAACACCACACCAAACTTGTCCAAATATTCATGGAACACTCTATTCATCATGTCCATAAAAGCTGTAGGAGCATTCGTCAAGCCAAACAGCATTACAAGGAACTCATAATGCCCATACCTCGTTCTAAAGGATGTTTTTGGCACATCCACATCTTTCACCTTGAGCTGGTAATAACCTGACCTTAAGTCAATCTTAGAGAACACAGCCGCTCCCCGAAACTGATCAAAAATATCATCAATCCTCGGCAAAGAATACCGATTCTTGATAGTCAACTTGTTCAGTTGACGATAATCGATGCACATTCTCATAGTGCCATCCTTCTTCTTCACAAACAAGACCGGTGCACCCCAAGGTGACACACTCGGCCGAATGAAACAACGATCAAGCAACTCCTGAAGTTGCATCTTCAGGTCCTTCAACTCCTTAGGTGCCATTCGGTAAGAAGTAATGGACACTGTAGTTGTGTTTTCATACAACTCAATTCCAAACTCCACCTCTCGACTAGGAGGCAATCCAGGTAACTCCTCCGGAAACACTCCAGGAAACTCTCGCACAATCCTGATATCTTGAACGCGCAACTCCTTAGAGCTAGGATTCATCACAAAAGCTAGGTAAGCCTCACAACCTTGGCTCAACATTCGGCTTGCTTCCAACGTAGACACCACATTGGCAAGAAACTTCACATTCTCGCCAACCACCACTACCTCGTAATCATCCGCAAGTTTCAACGAAACTCGCTTGTTCTCAAAATCCACTACAACTCGATGTTCAACAAGCCAATCCATACCAAGGATTACATCAAAACCATAGAATGGAAATTCCATGAGATTAACAAGAAAAACATGGTTTTGCACTTTAAAGGGACATCTTCTATACAACTTTCGTGTCACAACGGTCTCACCAAAGGAACTAGTTACACGCATACCAACATCCAAAGACTCAACAGGTAAACCAAGCAATTGAGCATGTTCACGCAATATGTATGAGTGTGTAGATCCAGAATCAATCAAGGAAAGTAATGAAAAGGATTGCAAAGTAAAGGTACCTGCAATCACACCCGTATCATTTCTCCCCTCACGCTGAGCATACACTCGAGCCTGGCCACAACCCTCAGGTTGAACATCCACCACATGCGCCACATTCCTCCCACCATCATCTCTGCGCTGGAAGTTACCACGGTCGCGCCCACGACCTCTTTGTGGTGCAACTACCCTAGGAGCACGTCCCTGACCACCACCGGCCAACAAGGGACACTCCCTTCCTAATGTGGTCTGCCGAACCACAATTCCAGCATGAATTACCGGTCACTGCTACAGGAGCCTGAGCCTCCCTCGCTGCTCGAGGACAATCTCGCCTAAAATGGCCACGAGATCCACACGTCCAACACGTGTTCTGATCAACCCTCATCCTATCTCTCTGAACAGGCGCACTATTCCCTCCATTACCACGCCTAGCAGAAGATTGATACCTCTTATCCCGTCCTCTCTTGTTCCGTCCACCACCGGAACTATAATCAGCAGCTCTTTTGCCTGAGCTAGAACTAACGCCTCTGAGAGACAAACCCAAGTTCTACTCATGTCCTTCGCTCTACTCACCAGCACATCAAAATCTGTATACTCAGCTGCAAGCATAAAAGTCTTCACGTCCGTTACCAAACAATAACAGAAGCTTTCACACCTCTCCCGCTCATCAGGAATTAGCTCAGGTGCGTACTGACTAAGGCGGACAAACTGGATCTCATACTCAGCCACCGTCATGCTTCCTTGCACAAGAGACATAAATTCTCTTTTCCTCTCATCTAGGTATCGCGCACCTAGATACTTTCTCTTGAACGCGTTCAAGAAGAACGTCCAAGTCACATCATTTTCCTCAATTCCAGAGACAATGGTCGTCCACCACGTATAAGCATCGTCATGCAGCAGTGATACCATACAACCCAACTTCTGCACATTGTTGCAGTTCATTTGCCCCAAAATCCTCTTGGTGCTTTCCAACCAAGATTCAGATCCTTCAGGAGATAAACCTCTAAACTCAGTCCCTCCCAGACTGCGAAGACGTTCCAAAGGCAATCTCACATTTGCATCACCCTGATGCGCAACTCCGTGAGCTCCAGCTAGTGCTGCTTGAAAGGCTCCAGCAATAGCCTGAATCAACACAGTCATGTCAGGAGCAGCTTGCCCCTGCACACCTTCAGGTCCAGTGACCCTTGCATCAGCACCAACACCAGCATTATCACCTCCAGCACCACCACCGCCGGGTGGTCCACCACCAGGGGAGGAGGTATATCCACAACATTCTCATCATTTTCCTCATTCTCGTTCTGAGCCATAGCTCTCGTATTCATCCTCATCTCTCTATGAGGCCCCATTTACAAGAAAACAATGCACTGACACAAATGCAATAAACATAATTAGGCTCAACAAGGTAAGTAATCCAAGTACTCAAGCTCATTTTCCAAAAACAATTCCTTTCATTAGTTTTGATATGGCAATGGGTCCCCCTAACATGCTTCAACATATCATAACATCACAATTGCAACCATACATCAAAATTCATAAAACATTTTTTCACTTAAAAGGTCTGTCATGCAGAAACACATACATCACCCACATAACAATTCACAACGACACGAGAACCAAGCTCTGATACCACCAAATGTAACCCCCTTAGCCCGGCCTAGACGTTTGACCCGAACTACGGAGATTACACAGGGAAAATCAAAGTCAACCCGAAAGTCAAACTTGATTAACGACCCTTTTTTTCTTTTTAATCTTGTCTAGATACATGTTAACCCTAGGTGAACGCTCGAGAAACATATATGTGTAAAGCACAACGATCGGATTTCAGAAAGGGACTCAATTGCATAATATACAAATGTTAGGGACCAAAACGTAAATTCTATAAATTAGAAGGTCATAACTGATTTTAAAGTTAACAATATGAAATTAGTCATATTACATGCTTCCCTGTCAAATTTCACCTTAATTGGACATCTCGAACTCATACAAATGCAAACTCGACTTTCAAGACTAAAACGTAAAGCTTGCAACTTCAACACCATTCAAATCAGTGCCCAACGGTCACCTGTTTCGAAACAGCATTGACCGTTCCAAAACGCGGGTTGGTTGCGAGACTGGTTTCGAAACAGGGCATTCCAGTAGCCAAAACGTTTCAGAACATCATCCAGCCGTTTTGAAACACGAAGGCCATTACAGGCCCCCATTTCGAAACACCTGTGAGTGTTCCGATACGGTTTGCCCAGAAGCTGCAGATTTTGCCAGTTTTTCATACATAAATCCACTCAAACACAACCTAATGACTTTCTAGTCATACCAACAAGTCATCATACATATATGGAGCATGTTTGTAACTCCTAAACAAAATCATAGAATCAAATATGAAATTTCACATGTCTATAGGCATGCTTCCTATTAGCCAAAACCAAGCAATCAACCAATCTCCAAAACAAGCAATAAAAGGCTATTTACAAAATCAAACCATCAAAAGCAACATGCCACAACCTAGGGAGTTTAACACATCTCCCAAAACACATCTTAGGTTCCCATTGCCAAATTACCAAAACTAATAGTGTATGAAAACATCACCATACATGAGCTTGGTTTCCCTTGGACACTCTAGCCTCCTTGTTGCCCTTAAACACTTCAATTATCTGCATTATTAGTACAAGAGAGAGAGCGTAAGCACATTTGCTTAGTGAGGCATGCTCTAAAGAAAACAACACAATAATTCATTTTAGAAAACACTTTCAACAAAGCTTTTTAAACTCATGCCCATCTCTTTTCATGCAACCTTGCATACTTTACAAGCATCTCATGCTTCATTACAATCAACATATCATATTGGCTTTCAAGTGATAATTCATAACCATTTACAAAACAAAACACAATCAGATACGCAGATTACTAGCGTTGTCCCACACGCTTCATACACACTACCGAACAACACAAGGTGGAGTTTATCGGTACAATCACAACCCCTCAACACCCGTGATGGAGTTTAACGGTACAATCACAACCCCTCAACATCACTCATCGATAGTTGTATAATTCCACTAACGGAAGCACGGGACACATAACACAAGATCCACACACGGACTTTTAACCACCGTTGTGATCCTACCTCAATCGTTAGGGTACTTGGATGGAGTTTACGGTACAATCACAACCCCTCAACATCTAAGGCGACTTTACTTACGGTGCACCCAATCCTATAGCCGGCTAACTATATCCGATTCAAGTACTTTAAAACCAATTCATCACTTGCCAATATACATCAAATACCATCATCAATTCACTGTTTTAAAGCATTAATCAAAGCCATTAAACATCATGCATCTCCATGCATCATTACCAAAATATAACATGTCAAACCAAGGATCTCTTACCTTGAGCATCCATCAACACATGGCTTTCAAAACCAGCATTAACCATGCTAAAACATGCTTTCAAAACAGAATTTAAACATGCAATTTATAACCAATGCATCAATCCACTTCATAGCACATCCGAGGGAGTCTTCCGAAAACTTACTCTTGAGCTTAGCTAAGTTGTTTAGACTTAAACTAAGCTCCCAAAACCTTCAAATAATCGTTTCAAAGCTGGAAACCCAACTCCACTCACCAATTACGTTTCGCTTGCTTGCCAAAACGCCAATCAAGCCTCCGGATCAACTCCAAAAGTGTCCGAAGATGTCTCCCCTGTTTTAAACACATCAAAGCAGAGGATTAATGCATCATTATGCATTGAAATCTTCAGCCAACACACCTAAACTCGCTGCTCTACCTAAAACCAACATTTCGGCTACCAAACACAACCGAAAACACCTCCAAACTCTTCCAAAACTTAACCCAGCCAAGATCCATCACTTTTAACCATTTCTAAACATCAATTAACATCCAAAATAAACCTAAACTCGTCCTTATACCTCCAGCTACAACAGAACACCAAAAACACCTCAAAAACCACCATTTTCTCGAGCAAAAACTTAGGAAACACAACCTATTCGGGATTGCATTGATAAAACCTCATTTCTATCATCATTTAATATCCAGAATACATTAAAGAACCATCTCAAAACAGAGTCCAATCATTTTCAACGAAATTCTTCAAGATTTCTTCCAAATCTTGAGTTTTAAGCCAAAATCAAGTTTCTAACATTAAAACCATTTATAAAACTTAAATTAAGGATTGACAACTTGGGAATTTCAGTAAAGAACTGACTATTTAGAGGAGAAGAACAATCTTACCTCTAAATGGTGATTTCTCCTTGATTTGAGCCAATTTCCTTGAAAATTCAATGAGGAAATCAAAAGGATTTGATGCAAGATTGATTAGGAATTAATTGATTATAGAAATCTCATTAATTGAAGTGAAGATCAATGCAAAAGTTGCTGGCGAACAAGTGTTTGGATGATGGGATTTTGAGAGAAAAAGGAATGAGAGAAATTTAGGAAAAGGTAGTTATGAAAATCCAAAAAGTACTTTCCCTTCTCTTTTAATTAATTAAAATATTAATTAAATCACCCAAATTAAGGAAAAATCTGGAGAAATTTTTTTTGGGTAAATTAGCTCCTTAAAGATTCAAAGTTTCAATCCTTACAAAACAGTCACCACTAAACTTTTAAAAAATTGCATTTTAGTCACTACACCGTAATGTAGTATTTCCAAACCTTATTTTGTAAAATTGATTTTACCACCTTCTTATATATATTAAAAGAGGATTTTTAGATATTTTTCTATATTTTTAAAGCATCCCGAACTAGGCTTTCCTTAAAACCTCCTTTTATATTCGAACCGAATATCATACCGGTCTGGTTCAGACCCTAAACTTCTAAGCCCAAAATTGGGTTGTTACATTATCTACCAACCAATCCATTCCTAAAATCACATAAAACCCATAAAAAGGCAATTCCATCATATCAACTGGCAATACGTAACCCTGAACCATCAACGAACATCTGTGATACATCTTTCTAACCACAACTGTCTTGCCAAACGAACTGGTCACATTCATACCCACATCAAGTATCTCGCACGGCACATCCAACATCTTAGCATGCTCACTCAGAATATAGGAATGTGTAGAACCAGAATCAATCAACGAAAGCAATGTCAAATACTGTAACATGAAATTACCAGCAATAACATCGGTGTCGTTCCTGCCCTCTCTGTGCCCATACACTCTCGCCGGTCCGCCTCCCTCAGGTTGGACTGCAACCACATATGCCACATTCCTCTGTCCCTCGTTTCGTGGATGAAAGTTCCCTCGGCCGCGCCCACGGCCTTGCTGGTACTCGATAGCTCATACCGGTGCCTGACCACCTCTAGCTAGCTGAGGACAATCTATCTTGAGATGATCCTTCGATCTGCACTGCCAGCATGTACCATAGGTTCCCCAACACTCTCATGGATGAGACCTTCCTCACTTGGTGCACTCGGGTGTACGATGAGCATGACCTTGGCCTCGATAGCCACGCCCGGGGTTGCCACCCACACGTCTATTATCAAAATGTTGCCTCTTGTCCTTGTGCCCCTTGGCACGATCGCGATTCCACTCTGCATGTCCTTTCTCTGAACTAGATCCACCTCCTCGAGAAGACAAACCAAGACTACGCTCTATGTCTTTGGCTCGAGCTACTAGCACATCAAAATCTGTATAATCAGTAGCCAACATATAGGTCTTCACTCCCTCGGTCAAACCATACTGAAACCTCTTGCAACGTTCCTTCTCAGTAGGAACCAGCTCAGCATCATTCTAACTCAGTCTAACAAAATGTACCTCATACTCTGAAACGGTCATACTCTCTTGAACTAAGGCCATGAACTCGTGCTTCTTCTCATCTTGGTACCTCAGCCCCAAGTACTTCTTCCAAAAGGCAGAACGGAAGAAATCACAAGTGATATCAACAGCAACCATACTCGCGGTGATCGTAGTCCACCGGACATACGCGTCACCCTGAAGCAGAGATTCCACACAACCGAGCTTACGTGCATCACTGCACTCCATCTGACTCAAAATCCTGATAGTACTAGCTAACCATACCTCAGCTCCCTCGGGCGATAACCCACGATACTCTACTCCACCTAAGCTGCAGAGCCTCTCGAGGGGTAACCATTCCCTCTGACCATGCTGCAGTGCAGTTGTCTGTAACCCAGTCAACGCAGACTAAAAAGCCCCAGTAATATCCCGAATCAACAGGCTCAAAATAACTCCGGCCTGACCCTGGCCACCACGAGGTTCCTCGCCTCACACATTAGCCCCACCACTTGGAGGAGGAGGATGAGGTAACTCTCCCTCTAACGGACCCCCATCACCCTCAACATGATCCTCACGCCGCTCACCACCCGCCTGACCTCTTCTAGGTCTAGCCATAGCAACAAATGCAATGCTATAAAAAAACAGAATAAACAAATGGAAATGATTTGGGTCAGTAACATCAAGGGTCCAAGGTGCTCAAGTATTATATAGGTTTCCTGATAATAGTATGTGGCAATGAGTACCCTACACAACAAACAACCTCAACACACAAGCATGCACCACCTCAACACACTTACCTCACTTACCTTTCCGGTTGCACGGCCACCAATGCAAGCCTTTCCGAAGGAAAACCTAGGCTCTGATACCAACAGATGTAACCCCCTCGACCTGGCCTAGCCACCAGACCATATCGAGTGGATTACACGGGACTAATCGAAGAAAGATCTGAAGATTTCCCTTCCATTATCAACCCAAGACGCGTTGATTTATATTTTTTTCTAGATGCTCGAGATTAGACTTAAGTCATTGAACACACAGCGGAAGACAGAACATCGAACAAGCATCGATTCGAACCAAAAAAGGCAACCAGGGACCAAAATACAAAAGTAGCATAATATGATGACCTAAAATGCAATTAAGGTGACCTCTGAGAAATTTAGTTTATTTCATGCTTCCATGATGGAAAACAACATTAAACATGCACACAATCAACCACAATCGACAACTGCATAAACTAGGACCAAAACGCAAGAAAAATAACTTCAAAGATGCCTTTAATTAACTCCAACGACCCCCGTTTCGAAACTGGTATCAGAACGATGCTTCATAGTAGCAAAAACGTACCAAAATGGCTTGAGACCATTCCGGTCATGCTTAGCTTGTTTCGGTACCCGTTCCGAAATGCCAAGGCAAAATTTAAAGGTAATTAAGGGATGTTCCGAAACGGTTGAGCCCGTTCTGAAACACCCTGCTGCAGAAACAACAAAACAACAGTTTAAGCATCTTTAAGGTATTTTACTTGGTTCCAATCACGACATACACCAGATAAGCAACAAGATCAACATATACTCACTAACATCAACCATCAAACAAGCTTAAGATCAAGAGGAACACAAACATGCTTTACATACAAATATAAAGAAGACTTCAAGATCCAACATAAGGGGAAACCAAGATCACAAAACAAAAGGTAAGAACAAACCATCCAAAACTATCAACATGTCCTCAAACATAGAGTTTACAAACACTCCAAGGACATAAACAAAGTTCACTCTCATTGCCACACACACTATTATCTAAGCAAAGGCATACTTGAGCTAACAGCGGGCACTTGGATCACCTCCCTTGCACCGTTGCTTTCCAAAGAGTCTACGGATCTACATTGTTGGAAAAAGAGAGCGTAAGCTATAAAGATTGGTGAGAAGAGCTCAAAACCAACTACAACAATGCAGTTTTGAAAACAACCATCATTTAGGAAATCAAAACTGTTTCTTGAAATCCCTTTTCACAAACCATTTCCTTTTCAACATGCTATCATGAAACAAGATTAAGCAAAGCAACCATACATGTCATAGGTGAAGAACGTGCATCAACCATGCATAAGCTTTACATGAACCATATATGCAAACCAAGCCCACCGGCTCTTTTACCATGCACATGCTTCAACATAAGCATAACCATATGAGTTTACCAAGCTCATAATGGAACCATAAGTGATTGAGTATATCAGCATCATTGACACGTTGCTCGGATAAGCGGACACCTTGATGGAACAACCCCCATCAAGCCACATGGTGAAACAACCCTCACCACAAACACACTTCGGCCGGGATGCCTCAACCCGCATTACCCGTTAGTGATAGCATAACCCCTACCACTCGCATCACAATAGCACAACCCCTATTGTGAAACTGAAGGTTTTCTCACGCGCGGATTTTATAATTATAGTGCACTTCACATCCTATTGATCGATCAATCTATCCGATATAACCCATGTGTCAATATACTCACCGCAACATCAAAAACCATTGATTTTCCACCGGGGATAACCACCTCCCCAAAACACATCCCAAAAACCATGATCACAAGCTCAAGGATAGCATGAGCTCAACCAACATCCAAAACCCAACATGGCATTCATATGGGACAACAACAATATGCATTTAATGCATAACAACAACAGAGGAAACATCATTTAAAAATTGATATGCACATGATCCAAAACATGATCAAAATAAAAAGGCGAAAAGCCGAAACAAAGCCAAATCTTACCCTTGAGCTTGGATTGGCCTAATGGCTCAACCCAAACCCTTAAAACATCTCTACAACCTTGATAAAACAGTAAAAATCATTTCTACTCACCAACAATTACCACAACAAGCCGAAACTCCTTTTCTAGCTTCCCGGTCTGCCCACAAATGCGTTCAACAAATCTGGATTTTCAATCCTTGCCTTTAACCAACCTAAAACAGAGGATTTAGTGATATTTACAACAAACAAATTTGCTGGAAAGTAGAGATTTCAACTACTCAACCAAAACACCTATCGAATAAATCTAATACAAGCCGTAACCAACAAAAAAACCCAATTCGGATAGTCTCCCGCAAAGCCCAACATTAAATAACATCAAAACACATAGATAAACATCTAAAAACACCATCCAATCATCAGATCAACACCAGCTATTGATTTACTTCAAAATCCACCTAAAAACCCACATTTTCATACTTCAAAAATCAACACTCAACCCATTTCGGGATTCTTGTCATTCTCCTATCATCTCAACACAATAATCACATTAAAACTAAGGTAACAACATCAACACACCCAACATTAAGAGATCTTACCAAAAAATCTTACCAAAAGCTCATTTTTATTAATTTTAGCCAATTTACATTAAGATTAAGACAAGAGATTAAAACCTTGGTATTTAAAAGAATAAAGGCATGGGAATTTCATTAAAGAACCTTACATTAGAGGAGAATCACGTTGCTCACCCCCAATGCTAGCTATTACCCCTTGTTTGGCAAAAATCCTTGAGGAAAACAATGGAATGGACTTCGGTTTTAGGAAATCAAGGAAGGAAAACTATTTAGCAATAAAAGATTGATAAGAAAACACTTTTACCTTGAGGAAATCAAGCTCAATTGTTGTTTTGTTGAAAAGAGGAGATGAGGAAGCTTGAAAATGGATTTTGACGTGAAATAAGATTTTAAATGAACCCTTGTTTTAATTAAATAATAAAAGCCATTTTAAAATATTTGAATAGTCAAAATGAAAGGGGATAATAACCTCTTTGGCCCAGCCAAGATAGCTCCTTAAAGATTCAATGTTTTGACTCTTTTACAAAATGATCACTAAAACAGATTTTTACAAACTTTACAATTTGGTCACCACTCAAAATGTCAAATTTTGGAAAGCATTTTTCCAAAATTGTTTTTACCAAAACCTTTCACATATTTAAAAATGATTTTAAAGATTTATTCCATATTTTCCCTAACCCTCGAAGACCTCATTTCCTGAACTTACTCAAAACATCCAACACCGATCTTTCGGACTTCAGAAACTCATCGGATATCCTAGACCCTAATCCGGGATGCTACAGAAATCCTAAGTAGGAAGCTAAGGTAGTGGATGTAGGCTTTGGATTAGAAAGTCGAACCACTCTAAATCCTTGTGTTTAACTCTTATATTTTTAGCGTCCACAAAAACACCCAAAAATCCAATCTTCTCCACACTTGGCAAGCATTTTGGTTGTGACCGTCGAGCCCAAATATTGGTACCAGAGCGAGGCTCAATTGACCGGGATTTACATCCTATTGAGGTGATCCGGGAAACTTGATACATCAATCCAACCAACCGAAGCAACGACGCACTCAATCGACAAGCCACAATTTTTCAACGGTGAGCATTATGCCTATTGGAAGAATAGGATGAAGCTCTTAATCAAGGGTAAAGATTATCATCTATGAGACCTTGTGGAAGATGGATCGTTCATGCCAACAAGAAGAAAGGCGGAGTGGAATGCCAACGACAAGAAGATGATGGAGCTTAATTGCAAAGCATTGCACTTCATCTTTTGTGCTTTAGGCCCGGACCTATATGCTCAAGTCTCTTCTTATGAGAGTGTCAAGGAAGTATGAGACAAGCTTGAAGTTACATACGAGGGAACAAACTAAGTAAATGAGACCAAGATCGGTCTCCTCAACTACAAGTATGAGAACTTCAAAATAGAACCAGATGAAGACGTCACGAAGATGTTTGATAGATTCTCCACCATTACCAATGGACTCAAAGGTTATGGAGAAGCCATTTCGGAAGAAAAACTTGTCCGAAAGCTTATCGACTCTCTTTCCAAGTCATGGGACTCAAAGAAGACCGCCATCATCGAATCCGAAAATGTAAATACCTTGAAGCTAGATGAACTCACGGGGTCTCTTCTCACTCATGAAATGATGAAGAAAGAAAAAGAAGAGGAGAAGAAGAAAGAAGAGATAAAGAAGATGAGGAAAAAGAAAATCATGGAGCTAGGCATCAACGCGAGTGTCGTTGCTCTTAAATCCTCCACATGCTAACATGTTTATTCAAGCGAGGGGGAAAGTGAAGATGAAGAGATGACCATTCTCTTCAACAAATTTGTTCGGTTCATTAAGAAGGAGAAAGAAAAATCAAAACATGAATTGAAGAAGAAGATGAAGGATTCCCACAATTCCAACAAAAATGGATCATCTTCAAAGAAAGCATATGTGGCGACATGGAGTGATGAAGACTCCACCAATGATGAGGTAGCCCACCTATGCTTCATGGCTCTAAATGAGGGGGATGTAACTTCTAACTCATCTTGCTCAAATTCTTATGCATTTGATGAGTTACAAGAAGCCTATGATGAATTGATTTTTGAATTCAAGGCTTCATTTTCAAAAAACAAGAAATTGATTTCAAAGTTAAAAACCGAAAATGATTTGCTTTCTAAAACCAATTTAGAGTTTGAAGCAAAAATCAAAGATTTTGAACTTAAAGTTTCAAGTTTACAAGATTTGCTTCAAACAATTGAAAAGGATCATCAAAAGGAGATTTATGATCTTAAGAAGAAAAAAATTTGATTTCCAAAGAGCTTGAAAAGAAAAATAGTTTTAGAAATTAATTTTTTATGTTAGACAATCTAGTGCCCCTAGATTTATAAAAGGAAAATGTTTTAGAAGTGTTTGGTTCCCAAAAAGACTAACCACTTCAACTAAAAATGATGAAATTGAAAAATGGATTCCTAATGGGACTAAACTATGTGCAACTAATGTCTATGGATCCAAAACAATTTGGATACCAAAAATTAATTGATTGTCTTGTTTAGGTGTGATGGAGAGTGATCAACAAGTCCAAATTTGAGGGGGAGCTCCATACACACAAGAAAGAACACTTGAAGAAGGAAGGCTTCACATTCTCCCTTGAAGTTCAAGTGTTTGTAAAATTTCTAGTTGTTTTTGTTTTAATTAGATTATTTCCTTTTACAACTAGTTTATCATATTGTTGGATTAATATTGTTTGATGCTTTGAGTAATGGGAGCCAATTTTGAAATAAAAATATTTAAATTGTGTCAATTTTTTTACCTCCTAAGTTATTTTGAGACTAATGTCTTTTTAAATTCTTTTTGATATAACAAAAAGGGGAGAAATGATTTGAAAATTTGATTTTTTAAGAGAATAAGGGGGAGCGTTAATTTCATTCAAATTTTAATCTCTTATTTCAAAATTTTAAAATACTAAGGGGGAGAATCCCAAACAATTTTTCAAGTTGGATTTATTATATCAAAAAGGGGGAGATTGTAGAACTAAAGTTTTTGATATAATAATTGAAAAATATTTTGGACTAAATTGAAAAGAATTTAAATATGCTTTTAGTCAAAACAACTTGAACCGCTGCTAGCATGTACGACGTAGGTTAATAATTTGCATCTAGATAAGATAAAAGAAAACAAAGAAAAGGACGCAATTCATGTTCAATCTTTACGGGTTGGCTTCGACAAACTCAATGTAGCTCATTCGGTTCGGTCGGGCATCTAGGCTGGGTCGAAGGGGTTACAGAGGAAGAATCTTAAAGTTTAAAATGCGTTGATTCGTCGTGAACCGACTCCACCACAGAAGTCACCGACCTCGAAAATGCCATCCTTGAGTTGACCGCCATTGTCTGGCCACTGGACATTGTTACACGTGTCGTCGACTGAACGCAGGCTTCGTCTTTCAGTGGGTGGGAGCTTAGCCAACTAGTCATTTGACTAGATATGAGTCGTGTTTACTAGTTGACCTTTGAGCTGTTTAACCATGTTGATCGAGCTGTTAACTAAACTAGACCATTAAATGTTGACTGGGTGTTAACTTTTTTCGGGATACCCTACTTGGGAATTTTTTAACGTCTTGAGTCTGATTCTGTAGTCTGTTTCGCCAAATTTGAAGTTGATAATTTATTTTGAGCGTTTAAAGTTGAGAACTAATTCAATGAATAATTTAATTGCAGTAATTAATGATTATTCATATTGATATGTTTTTAGGAAATATTGGGACTTCTAATATGAGTTCGAGAGGGATTTAAGATGCGTCGAAGACCGACTATTGTAGCTCAGAGTCGATATAATACTTTACTACCTCTCGTATGCTATATGATATTTGTTGGTTTATGGTTAATGTATGAATGTATATGGGTATTCATGCAACTAGAATTGATTATTTCAAGGTTCGTAACAAATACGATATAGGAATAGTTCGACTAGTTAAGATTCATTTGACTTGATAAATGAATTTTATGTTCTAGATGAATTCTCGAGTGTAGCTATAAATTGGTAAGTTATTGTTAGTCTCGAAACCTTTAAACTCTCGTTTATCTAACTAACAATATAATGTATGAAATACCAAGAGATGTCAAATGATAAAAATGCCCCTTATATGTAAAATGACTAAAATACCCTTAGAAATTGTGTTATGACATGATTGAACTTTCGAGTCTCTTCATTGATTTCCCAATTTACATGGATAAACTGAATAACTCTTTTTTAGCCGTCAAAATTGTAAAATACCCAAATCACCCCGATTTTAGACTATTATTCTTTGAAGTCAAATTCAGGAAAAAACCTTTAGTGATTAAACGAGTATAGGGTTAACTACTGGAATAGTCACTTATGCTTTCCCCCAGTACAGAGTTGGTCACCAATTTTAAAAAACGACCAGCAAGGTCACTTACATTTTCGGGGCGTAAACTTTTGGTCACTCAACCGTTTGTTGCCGTTAAACACCGACGGATTGCTGACCTGACAACGAAAAATAAGGGTAAATTATTGCAATGACCATTAAAGTTTATCTCATGTAATTTTTACTCCCCAATTTAAAAAAAATAAATATTATAGTCACTAATAAAAGTGTTTCTTTATAATTTCACCCTTAAATTTTTAAAAATTTATTTTTCAACCCTAAAACTTTACAATTAGTACAATAATATTATAAATGCTTAGATGAAAAATAGGTTCACAAAGTATACCCTTTTAAACTTAGGTACCTAAATTGCTCCTATTTAATAACTAAACTTTCAAATTGCTCCTATTTTTTGACTCTGAATTATTTTTATTATTATAACATGTCATGTCATTTTTTATTATTTTTAAATTAAAAATAATTTTAAAATAAAATTATTTTTATTATCATTAAATTTAAAATATTTTAAAAAATATTAGTTTTTAAAATAATTTAGGTGTCTAAAGTATTTTTTTTGTAAAAATTGGTGCCCAAAGTTTCTATAGGTACAATTTTAGGTGCCCGGTTGTTAAATGGGTGTTAAAAAAATTACCAACCAATCGGTGCTTGACAAGTGACATTAATTTTATTTTTAAAATTTTTTAATGGAAAATATTCAGAATTTTTAAATTATTATAAAATTTCAAAATTTTACAAGCTTCACAAAACAATCCTGAAATCCCTAAAAAAATTTAAACTTTCATCGTCGACTGCCGCTGTTTTCGCCGCCAGTTGTCGTCGCTGATCGCACCCACTTGGTCGTCGTGCCAAAGCGACAATTTTCCCTAACACGACATCGCCAGAAACGCTCAACGGTGTGCAGCCGAACCTCAAACGCGAACGTCGATTTCATGTTTGACGTTTGGATGCACGCCGTTGGGCGTTTCTGACGATGATGTGTTGGGAAGAATGATCACCTTGATCCGGCGACCAAGTGGGTGCGGTCAGCGACGACAACTGGCGGCAGAAGCGGCGGCAATCGACGGCGGAAGTTTAGGAATTTTTAGGGATTTAGAGACTGTTTTGTGAAGTTTGTCAAATTTTGAGATTTTATAATAATTTGAAAGTTTTAAGTATTTTCCATTAAAAATTAATAAAATTAATGCCACGTGTCAAGTACCGATTCGTTGACAATTTTCTAACACTCATTTAACAGTCGGACACCTAAAATTTTAACTATGGTAAATTTGGGCACCTATTTTTACAAAAAAATACTTTAAACACCTAAATTATTTTAAGAAGTAATATTTTTAAAAAATATATTTTAAATTTAATAATAAGAAAAATTGTTTTATTTTATTTTAGAATTATTTTTAATTTAACAATAATAAAAATGACATGTCATGTTACAATAATATTAAAAACAATTCAGAGTGAAAAAATAGGAGCAATTTGAAAGTTTAGTTATTAAATAGGAGCAATTTGAGCACTTAAATTAAAAAAAGGTATACTTTGGGCACCTATTTTTCATTTAAGCCTTTAAAATATTATAATACTAATTGCTTGTAAAGTTTTAGGGTTGAAAATTTTATTTTTAAAAATTTAAGGGTGAAATTATAAAGAAACATTTTCATTAGTGACTATAATATATATTTTTCTAAATTGGGGAGCAAAAATGTACATGAGCTAAACTTTAATGGCCATTGCAGTAATTTACCCTTATTTTTTCATTGCCAGGTCAACAATCTGTCAGTATTTAACGGCAACAAACGGCTGAGTGGCCAAAAGTTTACGCCCGGAAAACGTAAGTGACCTTACTGGTCGTTTTTCAAAATCGGTGACCAACTCTGTACTGGGGGAAAACATAAGTGACTATTCCAGTAGTTAACCCATGAGTATAATGCCCGACTGGTAAAGCCTGACTTTTATACTTCAATTCACTCCTGACACTGCTACTAGACTAGAAGAATTTCATACGAGGACATGCTCGAGAATTCAATGGAAATCCTATGACAACTTGTGAGGATGATTAGTTCGACTTAAATATTGAATACACACCCCGTGTAGCTGATCAAGTACTTTTTAGTACATGAAATGATAGGATTTGGACGTCTAATGAGTTTTCACAAATCCTAATAAGTTATTTACATGATATATTATGTCCAGAACTTGTTTCGATACCCTAGTCCTAGTTTCAATACTAGAACTGTTAAGAATCATGTTCTGAACTGTGATGTGAACCTTTCTACCCGGTACTCAATAATCTTCCTACCCTATTGTAAGAACTAATAAATCTTTAATAATATTGAAGACTGGAAATTACTAATTTACGCTTGATAAATTAAATTATCCTAACGTGTCAACTTTTCAATGCCTTAGTGGAGTGATTAAAGTCCGAACCCCTTTTATAAGATTTTCATTTCTAGAATTTGTTTGGAAATGTTAGAGGTCCAGTGTACTCACTTCTCATATTTACCGAAGTACCCCCTGAGTATTAACCTCCTAAAGTGCCTGATGACTAGTGTAACTTGATACTATACTAAATAACTCCTGAAAATGAAACAATAATAGGAAAACACAACATGATGAGACATACTTCATGTCGATAGTAATCATGTGATGACTCCTGATGCTATGCTTCTTGGACAATGAATGAAGTGGGTAATAAATTATGGTTATTTTCCCCTTCTCGGGTTTAGATTTATCTGGAGACTTGGTAAGTCTTCACGATTTATGTTGAATTGTGGGGAGTAGCCACATACTTAGTTTATGTCCATGATGTCTTGTAGTTTACTAGTGTTATCATATATGTTTGGTAAGTTTGTGGTACTTGCGTTTCCTTAACTAATTTAATTTATTGGATTTCAATTTTCAACCCTTTTTTATTTCTGTTAATTTTTGTTTTTAGGAGGTTGTGCGGATGCGGCCGCCAGTTAAAGAAGGGGAAACGATTGTTCATGTTATTCGTAGCGTGTTTGTGCCTACATTCCTGTATACGTATTTACATGATATGATACTTGTCGTAGGGCACTAACTTTGACATCTTGTGATTTCATCATAGAGCATTAACACTTAACACTGACATCTTGTGATTTCATCATAGAGCATTAACACTTAACACTGACATCTTGTGATTTCATCATAGAGCATTAACACTTAACACTGACATCTTGTTATTGGATGATTACGCTCTATCACAGTGCACTAGCACAAACATTCTGTTATATCAGCGTCCTATTCCAGTCCACTGATAAATGATAATAGCATGCATCATGCACCATTATACACATATACGCGAATTATGTACCATGATTTGGTACAATAAATGAGAAAGAAACATATTACTCACATTCATTTGTACATCTGTAACAGGCTTCAAGCCAGAGTTAGAAGCTTGTGAAAACCATCAACAGGATGGTACCTGGATCATTTGCAACATATCAGCTGCAGCTGTGAACTGATTCATTAAGAAAAACTTGCTAAACAATCAATTAATAGACACTAACAATTTTGATAGCAATGGAATTTCACAACTTGAGTATGACAAACTCAATTGCTAATAGGAATTGATAGCATAATTGCGGTAAAGTATTTCACAACGCTGTATAAATTAGAACATATTGCCGATAGATAAAAGGATATTTGTAATAATCCCAATCAACTTGCCGTACTGCAATCTTGTTGAATTCCACTGCACTGGCATCTATACCAGCAAATATGTATCCATTGCTCTTATCAACTAGCTTCACAAGATTCCCGACACCCTCCTTATCCTGAAACGAGAATCCAATCTACAGCATGCCTGAATATCTAAGGTTGTGAAATTAACAAAACTGAAGTCTTCAATTACGTCGCAAAGCTCCTTTGTAAGTTTTCTGCAAGAAAAATTAGATGACTGAGAAAAGCTCAAAATTTGGGAAAGCTAAGATTTAGGTTGAAATAATCACAGCTCGCAAGGACTACATGACATCCATTTATAATTACATTTCATACAAGCAAATCAATGACAACCCTTTGAAGAATCCAACTTATATGCAATAGTATCTCATTGGTAATACGAAAATTAGCATTCCATTGTAGAATTGAGCACAAGTTAATGGATCATAGTCCAAAATAAAGAGACACAATTATAGATAACCAAAATCAAAGTTTAAACTCATTACCGAAACCTCTTAAGATGTAACCTCATCAAAAAAAAGAAATATTAATGTCTTATGAATTGTGAAAAAATGCAAAAAAAAAAATAAATTCTCTATAACAAACCTATACTTGACAGAGCATGGATCCTGATCAAGATGGTGTTGTAAATATGATAAATCTTGAACATCCATATAGAAATCCAGATTGAATGCTGCAACACATCCAGATAAGATTAATAACCCTGAATACTACTATTTTTCATTCTTATCAGGACAAGATATTGTAAGAAAATGTGACCTCCTTGAACATATTAGCTGCAACATGATCATTTGCATTTTTATCATGATGGTACCTGCAATAGCACAAGATTAGCATCTACAATACCCAACCAACCTGGATAAAGCAAGAGTATAATAGGAACTTTATTTGTACAACATCAAAATACAAACAACATGCAAATCATGAATGGGTCCAACTATGTGAAACTGATATTTTAATTTTGATATAACTAAAGAACCTAAGGACTAAATTGAAAATGTGAAAACGAATTTTTAAGTCCTCAAACCTCTCTATAAGTTTTAAACAATATGCCTAAGTTAAAAACTAATTTTATCAAATATTTTCTAAGTGTTCTTAAAGCCAAAACAGTGATTTTCGAGTCACTGTTTCGAAACTGTGAACATGTGTTTCGAAACGGGTATCGAAATGATTTCAATACTGCCAACCCGTGTTTCGAAACAAGTTTCGAAACGTCTTAAGAACATTGAGACACCATATCGAAACAACATCCAGTGTTTCGAAACGGCTTTAAAATTGATTTGAAAAATATGACCGTTGAATGTTTTTAACTGATTTTTAACAAACCGTTAAGGCGTATCGAAACGGTCTCAATCCGTTTCGATACGATCCTTGAGAGTGGCAAAATGTTCCGAAACAAGTTTCGAAACGGCTCTTAGTGTATCGAAACATCTCTGACCGTTTCGATACGGGCTCTTTAATGCACTCCAACGGCTCTTTCTATTTTGGTCTGTTTCGAAACAGGGCCAGGTGTTTTGAAACGGTTGGTTGCAGACTGAATTTATGGAGGGAAGATAACACCCCCAACGGCTCTATTGATGAATGCAACAACCACAACGGCTAGAATTCAATTAGAAGGTATAAAAGGGACCTCTAAAAGCCTCAGCAACAACTATTGATCCAAAAGCAAAGATCCAAACATCAAATCCAAGCATTTGTGCCTAAATCTCATTATTGTCTTGTAACCCCAATTGTATTTTTCATTCTTATCATTTCAATTGGGTTGAGTGCTTGTAATTGGGCTATATTTTGTATTGAGAGATACTTGCTTAGCCAACAAATTCTTTGTTTCAATTGTGTGAGGATTGTGTCAAAGTTTGGGTAAAAAATTTGACCGAAAATTGTAAGAGTTACCTCCTTAGCCTAGAAAAGGGGAAGAGCAATTAGTGGAATTGTTGCAAATCCTTAGTGAAGCTAGGGTAGTGGATGTAGAGTTCATTTGGAACTTGAACCACTCTAAAATTCCTTGTCTACCATTTTTATTTGCAAACTCCACCACCAAGAACTTTAAAAATCCAATTCACCCCCTCTTGGTTTATTTCGATCATTCGATCCACTCAACAATTGTTATCAGAGCCTATCTCTTTGAGGATTAACAACCACAAGAGGAGTTCCTAGGAAGAGTGTGATCATCCAAAAATCAAGAGATGGCATCTACCTCCGGTTCGAGCATGTATGAGTCTCAATCCACTACAAAACCACCTTTCTTCAATGGCGACAACTATCCGTTTTGGAAGAATCGGATGCGCCTCTTCATCAAGTGCAACGATTACTTGGTTTGGGATGTCATTGAAGATGGCCCCTACATTCCATTGAAGCAAGATAGTGAAGGGAATATGGTTTTGAATAAAAAGATGGAGATGAGTGAAGAAGAGAGGAAGAAGATACAAATAAATGACAAAGCTCTTCACATGCTCTTTTGTTCTTTCGGTCCGGACATCTACTCCAAAGTCTCATCCATTGAGAGTGCCAAAGAAGTGTGGGATTCTCAATCTTAGTTATGAGAATTTCAAGATGGAGCCCGATGAGACGGTGTCCAAGATGTTTGATCGCTTCTCAACCATAGTCAATGGGCTTAAAGGATTTGGAGAGACTATACTGGAAGACAAGCTTGTCCGGAAGCTATTCTACTCACTTCCCGAATCTTGGGATGAGAAGAGAACCACCATCATAGAAGCAAAAAATTTGAAGACTTTAAAGCTTGATGAGCTAGTGGGTTCTCTCCTTAATCATGAGATTATGAAGCAAGGAAGGGAAGAAGAGAAGAAGAAGGAAAAGAAAAGAGTAGAAAAGCTAGAGGTGGAAAAGAAGAAGAAGATGGGAATAGCTCTCAAAGATTCATTACTTGAGGAGAGCTCTTCTAGTGAGGAGGATGAGCTAGAATTGGATATGATAGCCAAACGATTCTCACGCTTTATGAGGTCCAACCGAGGAAGAAAAATTCAAAGAAAGAAGGACTTCAAAGGTAAAAACAAAGAAGAAGCAAGGGATCAAATCATTTGCTTCGAGTGCAATAAACCCGACCACATACGTTCGGAGTGCCCTCAACTAAGGAAGAAGGGCTTTGAGAAGAAGAAGAAGCTCAAAGCCAAGCTTGCTACTTGGAGTGATGAGGAGTCATCCGAGGATGAAAAACAAGAAGTGGCCAACCTTTGCCTCATGCCACTTGAGGAAGATTCCTCCATGGTAACATCTAACTCATCATCTTTAGATTTTACATATGATGAATTAAATGATGCATATGATGAGTTGCAAGAGGTCTATGATGAATTAGTTGAGAAATACAAGGAGTCGGTCATTAGGAATAAGAAAATTATTTCGGAACTAAATGATAAAAATGACTCACTTTCTCAAGCTAATTTAAAATTTGAGAAAAAGACATTAGGGTTGAAAGATGAACTAAAATTCTTCCAAGATGAAAATATTGACCTTAATAATCTTCTTTCCCAATGTAATGGTGAACACCAAAAGGTGTTAGATGAGCTTAACAAGCTCAAAGAGTCTTTTAAAAATGTTGGTAGTGTCAAGCATGAAATAGGTGAATCTTCAAAAACAAACCAACCTAGGAAAAAGACTAATTACTACAAACAAGATAGCTTTCCTAGACATAGTAGAAGTAAAAGGATTAGAAATGTATGGGTTCCTAAGGAACTTCTAAAATCTAATAACATTGTTGCTATGTCATCTTGGATTCCTAAGGGAACCAAGTTAATGGGAGCTAACACTCATGGACCCAAAATGATTCAGGTACCAAAAACAAAAGTTTAATATCTTTGTTTGTAGGGGGAGCCTTGCTACAAGGCCAAAGCACAAAGTCAAAACTCATGGCACCTTGATAGTGGATGCTCGAGGCATATGACCGGAGACAAGAATAGATTCATGGATCTAAAGCCAAAAAGTGGAGGAGTGGTGACATTTGGTGACAACTCCAAAGGCCACATCAAAGGTATTGGCTCCATAGGTAATCACTCTACTATTCTTATTGAAAATGTCTTGTATGTCGATGGTCTTAAACATAACTTGTTGAGCATAAGTCAATTGTGTGATAAAGGATTTAATGTTTTATTTGATAAAAATGGGTGCAAAATTATTGACATTAAATCTAATAATAATATGCTCATAGGTCATCGCATAGGTGACATATACATGGTGCATCTAGATGGCATACATACATCCCATGCATGTTTGGTAGCACAAAATGAAAGTGATGCATGGTTGTGGCATAGGAAACTAGGACATGCTAGCATTAGTGTTTTAGAAAAACTAGTTTCCCTTGGTCTAGTTAGAGGTTTACCCAAGATTAAGTTCTCAAACGATAAAATTTGTGATGCATGCTCTAAGGGTAAACAACATAAGTCTTCCTTTAAATCCATTAATGATGTTTCTACAAGTAGATGTTTACAACTTATCCATATGGATTTATTTGGGCCAGTTAGGACTATGAGCTTGGGTGGTAAATCTTATGCATTTGTTCTTGTTGATGATTTTTCTAGATTTACTTGGGTTCTATTTTTAAGTACTAAAGATGAGGCTTTAGAAAAATTCATCACATTTTCAAAACTAACCCAAAATGATCTTGAACTTAGAATTTCTCATATTAGAAGTGATTATGGAACCGAGTTTCAAAATTTAGGGTTTGAAGAGTTTTTGAATGACAATGGTATTAGCCACAATTTTTCGGCTCCTCAAACTCCTCAACAAAATGGGATAGTTGAGAGGAAAAATAGAACTTTGCAAGAAATGGCTAGAATCATGCTTTGTGAAAATAATTTCCCTAAATATTTTTGGGCGGAAGCCACAAACACCGCTTTTTATATTGTTAACCGAGTAATGATTAGGCCAATTTTAAAGAAAACACCTTATGAGATTTTAAAATCTAAAAAGCCTAACATTAGCTATTTTCATCCTTTCAGTTGCAAGTGTTTTGTTTTAAATAATGGAAAAGACAACTTAGGTAAATTTGATGCAAAAAGTGCTGAAGCTATTTTCATAGGATACTCTTTAACCTTTAAAGCCTATCGAGTATTTAACAAGAGAACTTTAGTAGTAGAAGAATCTATACATGTTGTATTCAATGATAACCTCCTTCCAAGGAAGGATTCTTGTGATGATGATGATGTAGGAATCATAAATGCCTTTGATGGAGGACAAACTTCAAAGGAGGATGAGATTCCAACAAAAGAAGAAGATACACAAGATCCACCTCTTGAAGCCTTGAAGGACTTGGCTCTTGAGGAAAAGGAAGTGAGCTACCCAAGGGAGTTCAACCATGTCAAAGATGGTGAAATCTTTGGTGATCCATCCAAGGGGGTAACCACTCGATCTTCTCTTAGATTAATGAATCATGTTGCATTTATCTCATGCATAGAGCCTAAGAATATAAAAGAAGCATTGAAAGATGATTTTTGGATTATGGCTATGCAAGAAGAGTTAAATCAATTTGAGAGAAGTAATGTTTGGACATTATTTGATAGGCCTAGTAATCAATCTACCATAGGAACTAAATGGGTCTTTAGGAACAAGCTAGATGAGAGTGGTAACATTGTGAGAAATAAAGCTAGACTAGTAGCACAATGTTACACTCAAGAAGAGGGAATAGATTTTGATGAAACCTATGCACCCGTAGCTAGAATGGAAGCCATTAGGATGTTGCTTGCATATGCATGTTATCATGATTTCAAGGTTTTTCAAATGGATGTTAAAAGCGCGTTTTTAAATGGCTTTATAAATGAGGAAGTGTATGTGGAACAACCACCGGGTTTTGAAGACTCAAAATTTCCAAATCATGTTTTCAAACTCACTAAAGCTCTTTATGGTTTAAAACAAGCTCCTAAAGCTTGGTATGAAAGACTTTCAAACTTTTTAATTGAAAAAGGTTTTGAAAAAGGCAAGGTGGACACTACACTTTTTATAAAAAGGTATAAGAATGAGATCTTAGTAGTACAAATTTATGTTAATGATATTATTTTTGGTTCTACTAACGAATGTCATTGCAAAGAGTTTGCTAAGCTAATGCAAGGTGAATTCGAGATGAGCATTATGGGGGAGCTCTCATTCTTTTTGGGACTCCAAATCAAGCAAAGGAAGGATGGCACCTTCATCAATCAAGCAAAGTACATAAAGGATATGCTCAAGAAGTTTGGCTTGGAGAATGCAAAACCTCAAGCCACACCTATGAGCTCATCTACAAAGCTTGACAAAGATGAAGGAGGTAAGTGTGTTGACTCTAAGCTTTACCTTTCTATGATTGGATCATTGCTTTACCTTATCGCAAGTAGACCGAATATCTTGTTTAGTGTTTGCTTGTGTGCTAGGTTTCAAGCTAGTCCTAGAGAGTCTCACCTTATAGCCGTTAAGAGAATCTTTAGGTACCTTAGAGATACTCCTTGTCTAGGTCTTTGGTACCCTAGAGACTCCACCTTCAACCTTCATGCTTATTCGGATGCGGATTATGGGGGATGCAAAATCGATAGAAAGAGTACTTCGGGAACTTGTCAATTCCTAGGTAGTATGCTCATATCTTGGTTCTCTAAGAAACAAAATAGTGTAGCCTTATCTACCACCGAAGCCAAGTACATATCCTTAGGGAGTTGTTGTGCTCAAGTCCTTTGGATGAAGCAACAACTCTTAGATTATGGTATTAAAGTTGAAGTCATACCCCTTAAATGTGATAACACTAGTGCCATATGTTTGACAAAAAATCCCATCCAACACTCTAAAACCAAACACATAGAAATAAGGCATCATTTCATTATAGATCATGTCCTTAAAGAAGATGTGGTTATAGAGTATGTTGACACCTTAAATCAATTATCGGACATATTTACAAAACCTTTAGACAAAGAGCGTTTTTGGTCCCTTAGGAGAGAGTTAGATCTAACTAGCCTATCTTGACCTTTTAGGACCTATTTTGTGTTTAAAATTGCTTGATCTTGTGAAATGCCATGTTTATGTGTTTTTACTCCTAATTTCATCCATGCCTATAGCTAGGGGGAGTATGTTTATGTTTGCATATGTTTTTCCTTCTCATTCATGTCATTCATGCAAGATAGGCCTTAGAAAATTTCATTTTTCTGCACTTTTAGAGCCTCATCTGCACTTCCAGGCCCAGGTGTATTGAAACGGGTCCACCTGTTTCGGTATAGATGCTTTAAATTTATATCTAAGAGAAGGGTGTTTTGAAACGCCTTCCAAGGGTTTCGAAACATTTTTGCTACTCCAAAGGGGTGTATCGAAACAAGTTTCGATACGAGTCAACGTGGATTCGATACGGTCAAACTCGTATCGAAACAGTCAGTTGGAGTTGAAAAGTCAGTCAACCTTTCGTGCTCGCATTTCGAAACGGTCGACACCGTTCCGAACCGGGTTCGCGGACTGCTTTAAAGGGGCTTTTAATGGTAAAGTTTAAATTTAATTAAAACTCTCCCAAAACCCTAAAAACCCTAGAATCGATTTTTCCTATAAAATCCCTCTAAACCTCATTGTTTTTCACCAAATCTTGAGGGCTTTTTCTCTTAAACACAAGTCTAAGCAAGCATCAACAATCTTGTGCAAGGATTTTCATCTATTCATCCAAAATCCCAATTTAAGGTATATTTTCATTCTTTTCTTTTTCCTTAAATTTGTATTCGAATCTTAGGTTAGAAAATTTTAATTTTGTATAGTTTATGTGTTTTAACTCTTGGGTTTTTCAAATCTTGTAAAAAAATTTCAAATTTTTCTATTTTTTTATTCGAATGTATATTTTTTCACTCGTATTTTTCTTTACTGTTTTTCTTTAAATTTTTTTAAATTTTTTGTTTTGTTTTGTATCTTTGTTTTTAAAATTTGTTTTAAACTTAAGTGGGATTTACCATTAGATTGAATTAAGAAATCTCATGCATACACTTAAACTTGTTTTAAATTGCTTGCTTTATGTTTTTAGGATGTCTACGGAGAACGTTAACAAAAAGCGTAAGACCGGTCAAACAAGTGAATCGAGTATTCGTCCTAATCGCACCCAACTATTTCAAAAAAGTCTTCGAACTCAAGAGATGAGGGATCGTTTCAATTATGTCAAGGAGTTTGATATTCGTCGTGAGCGTGTTGTTGACCTCATGTTTCTTGACTCTGAACGCTTTCTCTTTCGTTACCTCCCGCGTTTAAGAGAATGGGGATTCCTTGGTTTGATGAGTATCCCGGATATTTGCTACAAGCACATGGTCCTTCTCTTTTGCTCAAATGCCCAATTTATCAATAATGAAGACAACTCCGAAGTTGTTGGCCTTGAATCTTCTATCATGGGAAAGAGGATTGTCTTTGACGTCCCTTACTTGGAGACTACTTTTGGTCTTAAGGACGAAGGAATCGAGAATGAGAGTCACTTTGGTTCTCACACCGGTTCGGTGCTTACCTTGGATGCTCACGATAGGTTCCTTCACTTGATAGTATCGTGGTTTCTTTGCCCCTCCGGAGGTAAATTTTCTCACATTCGTCAAGTATATTATTTTTGGCTTGAATGTTTCCGTCGTGGTGAGCGCCCTAATCTTGTTAAGATCATGTTTTCCGAGATTGCCAATAATGTTAAGCTTCGTGACACCAATGCACTTAAATCTTTCACTTATGGAACTGCTTTAAGTTACATCTTTGGAAAACTTAATCTTGATTGCACCTACGACTCTCCGAAACCCCGCAAGTCAAAAATTAGTGAGTCTTCTCTCCGTAGGTCCGATTTTCGCTATGTAAACAATGGGCACTGGGAACATGTTGATAGGGAAGCACCTCCACCTCAATTTGAACCTCAACCACAAGCTCCAGTTGCGAACAATGAAGCTCTCACGGCTTTCCTTACCGAGCGGTTCACCTCTTTGGATACTAACATGACTAGAGGTTTTGGTGCTATCAATACACTCTTGCAATCCGTAGAGGATCGTCTTCTTGCAAATGAGAATCGACTCACATCCATTGAGAATCAACACTCGGCTATGGATATGTCTTTCTCCACCTTTTATGGCCAATAGATGAATTTTCGTCGTTCTCAAGCCAAGAGCGATGATGATGGTGACGACGACGAGGCTTAGGATTCTCATGTCATCTCATATTAGCTATGCATATTAGGATTAAGTTTGCATCTTTATTTATGCTTTATGAACCTATGCTTTGATTTTCTTTGGGATTATGCTTTGAACTTATTGTTTAAGATTTATGTTTTGGATATTTTAATTTTATGAATTAATATTATGTTTCTTATTGCTTATTGATTATTGCTTTTAACCCTATCTTTCTCTATGAGCCTTGTTTATTATTTTTGATCTAACAAAAAGGGGGAGAAGTAATCTAAGTGCCAAAATTCGTTTTAAATGTTTAAAGTGTTTTTAAGTTTTAAACCTTGAATTTAAATCCTTAAATCTTTTTGAAACTTTAAAAACTCATCTTAAATTGAGGGGGAGTTAGAATGTATTCAAAATTTTAAAAACTCTTAAAAATTCTAACTTTGGTTTTGTTATATCAAAAAGGGGGAGATTGTGAAATCGATATTTTAATTTTGATATAACTAAAGAACCTAAAGACTAAATTGAAAATCTGAAAATGAATTTTTAAGTCCTCAAACCTCTCTATATGTTTTAAACAATATGCCTAAGTTAAAAACTAATTTTATCAAATATTTTCCAAGTGTTCTTAAAGCCAAAATAGTGATTTTCGAGTCACCGTTTCGTTTCGAAACAGTTTTGAAACTGTGAACATGTGTTTTGAAATGGGTATCGAAACGATTTCAACACTACCAACCCGTGTTTTGAAAAAACTTTCGAAACGGCTTAAGAACATTGAGACACCGTATCGAAACTACATCCAGCGTTTCGAAACGGCTTTAAAATTAATTTGAAAAATATGACCGTTGAATGCTTTTAACTGATTTTTAACAAACCGTTAAGGCGTATCGAAACGATCTCAATCCATTTCGATACGATCCTTGAGAGTGGCAAAATGTTTCGAAACAAGTTTCGAAACGGCTCTTAGCGTATCGAAACATCTCTGACCGTTTCGATACGGGCTCTTTAATGCACTCCAATGGCTCTTTCTATTTTGGTTTGTTTCGAAACAGGATCGAGTGTTTCGAAACGGTTGGTTGCAGACTGCATTTATGGGGGGAAGATAACACCCCCAATGGCTCTATTGATGAATGCAACAACCACAACGGCTAAAATTCAATGAGAAGGTATAAAAGGGACCTCTAAAAGCTTCAGCAACAACTATTGATCCAAAAGCAAAGATCCAAACATCAAATCCAAGCATTTGTGCCTAAATCCCATTATTGTCTTGTAACCCCAATTGTATTTTTCATTCTTATCATTTCAATTGGGTTGAGTGCTTGTAATTGGGCTATATTTTGTATTGAGAGCTATTTGCTTAGCCAACAAATTCTTTGTTTCAATTGTGTGAGGATTGTGTCAAAGTTTGGGTAAAAAATTTGACCGAAAATTGTAAGAGTTACCTCCTTAGCCTAGAAAAGGGGAAGAGCAATTAGTGGAATTGTTGCAAATCCTTAGTGAAGCTAGGGTAGTGGATGTAGAGTTCATTTGGAACTTGAACCACTCTAAAATTCCTTGTCAACCATTTTTATTTGCAAATTCCTCCACCAAGAACTTTAAAAATCCAATTCACCCCCCTCTTGGTTTATTTCGATCATTCGATCCACTCAACAAGCTATCTCAGAAGTAGTCAAAGCCCTGGACTATATGTCCCAAATCAGATTTTTTATTTCTAACAACTGTTTGCCTGAAAGAAACCATTGAGGCAAATAATCGGTTATTTTTCATTCATGTTGGAAAAAGCTCCTTCCAAGGTGCCCGATTATCTTTGTCCTTAGAATACTCTAGGCAATAGTTTATATGTTTGTTTGACAGTCTTCAAGCTAACTAAAACTAGTTATAACATTAACAGCCATAGCTATTGCCTCGTCCTTAAAAGGCGTAAACGAGTGTTTTTAAAAAGAGACCAACCTTAGCACCAGTTCTTGCAGTAGTCTCGACAATTTCAATGAGTTGAGATGGAGGGATTGGTTCAGTTGATTTGGCACCTACTTTAGGATACCGTCTCTAGTTAGAAACCTCTGATATCGATGCTCTTTATAATCCAACGTAAACCTACAAGTTAGAAATGTTAAGCTTAAATAATCACGAAAACAAAAATTTTAGAACTCAAACAATAAGTAATCTAGCGTGCCCCAATCAAAGGTAGCAAGTAAGTGTCAAATTCAAAATTAAGCTAAAATATCAGAACATAATTTGAGAAATTAAGTAACTTAGCTTCAACAAGTATAGTTTGAGCTAAGATTACCTGTTTGAGATGAGTTTGAACGACCGGGGAGATATGACGGAAACTTTTAAGAGTATCGTAACTCTGGTTGCCTCTTGATTGAGAATTGAAGAAGGACGAGAATGCATCCATCGTTTGATCAAAAAATAAATTGGGAGAAAACCGCTAAGAAGGGAGCGATGGAGAGGAACGAACGACGGTGATTTAGTGGGAAGAGATCAGAGGGGTGAAACGTTTCCTTTCGCGTCTGAGAGCAGCCATCGCTATTTCTTAGTAACACGGAAGAAGAAATTCTTGAACAAGCTTGCGAAGGATTCAAGCATGGAAAAATCATGGCGGCATGAGATTTGGGGATCGAATGAGGGCACGAGAGTGACAGTGCTGATATTTCTACAAAATAAAACTTTTATTTTCTGTTGTGGCGTTTGTTTCCAAAACACCATAAAAAAGAAGCCTATTATGGCGTTTCTTTTTAGAAACGCCATGAACTTTGTTATTTGTGGTGTTTTATTTATAAACGTCGCGATATGTTAGAAATTAGGGGCGTTTGTCTTTAAACGCCGCTAAAAGTGCCGCTATATACCAAATTTGGTGTAGTGAGGCTTGTAGATTTAGAAGGTGGGTACAACACTTGTCATGGTCAGAATCATGGTCAGAGTGCAGAATGGAGAGTAAAGTGGAACATGGGTATTATCCCCTTGTTGTCTCTATTTGTATGCTTTTTTTCTTCTCTCTACTCCAAATGTTGATGATCCGGGGTATTTATTATGGGCTCGCGACTTTGATCGGTAGAGGTGTCAGACCTAGCGTCATGATGGCTGACAGAGTAGACTCGATTGTCAAGTAATAGGTTGAGCTATTGGGTTAAGTGGTCGTTGTTCGATAAAAGAGCACTGCAAAACGGAAACGTTAGCACTGACTGGAAATAAGTAAATCAAATAACAATGGAAACAAAGAACTGGGTTATGGTATAACCACTGCGTTAGAATCGAATTCACCTCGATGTGTGTAATCATTGCAGTAAGCATTTGTCCCATGAGGTTAGCACGATCTTTTCGAGTATTCATACACCCAAAAATTGAAGTGAACAAACGGCGGTACTACTTTTCTCTTAGCAACAACAGGAAGAAGATGAAATTTTTTTGGAAGAATGTTCTTGTAAAAGCAAAAAAGTCTTTTTTTTTGGGATGATTTGAAAATCTGAAATATTTCTGAATAAAGCAGAGGAGTACAAAAATCAAAGTTAAAAGAAAATTTGTGGAAATCGAGGAAGGCAATCCATAATATCATACATACATATTGTGTTCTAAAAGGTTCATATATATCAATATAATGAATGGTACTACCAGGAACAAGTACATCTACTCATGGCTTCACTGATCCTAGTCTCTTCGAGTAATAAAGCAAGTGAGACTCACTGTGAGTCGATAGCTTGGGTGATAACTCACCATCTTAATGCGAGAACCGAGTTGTTAGGAGTGAGTGGAAGCTTGTTTTCCATGGGTGTCAATGGGAGATGATTGGTTATAAGCAGATTGATAACTACGTAACAAACATAGATTTTAGGCCCTTTTACTTGGCATATTATATGTGTTCGAGCCCATATAATTGCATTTAAGATTGTTTTGCATGCATTTAGGGAGTTTATACTTCTACTTATTGTTTTTATATATTGATGCTATTAACAGGAAAGGTAGGGTGCTTTAATGGTTTTTGTGTAAAAAAGCAATGAAGTGGAAAAAACAGTGGAACATTGGAGCAACATTCTCTCGTGATGGACTTGATGTCACAACATCGTTGTGAAGCTGGAGATGAATCTTTGTCTTTTTTATGTTGATTAAAAGTTCACATGTACTTTAGGGTTTCTAAACCCTAGCTTAGCCGCCTTTATATAAAGATAACTTGGGCAACAATTTACACAAGCTTGATTAAAGGAAACAACATTTTACCTTCAACATCAGAGAAGTACCATCGTTGAAGGTCAAGAGGAGTCTCCAAGCGACGAAAAGCTATCGAGAAAGGCTTGAGGAGTTTGGAGGAATGCAACATCGACCTGAGGGCACGAGCTTGGATTTTATTTTTCTCTTGCTTTATAAACTGCCATGACTTATATTTTTTTGGGGTGTTATTTGCTCGGACATGACCTAAATACTTTTTATTAGCTTTATTGTTCTTTTATCGGCAACTGTATGAATTTTATTCGGAAAGAAAAAAACATACATACATCGTGACGAAACCATACGCCTCGTTAAAAACCTCCTCAGTGGAGGAAAAGAGTACGAAATGTCCCGCCAACACCCAAAACAACACCTACATACAAGCCAGAAAAAGCGAACATCTATCGACACCTTTCTTGGCTAACACATCAGCGAAACCATTCGCCTCACGAGGCACATAACGAAAATGAATCTAAGAAATGCCTTCACAAGCCTAATCAATCGTAGTAAATATCTCCCACAAACGCCAGGGTCGTTTCGCCGATCTCATAACCCAACTCAACGCAACCTGAGAGTCCAACTCAATAACCACACAATGCTCGCGCCAATCTCCTTCAGTGATCAACCTTACCGCTAGCTCTATAGCTCGCACTTCTGCCTCATTGGAATCCATTCGTCCTAACGGCCCGGAAAACACCCCCAAAATGCGACTCTCCTCATCTCGCAGAACACCCCCAATACCTGCAGGACCTGGCTTACCGCGTGCTGAACCGTCAACATTAAATTTGAGTACCCCCTGAACCGGAGGCTGCCAACAAATCCCAACACGTACCTTCCACGGCAAGGGACTAACAACAAATGTAGACGGACAAGACCACCAAACAGGTTTGGTCATCATCTCACTCGCAGCATCAACCTTAATCCAGTAAAAAGATCGCAGTTTGACAAGGAAACACAACTACGCCATCGGCAACCGTTTGCCCCGAAAAATAAACTCATTACGAGCTAACCATAAGGACCATAGCAATGCACTAACACCAGCAAACTCCATTTCAACTTACAACCATAAAACGAACAATGAAAACCCACAATAAAAAAGTCAGCAAAACTCACCGGTAAAGGTAATGATACTCCCTACCATCTGCGTAACCAATCCAAAACCTGCTTCAAACAAGGACATTCATAGAACAAATGTGCAATCGATTCCTCCACTGTTACACACCACGGACACAAGCCTTGCCCGTCAGACAATGGGACCTCACGAGCTGTCAAAAAATCCGCCGTCGGCAACCGTTTCAACCAAATGAACCATAGAAACGCCTGAACTTTAGGTGGGACTAGCACGCGCCACGCAAAGCAATCCTCAAAATCACTGTCCCCAACCTTATCCATCAACAACGATTTTGACATAGCACGAACCGAAAACTCACCATGCTCATCCGTGAGCCAAATGAAAGTATCAATGCGAGACTCCCAATGACAGACTTCTCGAACCAAACCGCACTTGGGTTTATTGTTTTAAGATTCTTTGTTTAATTATTGTTCAATGCTGTAACATATGTTACTTATCTATTATGTTCATTGAACTTAATTCTTAAATCTTGTAATAGCTATCAATAGAGTTCTGAGAAAGCATTGTAAACAACCGTACATTGATAATATAAAGGGCAAGATTTTTAAGAAGTTGAAGATTCGGGTTGGTCATATTTTCTGGAAAACCGGCTGAAGGAGGACGTAACCTGGCTAGTTACGACATCAAGGACTGCACTCTTTGTATGGCATTGGCGGCCTCAACGACAATCATTCATATGAAAGAGGGGAACATTGGTAGCCATATATCTCACCACTGTTAAAGAAGCAATTCGATTGGGAACAAGAATTCCGGTAAAGAAAGTACTATTGGAAGAGGCATTGCATAATAAGTTCGTTTTGGGACATTATTGAATTCATTGCTGTTGTGTTTCGGAACAATGTGAATGAAGCTATTTGGAACTCTTAGGCCATACATAATACGTCTGGCTGTTATTTCAATGTGAAATCTTTGGATTCTGTTTTTACTTCTCTGGATTGGTACTTGATCGAGAATGGCAAGTGTTCTATTGGCTTCATGGCTTGTGAAAAACATGCAAGCTAAAGGCGGAGAGAAATATAATAGACATATATATAGAAGAAAACTTAATTTGATACAAGTATACATTTTGATGCAATGTTAATCTAATTTTATCCTGAGATGGGCATGAGAGAAAAGAACACACAGAAAGAGTTGATGATTGCATGTAACATAGCTGATGTTTAAAACCTCTTCTTTACAAATTACTCCAATCTTTTTAAGCTTTGATCTCAAGATTTGATATGGCAGGCGACAGAGATCCCTCTGATCCGCCACACGATCTCTTTGATTTCTTATGCCGGTATTTTTTTGGGATGTTAGGTACTTGAGAAGATAATTCGGTGCCACGACTTGAATGTCGCTCCTGCCTTTCATCGGAGGTTGAATCTCGATTAGGTGATTCTGCCGGTGTACGTTGGCGCATAGAAATCTTCTCGGATGCTTTCTGTTGGCCTGCAGATGGGCTACTGCCTACTGATTGTTTGCTTCTCGACTTCTTTTGCTTCTCATTGCTAATGGGAGGCAATGAGTCCTGATCTCCTGCACCAAGATTGACATCTAAATATGATATATAAAACATCATCTTGGCATCTCATCTTTTAAATTCGTCTCATTCATGTGTTCCACACATGAATAATGGCTTCGACATCTCCGGGATCGATTTATATATGAAAGGACTGATCGATCCGTCTGTGAAAAGATTGATTATTTTTCATCGCTTATGCATAATGTGACAATCGAACTTGAGATTCAATCCTTATATGAGGAATCTATCATTTTCAATCCGAAAAGAAAACATGCTAGAACTTGGGATTATATATGAAATGATTATTAACAGCTTGATTATGTAAAACAAGAAAGAACCAAACCTGGAGGAGAAAGCATTAATTGTAGTTGATTACCATCTGAAGGAGTAAATGATGAGATCCCGGAGTTGTACCCAGCCATCTGTATGGATTAAAAATTAATAATTTCTCATGTTTTTCTAAGTTATCTACGATTTAAATAGTGACCAATGTTCATCGTAATATACCGTGATAACATTCATTATGTCAGCAACCATTATAATTGCAATGCTATCAAATAAAAAAAAAGCCAACATACCCAGCTGGGTTTAGAGGCTGAAGGATCAGCCATGCCGATATGAGCAACATGTTTAACATCAGTAGGATTTCCAATTTGCATTTCTGGTTCTTTTTCAACCTCTGCACAATTGTAAATTTGCTCCAAATCAACAAATAATGTTGTAAACAATTATAGGCATTGTAAGTGCAGGGTACTCACCAAAAATATGGGAAACGTGTTTTAAACCTCTTAGAAAACCCTTCATTTTGGCTGGTAATCAACAATGCCAGATTATTTTTCAATGGAAATAAGAAATCTTCTTCACTCAAAGTAGAAGATATGCTTATTTTCTCAGAGGTGACGTAAAAACAAAGCAAGAATCTTGAAAAGTATATGAAGATTAGATTAGAGATAAACAAATATGAAACACATACCCACAATTATAGGTATTGTAAGTGCAGGGTACTCACCAAATATGAAACACTATCCTAAACTATGGGGAAAACATCGAAATTAAAAAGAAAAAGAGAAGAGGAGATTGAACTCCTCCAATTATTGATTGTTGTATTGCTTTGCAGTCATAGAGAAGAGGAGGAAGATGAAGAGGTCTCCCAGTAGAAGCATTGCCTATATTTGGTTTTCTTTCTTTTTGTAAAGGTTTATTTTAGTGAATGCGAGGGGAAAACGGTTCCAAGAAATTCAATGGCAAATCCCCACCAACGTGTGATTCCCGGATTGAGATTATTTCGATTTTAATATTTAAGGGTAACTTTCTTTATATAGGTATAAGCACGTTTAGTATTTTTTTTGTTTAAACACCGGTATTCATTTAATCTGGATCAGGTTTTGCAGAGGCTTAATATGGGACGACTCACCCAATCCAGTTTTCTTCATTCATAACGTTAGGATTTGAATTCGTGGCCATACTTAAGGGATCTCACGCCTCATCCCGCTAGACTAACTAATTGCTGATAAAGACGTATATTAATGTAAGAAGATGTGAAATACATAGTAGGCAAACCCCGTAGCCAAATACATTGAGACCAAATTACAGCAGTGCCAGTGTCCAGGAACATGAAGGAAAACAAGTTCAGTAAATATGAAGAAATCATTCCCTTAATTGCTCTCAAGAAGCATGTATAGGGAATGTAGGTGGATTTGCGCACCCTAAAGCACAACGAATCCATATCATGGAGCATACGTATACTCTAACATTGTTTAGCAAAAGCGCTAAACATCCAACTAGAGCCGTTTTTGAAATTTTAGTGGCTTAAGGGGAAATCTAAAAGTTGGGCCCCAAATAACAAGTAATAAAAAAATAATTCGAAGAGTATAAAAATAAATTAATTTGTTTGTAAATTATAATTTTTACTACGCTCAATAATTATCAAATGAAAAACATCAAGAAATTTTATTAAATACCGAATAAGTTACACAAAACAACTTCTACGAGCATTTCTAGATGCAAAATCATTAATAATAGTGTCTACATCAATATGATCTAACATATTTTTCTCAATACATAAAATGGCTAGACCATTCAACATTTCTTGTGACATTGACGATCTCAAATAGGTTTTCAACAATTTTAACTTCGAAAAATTTCTTTCCGCAGATGCAATTGTCACTGGCATAGTTAACAGGATTCGATAAGCTATTGAAATATTTGTATAACAATCCGCAACTTTGACAAACTTGAGAATTTCCAATGATGACATTAACTCATTTGGCAAAGTCACCTGCAACACTTTCAATTCTGAAAAAAAGATCATCTGCATCAATATCAGACAAATTATTATGAGAAAAAGTAGTCCTAAAGTTTGTGCAAGATTTTTTTTAGTTCATCATTATCTAAAGATTTTAACCTTTTCGAATCAAATAAAAATCCAAAAATATTGTCAAATAACTCTAATTGTTCAGATCTATTTTTCAAAGAAGTTATAGCCAAATCAACAACCACAAGAAAATAATTTACTCTAAAAGATTCTTTGGGTGATTGTACTTCTTCTCTATTATCATTTTCGTCAAATTGTCTTTTCCTAAACACATGACGTTTTATTGAAAATGTTAGCTCTATGTTCATATCAAATGCAAGACTTTTGGCAATGTTCATGCAAGACTCAAACCCTTCACTTCTATATTTCTCAAAGAATGATGTTACACTTTTTACTTCATTAATTGTAGTTCTAATGCACATAGATTTAGATTGCAATTTCTTACTTATCTTGTTAATAGTAAATAAAATCTCATACAAAATTACTAAGCTAAGTAAGAACTCAAAACTTGCAAGAGAATTAGCTAGACTTTCCGCTTCACTTTTTGTCTTGGCATCTTCGCCACTAGAATTATACAATGCCAACAAAACTAATTTTATTTGAGGTGCTTGAAATCTAATAGCTTTAACACTTCTAATTCGACTTTCCCATCGAGTATTACACAAAGATTTAACTGTAAAACCTTTAACATTAACAGCTAAAATCTTCCATTTTTTGGTAGAACTTGCAAATAATGTGCATATGCGTTGCACAATTTCAAAAAAAAAAAAAGAAATAACTTTCACACAAGAATGTGACATATCCGATATAGTGAGATTAAGACTATGACAAGCACATGGCATATATAAAACCCTTGGATTTATTTCAAGTAACCTCTTTTGAACCCCTTGATGTTTTCCTTTCATATTTGAACCATTGTCATAACCTTAACCCCTAATATCATTAACATCTAAATCAAGTGACTTGCATACACCTAATAAATCATTAAAAAGGCCAAATCCGGAAGTATCATTTACTTTTAAAAACTCTAAAAAAACTCATCTATTTTTATTTCGTTACTTGACACATTAACACATCGTAGTATCAAACTCATTTGTTCTTGATGACTCACATCCGGGGTTCAATCAAGAATAATAGAAAAATATTTTACCTCTTTAATAATCTTTATTATGAAAATTCTAACACCATGAGCCAAAAGAGAAATCAACTCATTTTGGATTGTAGGCCCAAGATAGTGGTAATGAATTTCTTGATTTTGGATACGTCTAATATGATCTTGCATTATTAAATCAAATTCGACTATCATTTCAATTAAACCTAAAAAATTACCATTACTATCTTCGTAAAGTTTCCCACTACATCCACGAAAAGCTAAATTATTTTTTGCAAGACATTTCACAACGGATATAATTCTTATTAAAACTTGTCTCCAACGTTCCTTTTCTTTTGAAATTCCTTCTTGCAAATTTTTATCAAAGTCTTTATTCTTTTCTAATCTTATTCTTGTTTCATTCTAAGTATTCATATTAGTCCCATGCTCAACACTATTTTCTTGTTGTTTAAGTCTCTCACTCAAATGCTTCCAATCATCCATTCCATCATGTAACTCCATTAACCCGGCCCAGACGGACGAACCGAATTAAGAAGTTTACACGGGGAAAACCAAAGTCAACCCGAAAGTTAACCTTGATTAGCGACCCTTTTTTTTTCTTTTAAAACCTTGATTAGATGCACATTATCCCTAGATATGATCATACAATCAGCATACTCAAAGATCATAACCATCAGAGAACATTAAGGGACCCAATTGCACCAATTACAACTTTAGGGACCAAATTGTAAATTCTGAAAATTATAAAAACTTAATCCAATTTAAAGTTACCAACTTGAAATTAATCATCTTTCATGCTTCTCTGTCAAATTTCAGCTCAAACGGACATCTCAAACTCATACAATTGCATAAACATGTTTCAGGATCAAAATGCAAACATTTCAAAACATATAACCAACAATTTCAGTGCCCAACGGTCGAGTGTTTCGGAACAGGGAAGACCCGTTCCGAAACACGGGACCGTTCCGCAACAGGTTCCGAAACAGTGTCTGGCAGTGGCATATCCATTCCGGAACAGTGCCTCTCGTTTCGGAACGCCCAGGCCATTTCAAGCCCCCGTTCCGATACGGTAGCACCTGTTCCGAAACAGGCTGCCCAGATTGCAGAAAATTTGCTGGTTTATCATGCAATTGACCTATCAAACATGCTCCAAACGCAACCAAACTTGACCAGCAAGACATTCAACATGCAAGGATCATAATTGCACCAACCAAACATCAACATGGCATCAATCATGAAAATCCCCAATTCTATAGGCATGCATCCTACTTTTCAAACCATTCAAGCATCAAAATACCAAATCCACTTCATAAAGGCCAATTACAAGTACCAACATTAATAACAACATATATTCAACTTAGGGAGTCCAAAACATCTCCCGAAACATCAACATAGGTCCCCCATTGCCAAATGCCAAAAGCTAATAGTGTTTAAGAAACCTTCACCATACTTGAGCTTAGTTATCCACTTGGATGCTTGCCCTCCTTGCTGCCCTCAATGTACTTTAATGCTCTGCATTATTGGTTTAAGAAAAGAGAGAGAGAGCGTAAGCAAAAGCTTAGTGAGGAATGCTCATTTAAAACCACACAATAATGCATTTATAAAACACCTTTATAAACCATACTTCAAAACAACCTTTAGTCATGCACATAAGCATTTAAAACAAGCATTTCATGCTTCCATTTCATTACATGTCATATTGGCAACAAGTGATACATTCCACATAAGATCTACACATGGACTTTTAAACACCATTGTGATCTTATACTTTCCAAGGACCACACATGGACTTTTAAACACCATTGTGTCCTTAACCCCATGGACTTTTAAACACCATGGCAAGGACCACACAAGGACTTTTAAACACATTTTTGTCCTTAACAAGAATCTCCCAAGGACTTTTAAACACCTTGGAGTTCTTAAATAACAAGGCTTACACAAGGAATTTTAACCACCTTTGTAACCTTAACCAAGAACCAACCATGGACTTTTAAACACCATGTTGTTCTTAAAATTCACAAGATTCACACAAGGACTTTTAACCACCTTTGTGATCTTAACCAAGAACCATCCAAGGACTTTTAAACACCTTGATGTTCTTAAATATACAAGGCTCACACAAGGACTTTTAAACACCTTTGTGACCTTAACCATCACTTGCCAATATGCATCATTAACATCAATATTCCACTATTTTAAAGCATTTAACAAAGCCATAAACATCATGCATCTTTAAGCATCAAACCACATTAAAACAATGTTCAAAAACAAAGAAACTCTTACCTTGAGCTTCCTTCAACACATGACTTATAATCTCAACAAATAAACATGCTAGATATGCTTTCAAAACAGAATTTAAAACATGCAAACAAACCACATTGCATACCACCAATCCATGGTCATCACCAAGAGAGTTTTTCCGAAAACTTACTCTTGAGCTTAGCTAAGTTGCTTAGACTTAAACTAAGCTCCCAAACCTTCAAAACACTGGTTTCAAAGCTGAAAACCAAAAGTCCACTCACCGATTCCGTTTCGCCTCTTGCCGAAACACCAATCAAGCTTCCGGATCACCACCACTAGGATCCAAAGATGACTCCCATGTTTTAAACACATCAAAGCATAGGATTAATGCATCATCATGCATTAATATCTTCAATGAAAGCATCTAAACTCGCTGCTCTCATCCACACTCCATTTTCGGCTACCAAACACAACCGAAAATGCATCCAAACAACTCCACAACATTGCCCAGCCAAGATCCATCAAATCTAAACATCCTTAAACATCATTTAACATCCAAAAAGGATCTAACATCATCCTTATACCTCCAGCTATAACAGATCCACAAGATCACTCCAAAAACAACCAAGAACACAAGCTAAACTTAGGAAATTCAACCTATCCGGGATTGCATTAATTAAAACTCAATTTCTCATCAATTTAACATTTATTTAACATCAATTTGACACCTCAAAACACTGCCCAGTCAGATCATACGAAATTTAACCAAAAATCACCAAATCTTGCATTTAAAAGCCAAGATCATGAACACAACCTTAAAACCTTTTATAAAACACAAATTAAGGATTGAGAACTTAGGAATTTCAGTAAAGAACTGAGAGTTTAGAGGATAAGGACGTTCTTACCTCCAAACTTGAGTTTCTCCCTTTTTAGAATCAAAAAGCTTGAAGATCCAATTAGCAAATGCAAAGGATTTGATGAAGAAATGATTGAAGATCAAAAGGGAAATGAAATGAGTGATTTAGATGACAAAACCAGAGGGAAAAGTTCTGGAAAAAGATGTTTGGTTTGAGAGAAAAGATGAGAGAAAAGTGAAAATGGAAAATATGGAAAGTTAGTTGGAAAATTCTAAAATATCTTCCCTCCTTTTAGTTTTATTTAAAAACCTTTAATTAATCATTTAATTATCTTAGAAAAATCTGGAGAAACTCCCATTGGGTAAATAGCTCCTTAAAGATTCAAAGTTTCAATCCTTTTTAAAACAGTCACGCAGTTTTCAAAAATTACATTTTGGTCACTAGCCCAAAATGTCACCCTTCCAAACCCCATTTTGCAAAATTGATTCCACCATACACTTATATATAATAAAAGAGGATTTTAGAACATTTTTCCATATTTTTAATGCAACCCGAACTAGGCTTTCCTAAATTCACTTTTATATATTCGAACCGCACACCGACCGAACCGGTCCGAACCCAAAACTTCTAAGCCCAAAACCGGGGCGTTACAACTCTCCCCCCCTTAAGAAATTTCGTCCTCGAAATTTACCTGAAGGAAAGAGATAAGGAAACTGCTTCAGCATGTCATCCTTCCGTTCCCACGTGGCTTCCTCAACACCACGATGCTTCCACAACACCTTTACCAACTCAATGGTCTTGCCACGAAGAACCTTGCTATCCGAATCCAGAACCTTCACCGGTTCCTCATCATAGGTCAAATCCGGATTCAATTCCACTTCTTCCACATGCATCACATGCGAAGGATCTGATCTATACTTCCGAAGCATAGAAACATGAAACACATCATGAATCTTCTCCAACTCTTGAGGTAGCCTCAACTTGTACGCAACAGGACCCACACGCTCAATCACCTCGTATGGTCCAATGTACCTAGGGCTCAACTTACCCTTACGACCAAACCTCATCACCTTTTTCCAAGGCGAAACCTTCAAAAACACACGGTCACCCACCGCATACTCAATCTCCTTACGCTTCAAATCCGCGTAAGACTTTTGCCGATCAGAAGCTGCCTTCAAGCGCTCACAAATGAGCTTCACCTTCTCGGTGGTTCCTTTCAACAAAGCTGGCATCGAAACCAACTTTTGACCCGTTTCAGCCCAACAAAGAGGAGTCCTACACTTCCTCCCGTACAAAGCTTCATAAGGTGCCATTTGAATACTTGCTTGATAACTATTGTTATAAGCAAACTCCACCAAAGGCAAATGCTTCTCCCAAGAGCCCTGAAACTCAATCACGCAGCACCTCAACATATCCTCCAAAATCTAGATAACACGCTTTGACTGACCATCCGATTGAGGATGATAAGATGTACTAAAATTCAACCGTGTACCCAAAGCTTGATGCAAACACTGCCAGAAACGCGATGTAAACCTCGGATCCCTATCCGACACAATCGACTTAGGCACACCATGTAGCCGCACAATCTCAGCAATGTACAGCTCCGCAAGCTTATCCAAAGAATACGTAGTATGCACAGGCAAGAAATGCGCACACTTCGTCAGGCGATCCACAATCACCCACACCGAGTTCTTCTTCGATGGTGACAAAGGTAAACCAGATACAAAATCCATGGTAATCCTTTCCCACTTCCATTCAGGATACCTCAACGGTTGCAACAACCCTGAAGGAACCTGATGCTCAGCCTTAACTCGCTGACACACCATACACTTGCTCACAAACTCCACAACATCTTTCTTTAAACCCACCCAATAGTACTCATCACGAAGATCTCGATACATCTTAGTACTACCTGGGTGCATAGCAAAAGGACTATTATGACCTTCAGTCAGAATAGCACGCCTCAACTCAGCATCACTGGGCACTACTATCCGACTCCCAAAACACAACACACCATCATCATTAAAGCAGAAATCCGAAGGCCTACCCTCCGCGATATCCTGAACATGCGGTACCAAGGAATCATCCAGCAACTGCTTTTCCTTGATCAACTGAACCAAAGATGGTTTCACTTGCAACTCAGCCACAAGACCACCATCACGCGAAATACTCAAACTGGCAAACATAGCCCTCAACTCAATAGCTACCTTCCTACTCAAGGCATCCGCTACAACATTAGCTTTTCCAGGATGGTACTCAATCGTCAAATCATAATCCTTGAGCAACTCCACCCAACGACGCTGCCTAAGATTCAACTCCTTCTGAGACATCAGATACGTCAAACTCTTGTGATCCGTGTACACAGTACACTTCTCACCATACAGATAATGTGTCCAGATCTTCAAAGCAAAAACCACCGCAGCCAACTCAATGTCATGCGTAGGATAATTGTGCTCATGCACCTTCAACTGCCGCGATGCATAAGCCACCACCTTACCCTCTTGCATCAACACACATCCCAAACCAACATAGGACGCATCACTATAGACCACAAACTCTTTCCCTGATTCAGGTTGAACCAAGATAGGAGCTTGCGTCAAAGCTGCCTTAAGCTTCTCAAAAGCCTGCTGTCTTGCTTCCGTCCATTCATATTTAACATCCTTTTGCAACAACTTTGTCAAAGGTGCATCAATCTTAGAAAACCCATCCACAAACCTCCGGTAGTATCCTGCCAAACCAAGGAAACTACGAACCTCATGAACAGACTTAGGAACCTTCCAATTCATCACCGCCTCAATCTTCTGAGGATCAACACGAATCCCCTCAGCAGAAACCACATGCCCAAGAAACACCACCTCCTTAAGCCAGAACTCACACTTGCTCAGCTTAGCATAAAGCTGATTCTCCAACAAAGCCTGCAGCACAATCCTCAAATGCTCTTCATGCTCCTCCTCAGTACGCGAGTACACGAGGATATCATCAATGAACACCACAACAAACTTATCCAGGTATTCATGAAACACACGGTTCATCATGTCCATAAAAGCAGCAGGAGCATTTGTCAAACCAAACGGCATCACAAGGAACTCATAATGCCCATACCTTGTCCTGAAAGCTGTCTTAGGCACGTCCACATCCTTTACCTTCAACTGGTAATACCCTGACCTCAAGTCAATCTTAGAGAACACAGCTGCTCCCCGAAATTGATCAAAGAGATCATCAATTCTCGACAAAGGATACCGATTCTTGATAGTCAACTTGTTCAGCTGACGATAATCAATGCACATTCTCATAGTGCCATCCTTCTTCTTCACAAACAAGACCGGTGCACCCCAAGGTGACACACTCGGCCGAATGAACCCACGATCAAGCAATTCTTGCAACTGCGTCTTCAACTCCTTCAACTCTTTGGGTGCCATTCTATAAGGGGTAATGGACACAGGAGTTGTATTCTCGTACAGCTCAATCCCAAACTCCACCTCACGGTTAAGAGGTAATCCAGGCAACTCCTCAGGAAACACACCAGGAAACTCTCGCACAATCCTGATATCTTGCACACGCAACTCCTTAGAGCTAGGATTCATCACAAAAGCTAGGTAAGCTTCACAACCTTGCCTCAGCATCCGACTCGCCTCCAATGTAGACACCACATTGGCAAGAAACTTCACATTCTCACCAACCACAACCACCTAATAATCATCCGTAAGCTTCAACGAAACTCGCTTATTCTCACAATCCACTACAGCATGATGCTCAGCAAGCCAATCCATACCAAGGATTACATCAAAACCATAGAAAGGCAACTCCATAAGGTCAACAGGAAAAACATGATCTTGAACAACCAAAGGACATCTTCTATAAAGCTTTCGAGTCACAACAGTCTCACCAAAAGAACTAGTGACACGAACACCAACATCCAAAAACTCAACAGGCAAACCAAGCAATTCAGCATGCTCACACAAAATGTAAGAGTGCGTAGATCCCGAATCAATCAAGGAAAGTAACGACAAGGATTGCAAAGTAAAAGTACCTACGATCACATCCGTGTCATTCCTTCCCTCCCGCTGAGCATACACCCTGGCTTGGCCGCCACCCTCAGGCTGAATAGCCACAATATGAGCCACACCCCGACCACCTTCCTCTCTCCGCTGGAAGTTACCACGGCCGCGCCCACGACCTCTCTGTGGTGCAGCAACAACAGGAGCACGCACTTGGCCACCAGCCAACATAGGACACTCTCTCCTCATGTGATCCGTAGATCCACAGTTCCAGCACGCATTACCAGCTGCCACAACAGGAGTTTGCACCTCCCTCACAGCATGAGGACAATCACGCTTCATATGGCCACGTGAACCACATATCCAACATGCACTCGGATCAACTCTAGCGTTGCCTCCCCGAGCAGGTGCACCACCACCTTGCTTAGCCGAGGACTGATACCTCTGATCGCGTCCCCTCTTGTTCCGTCCACCACCGGAACTATACTCAGCTGATCGCTTACCAGCACTTGATCCAGCACTTCTAGCAAATAAACCCAAGTTCATCTCAATATCTTTTGCTCGGCCCACCAGCACATCAAAATCATCATACTCGGTAGCCAGCACATACATCTTAACTTCCGTCACTAAACCATAACGGAACCTTTCACACCTTTCCCGCTCATCCGGAACAAGCTCAGGTGCGTACTGACTGAGTCGAACAAAGTGGACCTCATACTCAGCCACAGATATGCTCCCCTGGGTAAGAGTCATGAACTCCCTCTTCTTTTCATCTAGGTACCTCACACCTAGATACCTTCTCTTGAACGCATTCTGAAAGAACGTCCAAGTTACACCAGCTTCCGCCATCCCAGCGATAGAGGTAGTCCACCAAGTGTAAGCATCATCTTGCAACAATGATACTACACAGCCCAGCTTTTGCACATCAGTGCAACTCATCTGACCCAAGATTCTCTTGGTACCCTCTAACCAAGACTCCGAACCTTCAGCAGACAAACCCCTAAACTCAGTCCCTCCTAGACTGTGCAAACGTTCCAAGGGTAGTCTAACTCCAGCATCTCCCTGATGCACAGCTCCTTGAGCTCCAGCTACCGCTGCTTGAAAAGCTCCAGCAATAGCTTGTATCAACACCGTCATGTCAGGAATAGCTTGCCCCTGACCAGCTTCAAGTCCAGCGACCCCAGCACCAATTGCAGCCCCAGCTCCTTCACCCCCAGCACCACCACCACCAGGTGGAGGAGGTAAATCCACTGCACTCTCCACATTCTCTTCATTCTCATTCTCATTCTGAGCCGCAGCTCGCACATTACTCCTCAACTCTCTACGAGGTGCCATACTTTAACCATGCAATCACAATGCAAATAAACAAAGTCAGGCCAAGCAAGGTAAGCAATCCAAGTACTCAAGATCATTTTCACTTAAAATCAACATCATTACATTAGCTTTGATTTGGCAATGGGTACCCACAACATGCCTCACCACAGCATACATCTCAATTGCAACATATTCACAAACCACTCAACATGCTTTCACTCAATCAAGCATACAAGCATACATACTTTACTCATGCACACAATCATTCCCAATTACTCGAGAACTCAACTCTGATACCACCAAATGTAACCCCCTTAACCCGGCCCAGACAGACGAACCGAATTAAGAAGTTTACACGAGGAAAACCAAAGTCAACCCGAAAGTCAACCTTGATTAGCGACCTTTTTTTTTCTTTTAAAACCTTGACTAGATGCACATTATCCCTAGATATGATAAAACAATCAGCATACTCAAAGATCATAACCATCAGAGAACATTCAGGGACCCAATTGCACAAATTACAACTTTAGGGACCAAATTGTAAATTCTGAAAATTATAAGGACTTAATCTAATTTAAAGTTACCAACTTGAAATTAATCATCTTTCATGCTTCTCTGTCAAATTTCAGCTCAAACGGACATCTCAAACTCATACAATTGCATAAACATGTTTCAAGACCAAAATGCAAACATTTCAAAACATATAACCAACAATTTCAGTGCCCAACGGTCGAGTGTTTCGGAACAGGGAAGACCCGTTCCGAAACGCGGGACCGTTCCGCAACAGGTTCCGAAACAATGCCTGGCAGTGGCATATCCGTTCCGGAATAGTGCCTCTCGTTTCGGAACGCCCAAGCCATTTCAGGCCCCCCGTTCCGATACGGTAGCACCTGTTCCGAAACAGGCTGCCCAGATTGCAGAAAATTTGCTGGTTTATCATGCAATTGACCTATCAAACATGCTCCAAACGCAACCAAACTTTACCAGCAAGACATTCAACATGCAAGGATCATAATTGCACCAACCAAACATCAACATGGCATCAATCATGAAAATCCCCAATTCTATAGGCATGCATCCTACTTTTCAAACCATTCAAGCATCAAAATACCAAATCCACTTCATAAAGGCCAATTACAAGTACCAACATTAATAACAACATATATTCAACTTAGGGAGTCCAAAACATCTCCCGAAACATCAACATAGGTCCCCCATTGCCAAATGCCAAAAGCTAATAGTGTTTAAGAAACCTTCACCATACTTGAGCTTAGTTATCCACTTGGATGCTTGCCCTCCTTGCTGCCCTCAATGTACTTTAATGCTCTGCATTATTGGTTTAAGAAAAGAGAGAAAGCGTAAGCAAAAGCTTAGTGAGGAATGCTCATTTAAAACCACAGAATAATGCATTTATAAAACACCTTTATAAACCATACTTCAAAACAACCTTTAGTCATGCACATGAGCATTTAAAACAAGCATTTCATGCTTCCATTTCATTACATGTAATATTGGCAACAAGTGATACATTCCACATAAGATCCACACATGGACTTTTAAACACCATTGTGATCTTACACTTTCCAAGGACCACACATGGACTTTTAAACACCATTGTGTCCTTAACCCCATGGACTTTTAAACACCATGGCAAGGACCACACAAGGACTTTTAAACACCTTTGTGTCCTTAACAAGAATCTCCCAAGGACTTTTAAACACCTTGGAGTTATTAAATAACAAGGCTTACACAAGGAATTTTAACCACCTTTGTAACCTTAACTAAGAACCAACCATGGACTTTTAAACACCATGTTGTTCTTAAAGTTCACAAGATTCACATAAGGACTTTTAACCACCTTTGTGATCTTAACCAAGAACCATCCAAGGACTTTTAAACACCTTGATGTTCTTAAATATACAAGGCTCACACAAGGACTTTTAAACACCTTTGTGACCTTAACCATCACTTGCCAATATGCATCATTAACATCAATATTCCACTGTTTTAAAGCATTTAACAAAGCCATAAACATCATGCATCTTTAAGCATCATACCCCATTAAAACAATGTTCAAAAACAAAGAAACTCTTACCTTGAGCTTCCTTCAACACATTGCTTATAATCTCAGGAAATAAACATGCTAGATATGCTTTCAAAACAGAATTTAAAACATGCAAACAAACCACATTGCATACCACCAATCCATGGTCATCACCAAGAGAGTTTTTCCGAAAAATTACTCTTGAGCTTAGCTAAGTTGCTTAGACTTAAACTAAGCTCCCAAACCTTCAAAACACTGGTTTCAAAGCTGAAAACCAAAAGTCCACTCACCGATTCCGTTTCGCCTCTTGCCGAAACACCAATCAAGCTTCCGGATCACCACCACTAGGATCCAAAGATGACTCCCCTGTTTTAAACACATCAAAGCAGAGGATTAATGCATCATCATGCATTAATATCTTCAATGAAAGCATCTAAACTCGCTGCTCTCATCCACACTCCATTTTCGGCTACCAAACACAACCGAAAATGCATCCAAACAACTCCACAACATTGCCCAGCCAAGATCTATCAAATCTAAACATCCTTAAACATCATTTAACATCCAAAAAGGATCTAACATCATCCTTATACCTCCAGCTATAACAGATCCACAAGATCACTCCAAAAACAACCAAGAACACAAGCTAAACTTAGGAAATTCAACCTATCCGGGATTGCATTAATTAAAACTCAATTTCTCATCAATTTAACATTCATTTAACATCAAATTGACACCTCAAAACACTGCCCAATCAGATCATACGAAATTTAACCAAAAATCACCAAATCTTGCATTTAAAAGCCAAGATCATGAACACAACCTTAAAACCTTTTATAAAACACAAATTAAGGATTGAGAACTTAGGAATTTCAGTAAAGAACTGAGAGTTTAGAGGAGAAGGACGTTCTTACCTCCAAACTTGAGTTTCTCCCTTTTTAGAATCAAAAAGCTTGAAGATCCAATTAGCAAATGCAAAGGATTTGATGAAGAAATGATTGAAGATCAAAAGGGAAATGAAATGAGTGATTTAGATGACAAAACCGGAGGGAAAAGTTCTGGAAAAAGATGTTTGGTTTGAGAGAAAAGATGAGAGAAAAGTGAAAATGGAAAATATGGAAAGTTAGTTGGAAAATTCTAAAATATCTTCCCTCCTTTTAGTTTTATTTAAAAACCTTTAATTAATCATTTAATTATCTTAGAAAAATCTGGAGAAACTCTCATTGGGTAAATAGCTCCTTAAAGATTCAAAGTTTCAATCCTTTTTAAAACAGTCACGTAGTTTTCAAAAATTACATTTTGGTCACTAGCCCAAAATGTCACCCTTCCAAACCCCATTTTGCAAAATTGATTCCACCATACACTTATATATAATAAAAGAGGATTTTAGAACATTTTTCCATATTTTTAATGCAACCCGAACTAGGCTTTCCTAAATTCACTTTTATATATTCGAACCGCACACCGACCGAACCGGTCCGAACCCAAAACTTCTAAGCCCAAAACCGGGGCGTTACACATCATTTGCTAAAATACTTTTGTTATTTTGAGAACAGAACAATTTACAACAAAAACAATATATTTTATTCACATGTCTAGAGTAAACTAACCATTTTCTATCAAAAGTTTCTCCACTGCTTAATTTTCTAGAATAATATGAGTACGAGAAATGTCTAGAAATACTATCCTTTGGAAATGTGAGATTTAATTCTCTAAAGAGCCCTTTTTCAATCAAAATGTCTCTAGATTTAGTATTAAGAACACCCCAATTTCTAGGAGCATAGATATCGAAAGGAGAAATTATATGTTCATCAACATCAACATTTGACTCATCAAGTACATTATTATGCTCATTATTCAAATTAATAGTATCGTTATTATTCAAATTAGCATTATCGACATTGGGGCAATTATCATCACTCAAATTTTCGTCATTCAAGTTTTCATTAGAATGTTCAATATTATCTTCATTTATGCCCAACACATCACCGTCTAAAGGTTCATCTACTTGTTTTGGAAAAAAAATTATCTAAAGCTCCCTTTTGTGATTCTACCAATTCTTGTGTTCGTTTTCTTTTTTTCCTTTTTTCACTACCGTAAGCATGCTTTTTCGTTAACATTATACTATAAAAATTATAAAGAAAAAAGTATAGAATGATAGCACCTGATTCTTTGTCGTTGAAGCTATGTCTCAAACTTGGTTATAGCATATCAACAGTAAAATCTCATAAACCACAATCTCCTTGAATAAATGAGTTCTTGCCTTCTTGAAGTATCGAATAAAAAATTATAAATACCAAGTTTAAAATAAATTGTGAGAGAATAACATAAGAATGAGAAAAAGTGGTGATAAATTGAGATATGAAGAGTAAGAAAAATGTAAATGAAAATATTATCTATAGGTGTATATAATTTTTTTATTCTCAATTTAAAATTCAAAAAATTAAAAATATTATTAAATTCTTAATTATGGTCCTATAAAACACTCCTATGTAGACTAAATATCACCACTTTTAACGGCCATTTTCAACGTTCCCTTTTTTAATTTACTTCATAATATAATAATAATAAAATCAAACTTAAAAGAAAATGAACTAAAGAAACAATTTGGTGGGGTCCGACTTTAGTTTAATTTCCTAGGAGTAATAATTACACCTTTACAGGATAATTGTTTTTATCCAAACAAATTATAATTGTTTAACGGTAAAAAATATACATAAAATATATCTAATTTTTTCAATGACTGGTTGGCCCTGCCGCCCTGGGGCCTTGGGTCGTCGCCCCTGTTGCCCAGGCCCAGGGACAGCTCTGCATCCAACTTAGAGGCACGCAGTAAATTCCCACGTATTTTCCATTTAGCTAGAGTGTCACCCCACCTAAAGCTAGTTATTACCTTGTGTAATTCACTAATAAATCGAATGCAATATATCCCATATCGAGGAATAGCTTGTTTTGAGCCTACTGTTCTTCTTATTATTAGATAATAGGTCTATGTGTTCTTTTCCCCTTACGGTTACAGCAATATCCTTCATTGTAATGGTTGAGAGCCTGATCACTGTCCCGTTATAGAAATTGTGGAAATGAGGGATCATATGCTTACACTTCTTTTGATACGAGCTTGGTTACGTGAATTTTCAAGTCGTATTTATTGTCCGATTGTGATCCGACTAAGTTTATTCTAAAGATAAAAAATTAGGTTGAATTAGTTAAGTTAGGTATTCAACGGAGATTGTAGAAAAAAAAGGATGGTTCAAAGGCGCAATACTTGTTTGGTGTAGAAGATGGATGATGGGTTGATAATGGAGGTTTGGATGAATGGTGGAGGTGATGGTGATGTTTAAGGAAGATAATTTGGTTTCGGAACGAAGAAAGAACCAACACTATATAACAATGTCGATTCGAACCTTATAATGTTCGTTAACCGTTGATGGATCGTGACCCACTAGTTATAAAGAACTAGGAACCAGCGATATAAAAGAATGAAAAGGAATGATTTCACAAAACGAACTTGCAAATTGATAAAGTATTTAAAGAACAAGAGAGTTAAACACTCACACGAAAATATATATTCCATGTTGTGTCTTGAGAGCTACAAAATGAGACAAATTTATAGGATTTACAAGATGGAAAAGGAATGGACTTAAAATGGATCTAGTAAATCTCTTTTAATTGTTATTCATGCATGTCTTTAGAGCTTGTGACTATCCTTTTTTTCTTGGTAGCCAAATAGTCTTATGAAGATTTTAAAATGCTTTTAATGTTTGATTCTTCCAACTCCCCTTGGTAACCAAATGATTGTGAAGCTTAAAAGACATTATTGGGATCTTTTAAGATACTCTCTAATTTTATCACTCATGAATGCTTTCCAACATGCACCAAGCCCTTTCCATATGCTATATAAATTGGTCCATTAACCTTCCATGCAAGATCCTTGCCAATTGCAACCTTTGGTGTGCTCTTGATTTCTTCTTTCCTACAAATAGTCATCACATGTGATAAGACATCTTAAATATGTAGAGAAATGAAAACTTAAAAGTGCATGTTACTTGGTAACATAAATATGCAAACAAGACAAAATAAATGTGTACTGTATTTATTAAAATGCTAGAAATATAAGTGTCCTATATGAAACTAATGCAAATGATTTTATTATATCATAAAACAATAGTTTAACATGCATAACATGCAAACTAATGCACGTAAAGAAGGTGACATGGCTCGGGTGAGTTAGGGGTTATCATGCTAGACTCGAGTGAGCTAAGGGTGGTTTCATTTGAGTCCCAAATTCGACAAATCAAGCTTTCCAAAATTTCTCGCATTCTTCTTGCTTAAGCACGAGTCATATGTTCTGAAGTAAGTCTTTCCGGAATATCTTGGGCCATGATCGCATCATTTCCTCCCTCTTTGAGGTGATTTGTCCCCAAACCGTCACTTGCATCATAGAGAGACAAATAAGATACATTAAAGGTTGCACTGACGTTATACTCACCTGGAAGATCTAGTTATAGGCATTATCATTTATTTTCGCAACCACTTGAAATGGACCATCTCCTCTAGGCAGTAGCTTGGATTTCCTTTGAGCTGGAAATATTTCCTTGCTTAGATGCACCCAAACCCAATTACCGGGTTCATAGGTAATTCTCATACATCCTTTATTGGCTTTCTACTCATTTTTCCATGTCATTTTCGCAATGTTCTCTCGAACTTGTTGGTGGAGCTTCTTCACATGTTCGGCTTTGTCATTTCCATCCTTGTTCAAAACTTGATCAAGAGGTAATGGTAACAAATCCATAGAAGTTAAAGGATTGAATCCATATACCACCTCAAATGGGGAATGCTCTGTAGCGTAGTGCAAAGACCTATTGTAGGCGAATTCAACATGTGGTAAACATTCCTCCCATGACTTCAGATTCTTTAGAACGATTACTCTTAATAGAGTTGATAAAACCCTATTGATGACTTCTGTTTGACCGTCTGTTTGTGGATGGCATGTAGTGGAGAACAAAATTTTTGTTCCAATCTTTCCCCAAAGGATTCTTCAAAAGTGACTAAAGAATTTAGCATCCCTGTCTGACATGATTGTCCTTGAAATTTCATGCAATCGAACGATTTCCCTAAAAACAGATTTGCAACATAAGAAGCATCATCAATTTTGTTACAAGCAACAAAGTGTGCCATTTTGGAAAAATTATCGACCACAACAAAGATAGAATCTTTGGCATTCTTTGTGTGAGGCAGTCCTAATTCAAAGTCCATTGAAATATCAACCCAAGGTTCACTTGGTACAGGTAATATAGTGTATAGTCCATGGGGCATGTGTTTTGTCTTTTCCTTCTTACATGTGATGCACCTTTCGTGTATGCTCCTCACATCCCTCCTCATTTTCGGCCAATATAAGTGTTCTTGAAGAGCACTCAATGTTTTTCTTGCTCAAAAATGTTTCATTAGTCCACCTCCATGGGCTTCCTTGATGAGCATCTCACGAACCCATTCTCGAGGAATGCAAAGTTGTCCTTCTTTAAAAAGATATCCATCAAGCCTATAGAACATGTCAAATGTAGCATTTTCACAAGCTTTATATATTTCTACAAAATCAAGGTTTGTTTCATAAAGCTCTTTAATGAATACAAAACCAAGTAGTTTAGAGCGTAAGGTATTAAGGAGTATGTACCTTTGTGATAAGGCATCATCAACAATATTCTCCTCACCCTTCTTACACTTGATCATGTATTGAAATGACTCAAGGAATTCCACCCACTTGGCACGTATTTTGTTTAATTTGTGCTAGCTCTTGATATGCTTCAAGGCTTCATGATCGGTATGTATAACGAACTCTTTTGGCAAAATGTAATGTTACCAAGTCTCTAAAACTTGTATTAGAGTGTACATCTTCTTGTCATATGTCGGATAGTTGAGAGTAGCTCCATTTAATTTTCTCGCTGAAATATGCCACTGGACGCCCCTCTTGAGTTAGAACAACTCAAATCCTTAAACCTAAAGCATCACACTCAATCTCGATTGTTTTGTTAAAATCAGGTAAGGTAAGAAATGGGGCTTTAGTTAAACACTCTTTGATCAAATTAAAGGAATTTTATTATTCCTCACCCCAAGAAAATTTTGAATTCTTTTTAATTATCCCCGTTAGTGGGGCGGAAATGGTGCTAAATTAGGAACAAACTTGTTGTAGAAGCTAGCAAAACCATGAAAGCTTCTTACTTGTGTAATACTCGTATGTCGAGGCCATTCTTGAATCACTTTGATCTTTTCTTGATTGACCTCTAGGCCCTTGTAACTGAGAACAAAACCTAGAAAGACAATATTATCAGTACAAAATGTGCATTTCTTCACGTTATCGTAACGCTTTTCTTTTCTCAAAACTTCAAGAACTGACCTTAAATGTTGAACATGATCTTCTAAAGTTTTGCTTTATATAAGTATGTCATCAAAATAAACCACACATAACTTACCAATAAATGGGCGAAGAAAATGGTTCATTAGTCGCATAAAAGTGCCGAGTGCGTTAGTTAAGCTGAAAGTCATAACTAACCACTCGTACAAACCTTGTTTATTTTAAATTCAGTTTTCCATTCATTCACCTTCACACATTTAAAATTTAATGGTAACCGTTCTTAAGGTCTATCTTAGAAAAGATGTTAGTGCCACAAAGTTCATCTAACATGTCATCTAAGCTTGAATTTGCTTTTTCAACTCCTTAGTCTCCTCCGGATCGATACGGTAGCCTGGGTGGTTCAGAATAGTTGCACCTGGAATGACTTCATTTTGGTGCTCAATTCCTCGAATGGGAGGTAAACCGCTCGGAGTGTCTTCGAGAAACAAGTCCTCATAATCCTGCAATAAAGACACAATAGAAGATGACAAATCAAGGTTAAGTTCGTTAGTGTTCAATAAAGCTTCTTTATACATAAGTACAAGAAGTGAACCTTTCGTCATCAAACAATCTCAAAGGTCCTTTCCCCTCGCAAAAACGCTCATTCTTTTTTCTCAGTTTTTACCATTCTCCTCTTTGCCTTTTTCACTTTCTTTTATTTTTTCTTCACACACATTTGTTTCCTATCTTTCTTTTTTTATTTTCCTATAATTTTTCCATTCTTTCTTTTTCACTCTCTTTGGCTTTTTCAACACTTTTCCTCATATGAATTTGGTCTTCATAAACTTGTCGAGGTGTAAGTGACGCTAATGTGATTTTCTTCCCTTCATAGGGAAATGAATATCGGTTGGTAAAACCATCATGAATCACTTTCCGATCAAATTGCCATGGCCTTCCCAAAAGCAAATGACTGGCATGTATAAGAACAACGTCACAGAGTACTTCATCCTTGTACTTTCCAATGGAAAACAGAATAAGTGCTTGCTTAGTGACCTTAATTTCTCCTCCATCATTAAGCCATTGTAGATTGTAAGGTTAAGGATGCTTGGTGTTTGGAAATCCTAGCTTTTCAATCATCAAATTGCTAGCAACATTAGTACAACTACCACCATCTATTATGAAAAAGCATACCTTCCCATTGACATGACATCTGGTGTAGAATATGTTTTCACATTATTATTCGCTTTCCATAACTTGTTTACTAAGGCTTCTTTTGACAACAAGGACCTCACCATCAACTACAAATCCCATCTCTTCTTCATCACTTGGAACCTCAATTTCCTCTTCTTTCTCATGATTTGATACTATCTCGCCATTGTCTCAGATGAACATGACATTACGTTTTGGGATTGTGTTGGGCTCGATGGTCACAACCGAAATGCTTGCCAAGTGTGGAGAAGATTGGATTTTTTGGTGCTTTTGTGGAAGCTAAAAATATAAGAGTTAAAAAGAAGGATTTAGCGTGGTTCAACTTTCTAACCCAAAGCCTACATCCGCTACCTTAGCTTCCTACTAAGGATTTCAACCAAATTCACTATTGAATTTTGTCCCCTTTTCTCGGATGAGGAGGAAATCGTTACAACGATCAAGCTTTCTACCCCTAAGGGTTGTTTTTAATGTTGAGATGATGAAGGATACACATGGTAAGTGATCCTTGTAAGTACATGTTTAATACATGTGGTTCAAAGCATGGTTTGATGCTTTGGTAAATGTTTTAATGTTGATGCTTTGAAAACTATGAGGTATATGGTTAAATGTGAATTATATTGGCAAGTGATGGTATGGTAATGGTTTTGAAAATGTTATCAGATATAGTTAGTCGGCTATAGGATTGAGTGCACTATAAATAAGTCGCCTTGGATATCGAGGAGGTTGGTGTCCCATCTACATCCAAGTACCCTAACGATCGAGGAGGTTGGTGTCCCGTTTCTCGATAGTGTATTAAGCATCTAACCGATGATTGGGGTTGTTGTCCCTGTTGGTTGTGATTATACCATTATTTTGGTTAAGATGGCTTGAAGTGTTATGAGAACACTTGTTGAATCCATGTTTTGTATAATGTGATTTATACATGTTTTATTCTTTAAGCTTTGCATATGGTATGTTATGCATGGGAAGGCTTAAATTGATGTTAGCAATGTGAATTGTTGTGGTTTAATGATACATGTTGCAAATGCTTTAATATGCTGGTTTTGAATGGTTAAAGGGCATGATGTTTCAAATCGTGTTTTGAAGTAACTAGAATGAGATTTCAATGTGGTTTTAGAAAATGGTTTTAAATGCATTGATGATGTTTTGTTTTTGAGCACTCCTCACTAAGCCTTGTGTGCTTACGCTCTCTTTGTCCATCAATGAAGAGAATTAATGCTTGGAAGGCAGCGAGGGGCAAGGGATCACACAAGACTTCGTTATCCGAAAGTATGTTTTAGTTTAGACTATGAGTAATAAGGGCAACGGGGGATCCGTTGTGTTTTTGGAGATATGTGTAAACTCCCTGTTTGAGCAAGTTTATATTTATGTTTTGGACTTGTAAATGGCCTTTGAAGTTTGGATTATGCTTTGCTATGGTATTGGTACCTTGTTGGCTTGGATTCTAGGTTGCATGCCTATAGTTTCTCTTTGATGCAAGATAGCATGTATGATTGATGATTCTGATGTTTTTGGTTGAGGAATGATCCTTGAATATGTTATGTATGCTTTAAAAGCATGTATAGGTAGCTTGCTTAGCTAAATCGAATGTTAAACCAACAAAAATGGGCACTTTAGGACCAAGCGTATCGGTATGGGTAGGCCATTTCTGACTTGGCGTATTGGTACGGAAAGAACCGTATCGATACAGTCTTTATGAAATTAGTTGGGCGAATCGGTACAAGTGACTGTATCGATACAATTTTGAGCTACTAAATCTGGTTCTAAATTATCTCAAAATTGTACTGATATGGTGCTCATTGTATCGATACGGTGGCATGTAAGTTAGTTGTCTGGGTTGTTTTTGAGGTTTTGTTTCTTTACGTTTTGGTCCATGGTGGTTACACATGCAATTAAAGGAGTTTAGATGATTAAATTGAGCTGAGATTTGACACAGCGACAAAAAATATCACTAATTAATGGATGATACCTTTAATTTGGCTCAAGTCCTTGTAATTTGTTAAAATTACAAAATGGTCCCTAACCTATATATATAAGCAATTGAATGTCAAATCGTTGTATGTTTACATTGATGTTTCTTCTGCTGCAAGTGTGAATCACATAGGATGTTAATGTGTATCTAGACAAGATAAAAGAAAAAAGGTCGTTTATTGTGGTAAACTTTCCTTGTTTACTTTAATATTTCCCGTATGACTCGTTCGGTTCAGTCTCGTGTCTGGACCAGGTCGAGGGGTTACATTTATTGGTATTAGAGGCAAGTTTGTAATAATTAGGAGGTAAGATATGATTGGTTGGTATTGTTATTGATTACTTAAGCTAAGTTGTAATAATTTGGAATGTTGATATTAGCCGAATGTTGAGTATTGTTATGCACGATGATTGTTACATACATGATGATTGTGAATTGAATATTGTTGGTTGTTGTGCACGGTGTTTGCAATATGTGCGTTGATTGCTTTATGCCATGTTAGGGGAAATTGGGATACCCATTTTTTATTACTATAGTTTAAAAAGTTTTCTGAGATCTTTAAAATTAGAAAGGAAGTATTGGATCCTTGCTTCAAGCTGGCCTGATTGTTTTGTTTTGTTTGGTTTATTATCATGCCTTAGACATAGTAGCACTATGAGACTGAGGAGAGAGTTGCAATATGGTATGATTCCTGCTTTTGATGGGCAGGGATATCAGGAGGATGTCGTACCTCTTGGAGGGTTGCCACTCCTCCACTTAATCCACCTGAGAATGTGGAGCAAGTACCACCTACGCCAATTAGGCCAGTGTTGGGCGAAACAACGCCTTTGATTCAAATGATGACTACAACGCAAGTGTCTGCATCAGCTACTGGGTAAACGGGTATGTTGTTGGAATGTCTGCATAATTTGGGCGGTGTTGAGTACAATGGGTTGTCTCCCGAAGCGTCTGAGGTATAGATGGCTAGTACTGTTTGGATTTTGGATCAGATGGGGTGTAATGTCGCCCATAAGTTGGGATGCGTTGTATTCCTGTTGCAAGAAGACGCTTACAATTGGTGGACGACTGTAACTGTGGGAATAAAAGCCAATGATGTGGATTGGAAGTTTTTCCAAAAAGCCTTTAGAAAGAAGTATTTGGGAGTTAGATACTTGATTGATAGAAAACATGAGTTCATGTCTTTGGTTCAGGGTAGCATGACTGTGGCTGAGTATGAAGATCAATTTGTTCATTTAAGCTAGTATGCCTCTGAGTTAGTGCCAGATGAGAGGCATCATTGTGACCAATTCTGTTGCATATTGGTGCATGATGTGAGGACATACATGATGGCTTTTGTCTACACTAATTTTGACGTGTTGGTCAGACAGGCAAAAGAAATTGAACAAAACTTAGATTTACCTTCTCATGTAGATGGTTTTGACTCGAGCAAAAGAGTTGCAGACTCTGATTTGGTGGTGATCAATATAAGAAGTGTCGTGATAGGAGGTATCATTCTGATGCAAGATGGGTTAGATCAAATTTTAATCCTTGTTGGGTAAGTGGATCATGTGTGCACATGAGGTGAGACTGTCCACGTTTGACTCGTGTAGGACATGTTTCTACTACTATTGCGGCTAACTCTTGATGGAATTGCGGATTGACTGATCATCTGAGACGTGATTGTCCGTTGTTGGCTGGAGGCAGACAGGCTAGAGCACCTGTTGTTGCACCAAAGTGAGGATATGGGCGCGGCCGTGGTAGTTTTCAGCGTTGGGAGGATGGCAAAATGACTGTATCTCATGTAGTGGCGATTCAACATGAGGGCGGTGGTCCTGCGAGTGTGTACGAACATCGCGAGGGACACAATGACACCAATGTGATTGCAGGTACTTTTACTTCGCAATCGTTGTCGTTGTTTTCTTTGATTGATTCGGGCTCTACTTATTCTTACATCTTGAGTGACCATGCATATTTTCTTGATATCTCTATTGATATGTTAGATGTGGGAATGCAAGTAACTAGTTCTTTTGTTGAAACGGTTGTTACACGGAGGTTGTTTAGAAGATGTCCTTTATCTGTTCAAGGTCATGTTTTTGCAGTTGATTTAATGGAGTTTCCTTGTTTTGGTTTTGATGTAATTTTGTGTATGAATTGGTTGTCCGAACATAGGGTTGTGGTTGATTTTGAAACCAAGCTAGTTACCTTGAAACTTGCTGATGATTACGAAGTGGTAATCGTGGGTAAGAATGTTAAATTCTAGTTCAATGTTGTTTCGGCTCTGGAAGCGAGTCGTTTGATGGAATCGGTTTGTGAGGCCTTTTTAGCTTATGTTATGAATCTAGGATAGAAGGAAGTGCGAGTTCAAGACATACGTACGGTATGTGAGTTTCCGGGCGTATTTCTAGAAGAATTGCCTGGTTTGTCGCCGAATAGAGAGGTTGAGTTCATTGAGTTGTACAAAAATACAAATCCAGTGTCAATTGCTCCATATGATATGGAACCAAAGGAATTGAAGGAGTTGAAGACACAACTTCAGAAGTGTTGTCACTAAATTTTCACCTTAATTTTAAATGATCCAAAAAAATAAAAAGAAAAAGAAAAGAAAATGGGGAACCAGCGCGCGCGGGCTGGTTCTCCAGCCAAGCCATCTGTCGTGTTTTCAAGGTGGCTGGCCGGCGTTTACCGGCCACGGCTGCCAACGTTGTTGGTATCAGCCGGTTCGCCTCACCACCGCCAACCAAATTCCACCAACCCTGCTCGCTGTTGCTGACTGTGCTCGCCAGAATCTGCAAAAAACCGAGACAAAAGGTTAAACCCTAGGCTCGAATCAAGGGGAAAATCCAGCTTCTATATTGGGCCAAATTAGATAAGGATTGAGGGATTTTACGGAGAATCAAGTTCTTGGTCTGATTTTGGCTCCAGTTTGGGGATTTAAACACGTATTATAGCTTGATTTGCAAGCTCAAGATGAGTATAAAAACCCCTCCCCCTTTCTTTGTTCAAGACACAATTTTCAAGAAAAACACACTTGAAAAAAAAGAAAATAGGCTTAAGAAAATCCAAAAAAATTCTCTAAAAAATCTTCAAGGGTTGCTCAAAATTTTGAGTTAAATTTCGAGTTTCGAAGCAATTTTCCGGGGGAAATTATGAGGATTTTGAAAAGTCCGGATTCGAGTTCTTCGTTCGTCGTTTCGATAAAATTTCTAACTTTTCTTTTACTTTTTAATTAGATTTTTATTTGCTTTTTCTTGTTTGAATTTTTGTTTGTGTTTGTGTTTTTTTGTGGATTTTAGGTTGCGTTCACGAAGTCGGAAAATCGTTTCACGATTCGGTAACAATTTCGTTTTAATTCTTCACTTTAAATTTGGTTTGATCTTTAAAAATATTTGTATGCTTAAGAAATGTTGTTAAACTTGTTTTGATCTTTAGAAATAAAATTTTAAAGGTGTTCATATTAAAATGCAAGAATAAAATGAATTAATGTGGTTTAATTGAAAAAACTTAAAATTAGGGATTTAATTAGGAAAAAATAATAATGCATAGGTGGAAATAGTAGAGGGGCTTGATTTTAATAAAAATATAAAAAGTTTTTTTTTAAAATTTTTTTAATAATAAATGGGTTAAGTGATTTTAAAAAATAAAAAAAATAAAAAAAAAGATTTTTTAGAAAAAAAAGAAATAAATTATAAAAGTTTGTTTTTAAAAGAAAACAAAATAAAATGGGTTTTTAAAATAAAGTTTGAGGTTTTAGGAGAAAATTAAATTTTGAAAAAAGTCTAAAAGGAAATCTTCTAAAATTAATAAAGTTTGTTGTTTTTTAAAAGGTTCATTTTAGAAAGGAAAAGCTTAAAAAACGAAAAAGGAAGTTTTAAAAGATAGATTCTTTTTGAAATGAAAAAAATATAAAAAATGTGAAAAAACATAAAAATGAAAAAGGGTAAAAAAATTAAAAAATGGTGTTGCTTTTAAAAAGTTAAAAAGAAAAAAAAAGAAGAAATAAAGGATTTTCAAAAGAAATAATAAAAAAGGGAAAAACTTAAAAGAATAAAAGTTTGCTTGTCTTTTATAGAAATAGTTGAAAACTTAGGGCTATGTTCTAAAGCTTAGGTAGAGACATGCTTGTTGAAAAATGTTATTCACAATAAAATAAAATACACTTAAGCATACTTGAAACTTTAAATTAGGAATAAAAGACTTAGACGTTTTTTAGGTTTCTTTAAATAATCGAATTTAGAATATGAATAAACTGTTCAACGCACTAAATTTCCATGTTGTTTAAAAAAGTGAAAATAATTTAATGCGATGTCTTATCAAACGGGGATGACGGGTTAGCGCCAGCAATGTTGGCGGTGATTAAAGTTCATCTCACGGGTGATAAAGTCGTTAAAATAGACTAATATTATTAAATAGACCTTGTAAATTCCAGTTTTGGGCGTCATGGGATGCTAACCCTTCCCACGCATAACCGACCCCCGAACTTGTTTTCTGATTCATCGCAGACCAAAACCGTTGTTTCAATAAAACAAAACGTTTTATTAAAATAACCTTGTTTTAAAGTGATCCAATCACACTTTTCAAAAAGATAGGTGGCGACTCTGTGTTTTTTTAAAGTTTTCGAAAAAGTCAAAGCCTCACTAAAAAAGGCGATTGTGACGAGGAGGTTCTTAAGAATAAGTATTATCAGTTAACGATTAAGAATAAGTATCCTTTATCGAGGATTGATGATCTATTTAACCATTTTCGAGGTGCTTCGGTGTTTTCTAAGATTGATTTGAAGTCCGGGTATTATCAGTTGAGGGTAAAGAATGTGGTTGTGCCTAGAATTGCCTTTCATACGAAGTGCTACCATTGTGAATTCTTGGTGACGTCGTTTGGTTTGACCGATACGTCAGTGCGTTCAGGGATATGCTGAATCAAGTGTTTCATGAGTTTTTGGATCAAGTTGTTGTTGTGTTTGTTAGTGATATTATAGTGCATAAAGGTAAAGAGAAGGATTTTGATCGACATGTATGAATAGGCTAGTAGGCTTTTGTGGAGGAACGAATGTTGCTCTTTATTCGTCAAGTACGATTTTTGGATATGTTAGAAGGGATATGGATCTGAGAACGTTATTAGTAAGTGTGAACAGTTTAACATGCACAGTGCAAAAACACTTATATGTATATATATAAATATGCCATTGCATGCATACATTTGGACATGACATTAGAGGTTTTGCATACATACACATAAACATATATGAGGTCATATAAGTAATCATGTAGACATGTGTTTACACTTACAGATGACTGTTCGGAGATTGATGGAGTGATGATGTAAGCTAGGTAGCTTATGTTAGTAGCTTTGGTAATATGGTTCTCGGAGTTCGTAAGGTATGAAAAGGATGTTAAATTTTGTTCTTGGGAGTTTAACTTGTGCTAGTTTTGGAGCAACCAATGTTGGAGTCAGAAGTATTTGGGTTTGCCGGATCTAGTTAATTAACACTGAGGTTTGTTAAGGAGCTTGTTGTGGTTGTGATTGCTTTGAAAATTTGGAGGCGTTATCTTTACGGTGAGAAACATGTTGTTTATACAGATCATATGAGTTTAAAGTATTTGACGAATCAAAAGGATTTGAACCTTAGGCAACGTTGATGGTTGGAGTTGCTTAAAGATTATGATTTAACGATTGAGTATCACCTATGGAAAGCTAATGTGGTAGTTGATGCTTTGAGTAGGAAGGTTGCGGTTGAGTTGAGAGCAATGTTTGCACGATTGAGTATGGTATAAGATGGTGGTCTTTTGGTCGAATTGCAAGTGAATCCATCTTTGTCACAATTAATAAAGGATAAGCAACCTTATGATAAAGAGTTGGTACCACAATGTAAGGATATTATGGATGGGAATCCGACGGATTTTCATTTTAATTATGATGGAGTGTTGTATTTAAGGATCGAATAGTGGTGCCTAATTATGATGATTTGAGGCGAACCATTCTGACCGATGCACATAGTTGTCCTTCTGGTATGCATCCTGGTAGTACTAAGATGTACCGAGGCTTGAAGGAAGAGTACTATTGGGTTGGTCTAAAGAAAGATGTGGCTGATTTTGTTGCTAGGTGCATGGAGTGACAATGTGTTAGGGCTGAACATTAGTTTCCTTCTGGGTAGTTGCAACGATTGATGATACCAGAATGGAAATAGTAGAAAATCACCATGGATTTCGTGTTTGGGTTTCTATTAACGCCTAAGAATGATTCCATTTGGGTGATTGTTGATCGGTTTATGAAGTGTGCACATTTTATGCATGTGCATATGACGTATACTTTGGATAAGTTGGCAGATTTGTACATCGCTCAGATTGTGTGTTTGCACGAAGTGCCCAAGTTTATAGTTTCGGATAGGGACCGCGATTTATAGCGAGGTTTTGGGAGTGCTTGTATCGAGCTTTGGGTACACGATTGAATTTCATCACTTCGTATCATCCTTAGTTAGATGGTCAATCTGAAACGTGTGATTTAGGTTTTGGAAGATATGTTGAGATGTTGTGTCATTGGGTTCCAAGGAACTGGGAGAAACAGTTGTCGTTTGTGGAGTTTGCGTATAATAAATAACTATCAAGCTAGAATACAAATGGCACCGTATGAAGCCTTGTACTGTAGGAAGTTCTGTACACCTTTCTGTTGGGCTGAGGTTGGGGAAAAGCATGTTTCCTTGCGTGATGCGTTGAAATGCACGAATGAGAAAATGAAGCTGATTTGTGATCCTCCAAAAGCTGCCTCAGATCGTTAGAAATCCTATGCGAATTTAAAGCGTAAGGAGATTGAATATGCGGTTGGTGATTGTGTATTTTTGAAAGTGTCACCTTGGAAGAAGGTGATGAGGTTTGGACGTAAGCGTAAGCTTAGTCCAAGGTATTGGACCATATGAAGTTGTGGGGCGTGTTGGTCCTATTGCGTATCATTTGAGGTTATCTCCTAAGTTGGAGAGAATTCATGATGTGTTTCATGTGTCGCTGTTTCGGAGGTATAGGTCGGATCCGTCACATGTTATGATAGTAGAGGATATTGAGTTGCAACCGGATTTGTCTTATGATGAGGAACATATTGAGATTCTTGATTCTAGTAGCAAATTTCTTCGTGGTAAGACGATTGAACTTTTAAAGATGTTGTGGCGTCATCGAGGAGTTGAGGAAGCCACGTGGGAAAGCAAGGTAGACATGTTGAAACAATTTTGCACCTTTTCCTTCCAGGTAAAATTTCGAGGAAGAAATTTCCTAAGTGGGGGAGAGTTGCAATGCCCTAGTTTTGGGCCTAGAGGTTTCATTATGGTTTTAGGGTCCGTTGGACCGAGACTAAAGATTCAGGTTAGTTTCGGGATGAGTTCAGGGAAAACCTATTTCGAAGGATGATAAAAATAAGGAAAAATTATCTCAAAGCCTTTTTAAATATATAAAAGGTTTTGGTGAAATCGATTTTGGAAAATGGAATTTGCAATTAAGATATTTTGAATTTAGTGACCAAAATGTAGACTTTGAAAATTGTTTTTAGTGATTGTTTTGTAAAAGGATCATAATTTTGAATCTTTAAGAAGTTATTTGCCCAAAGTCTAATATCAGATTTTTATCCCTTAATTGGCTTATTTTAAATGAGTTTTAGTTAATAAAATAAGTTGGAGGAATTAATTGATGGTTATTTTTCATTAAAACAAATTTGACGTAACTTTTTTCACTCAAAAGCTTACTCTCAAATTCTCTCCAGCCAAACACTCATTTCTTCTTCAAAATCTTAAGGTAAACTCTTGATTTCTTTAAAAAAATTTATCAAATGATTTCTTATTGTTTTCCTATTAAAGCCTTTTTGTTTTAATCTTGCTTTTACATAAAAATCTATCCAATTGAGGGGAAAAGTATTCATTAGAGGTCAGCTGCATTTTTCTCCTCAAATGTAGGGTTCTTTACTGAAATTCCCAAGTTCTTGATCCTTTATATATGTTGGCTAATGGGTTTTGACGTTTTAATTGTGGAAATTTGGTTTAATTGGTGGACTTGTGTAATTTTCATAATGGATATGTTTTGTTGGGTTTAAGGTTGATTTTAATCATGATTTGGAATTCTAATAATGTTAAGATAAAGGTTTAATGATGATAATCCCGAAATTATGTGAATCTCTAGTTGTTTAGGTTGCTAGATTTGGGTTTTTATAGAGTTGTGCTGATTTTTTGAATGTTGGAGGTATAAGGTTGATAATATGATGATTTTGGATATTAATCAATGATAATTGATGGTTTAAAGTGCTAGGTTTTGGTTGGGTTAAGTTTGGAGGTTAATCAATGTTGTTTTCGGTTGTTTCGGGTTGGCGTTTGGTAGTTTCTGGCAAGGCAATGTTGTGAAATTGCTTGCTGGGATTTTGAAATCATTGAGATGCATTAATCCTCTGTTATTATGTGGTTAAAACAAGGGAGGTTGATCCGAATGAGATCGAGGATGATTTGGAGGCTTCGGACGGTTAGTTTTGCATCGGCGAATTGAAGTTTCGCATGTTGGTGAGTGAGAATGTGGATTTCAGCCTTGAATGGTTTTAAAGGTGGTTTTGGAAACTTAGATTTAATCTTGAAATGCTTGTCTAAGTTCGGAAGTAAGTAAATGAGGTTTTCTCTCTCGGTTGTGCTATTATAAAATGGTTTTATACATTTGGTTTTGATTTCATGTTACCTGATGTCAAAGCATGTTTAAAGTATGTGATATACTATTTTTAATGTTGAGATGATGAAGAATGCACATGGTAAGTAATCCTTGTAAGTACATATTTAATACTTGTGGTTTAAAGCATGGTTTGAAGCTGTGGTAAATGGTTTAATGTCGATGCTTTGAAAAGAGTGAGGTATATGGTTAAATGTGAATTATATTGGCAAGTGATGGTATGGAAATGCTTTTGAAAATGCTATCGGATATAGTTAGCCAACTATATGATTGAGTGCACTATAAATAAGTCGCCTTGGATGTTGAGGAGGTTGGTGTCCCGTCTCCATCCAAGTATCCGAACGATCGAGGAGGTTGGTGTCTCATCTCTCGTTAGTGGGTTAAGCATCTAACCGATGATTGGGGTTGTTGTCCCCGTTGGTTTTGTTTATACTGTTATTACTTTTAAGATGACTTGATGTGTTATGAATGACCTGATGATAATTGTTGTGATGGGGTATAATTAGAACGCATTACCTATTACCATGGGTTTTAAATGATTTTTGCAGGATGTATTGGACCACTTGCCGAGCTTATTCTCCAACTGTCAGCTTTAAACACTGGTAATGAAATCGATTTTAAGTAAGAATGATTTAATCAGTAATTACTTGTGAGCTTAGTAAGCGTGATCTGGAATTTTTATAGTGTAATATAAGTGATCTACGGTCTTGAGTTAACTTGGTCCTCGACTGAGAGTTGTTGAATAGACTCTGAACTTGAGGGATGTTGTCCTCGTTCGTGAGGTAGTGTGTGGCGTTGGTCTACTATTTTGATTATTAAGAGTAGTAATAACAATCGATGTTGGTCATGTGCATTTTGAATGCAAGGGGTTTGCGATGTGTTGTGAGCGGAAGTGTGGACACCGTAAGGTGTCATACGCTTGATGGTAGTTTCAAGGTCTATATAGTACGCTCAAGTTTTGCTCAGATGATCTGAAACCAAAATTCTAATAAGAATTATTCGGGTGTTTAAGTTGATATGGTACCGACGTACGCGTCAGGCAGGAATGTTGATGTTCAGGATCGAAACTTAACTGGTGATACGGATTGTTAAAGAGTATCAGAGAGTGTCCTTAACATCATCCCATGGGGACAGTCAAGGCATGAATTTGTGTAAGGCGTTGGGTAGACTTTCGTTTACGGAAATCGGAATGCACAACAGTATCATGGAATTGGCCCGTTGGTGTTATCTCCTCAAAAGTACTGATTTTTATGTCATTCTTACAATGATTTTGCTTGCTTTTGAGTACATTTAGTTGCACTTAGATGTTAAATTCATGCATTTACATAAGGATTTTATATATTTGTCTATGACAATGTGAAGGGTTGTTTTGTTGGCAATTTTGCAGGTTTGGCATAACATTTGGCATAAAAAAGCAGCGCATGAAGGAATGCTAAAGAGAATGTCGAGATACTGTTGGCATAGATGGACCAAACAATGATAAGCATTGGTTCGCAAAGAAGAGGAATTTGATGCGAGGTCAAGTAGTTGTTGAACCCTAAAAAATAGGACCATATTAGGCTGCAAGAAAATAGCAATTGGATCAATATCCAAAAAAATAGCGGATAAATGGTGCCAAGCTTGGTTGCTAAACGACGACGGCATATGACATCAGCCCTAACACTTGATCAGCTTATCACCTTATCAGCCTATCACTTCAAATCTAGATAAAGGTGATCACAAGTCTTGTAACCCCCTTATCCCGGCCTAGATGCCCGACCCGAACCAAGAAGATTACACAGGGAAAACCAAAGTCAACCCGGAAGTAAACCTTGATTAACGACCCTTTTTTCTTCCTCTTATCTTTTCTAAATGCACATTATTAACTTATATGATTAACAAACCATTTCAGCGGAAGCGACACAACGAACGGAACTCAAATAGGGGTTCAATTGCATACAAACGTCATTTAGGGACTAAAATGTAAATTTCAAGTTTTCAAAGGACTAGAAAAGTTTTAATGTTACCAATCCATAATTAATCGTATAACATGGCAACATGTCAAATTTATCTTAAATGGACCACTCAAACTCATTTAATTAAGCATCCAAGACCCAAGGACCAAAACGTAAGAAAAAGAAACCTGAAACAATTCAAATTCATACTCAACGGTCGAGTGTTTCCAAACACCTGACTCTGTATCAGAACGGTCGTTTCGAAACCAAGTTGACCGTTCCGATACTTGGGTGTGTTCCAAAACCCGTACCGAAATACCCCTTTCTAGTAGCAAGATTGTTCCGGAACACACATGCCCGTTCCGAAACCTCATGGCCATTTCAGGCCTCTGTTTCGAAACAGGTAAGGGCGTTCCGATACGCCTTGCCCTGTAACAGCAGATTTTACTGGTTTTTCACATCTTTCCACATCGAAAACATTCCAATTCATGCCACAATGTACATACAACATGTTTAGGCATCAAAGATCATCATTATGAAGCATAAACTAAAACATGGCATCAAACATGCAAACATTGAAACTATAGGCATGCTCCCTAATCCCCCAAAGCCATGCAAAGCTAAAATCAACATTCAAACCAAAAACCAAACCTCAAAGGCCATTTACAACACAAAGGTAACCAACCAAACATGCTCAAGGTAAATAGCAACATCCTCAACCATCCAAAAGTATAAATCCCACCATTGCCTCTTATTACACCAAAGTAAAGCCACATACTTTGCTAAACCGAAAAGCTTGGATTCCCTTACTTGTGTGCTGCCTCAAACGCCTAATTCTCTGCATTGATGAAACAAATGAGCATAAGCACAAAGCTTCGTCAGGATCGCTAACAACATTCATCAATGCATTTCACACAATTTGCAAAACCACCCCTTTTCAACACATGCCTTTACTCAAAACATGTCCTTACAAGACATCAATGCACTTTCTAAAAACATGCTCGTATGCATCATTCTAAAACATCAAATAAACCTTTGCTCATGCTTTACCAAGCATCTCATGTATTCTAGCATCATTTACAAGCATCTCATGCCTAACATTTATCAATTACATTATATTGGCTCGCAAGTGATAATCCATAAACCATTTCAACAAAAGACACAATCGGATACGCATATTACAAGCATTTTCCCACAAGCTTCATACACACTACCGGACTACACAAGGTGGAAATCAATGGCACAATCACAACCCCTCAACGCCCGTGATGGAGATTAATGGCACAATCACAACCCCTCAACATCACTCATCGGTAGTTTTCCACTAACGAGAGTACGGGACACATACACAAGACTCACACACGGGATTAAACCATTCACCGTTGTGGTCTTAACCTCAATCATTAGGGTACTTTGATGGAGATTACATCACAATCACAATCCCTCGACATCCAATGCGACTTTATTCTCGGTGCACCAAATCCTATAGCCGGCTAACTATATCCGATTAACACAACCAAAAACCACTTTCATCACTTGCCAATATAATCATTTAACCTCATTAATCCATTGTTTTACAAGCATAACATGCTTAACATCATATGCATTTATGACATGAAAACCAAGGATCACTTACCTAGTGCATCCTTAACATAATGGCATTAAAATCCAGCATTACTCATGCTTCTAACATGCTTTAAAATAGTAATCAAAACCATAATTAACACAAGTGCATTTTCATCAAAACATAGCACATTTCCAAGAGAGACTTTCAAACCACTTACTCTTGAGCTTAGATAAGTGTTTCAAACTTACACTAAGCTCCTAAGACCACGCTCAAAGCGTTACAAAGCTGGAAAATCTATTTCCACTCACCAATACGCGAAGCGTTGCTCGCCGACACGAAAATTACACCTCTGGAGCCTTCAACAATGCCTCGTTTGCTCCCAAATCAAGATCCCATATTTTCACAACATCAAAATAGAGATCTAAATGCATTAAAATGTATTCCAACACCAGCAACAACTCACAAACTCGTTGCTCACCCAAACTACACCAAATTACCCATCCAAAACAACCAAAAACTCAATCGATTGCTTCCTAAACCAAGCCCAGCCAACATACATCACTTTCAAACCATTATAAACATCAAAAAACATCAAATAAAGAACCTAACCCAACCTTGTATCTCCAGCAAGCAAGATTCCACCATTTCACCTCAAAAACTCACTTAAAACTATCAAGAAACTCAAGGATCTCAAGGATTTCGGGATCTATGTTATCAAGACCTCATTTCAACACAATAATCAACTTAGAACTCAATTAAAATCAATCCAAAACAGAGCTTAACACAACAAGTCCGAAAATTAAGATTTTAACCACATTTTTACAAGATTTTGATCTCCAATTAAAACTATAATGAAAACTCAACCAAAAATAGTAATTAGAAGCCGAATATATTGAGAATTTTAATAAAGGACTTTGATTAGAGGTTGAGAACGGGATTTACCTCCAATCTTTGCTTTCCTCAATAGATGACAAGTTTCCCTTCGAAAAATCTTGAAGAACTAGATAGGTTTTCTTGAAAATTGTGTAGGAAATATTGGGAGAGTGTTTGGGAGACAAGAATTCTGGAGAAAATGGATGAAAATAGTGTTTGTCTGAAAATGAAAATAAGTTGGTTGTTACATAATTAGAAATCTCAAGTTAACCACCTAAATTAATTAAATCAAAACCATTTAAAGCTATTTAATTAATAATCATTTTAAACACATGTCATATTAAGGAAAGGATAAATTGCCATAAAGCCCCTATAGATTCTAAGAATTTGGCTTCTTCTTTAAAAATCACATTTTCCACAATTTTGAAACTTTACAATTTGGTCACTACTCAAAATGTCCCATTTCCGAAATCCTTTTTGTCAAATTGATTTGACCAACCTCTTAAACATATTTTTAAAATATTTTTGCAATTTTTACCACATTTTTATCCTATCACGATCCTTAATTTCCATAAATCACCTTACGCAATTCGAATAATTCTCGACCGGTCCGATCTGATGTATAAAACATCTAGGCCCAAAACCAAGGCATTACAAGTCTCATTCCTTGCGCATTTAAATTTCAAATATAAAGGTTTATCCTAGTCTTCCTTGCACGCTTAGTTAAAGACAGATCGATCAAGCATTGAATAGAGGAGAGACGTTGGAGAAACGATCGACGATCGGCTGCACCAAGGAGATGTGGTTCGGCCCACTTGACCGAGGGCCTGGATCTTGAAGAGTTGCATTGAGAGACCCTTTCTCGCCTATTCTCCTTGTCTAGTTATTTTATTTTGTTTTTAATGATTATGTGTTCTCAAAATGTTGAACGTTTTTTGGTTGATACCCTCACCATGAACTCATTTAATAGTTGGTGGGGGATGTTTGCGTTGAACACTGTTTTTATGTTAAGTTTTTAATAATGAAAATGCTTCGGCATTGTTTCTTCTATCTGTCAAACTTTATTGTTTCCTAAATGCTATGCCAAGCGAGAGCTGACACTATTGGCCTGTTGCACCTCAATATCTTAACAGACTTGGCTGGCAACGATCAAGTTGCTGGATACAAAGGCGAGATGCTTCGATAGAAGATGATCAAGTTGATGAACTTACTTCGAAAGTGAAATCTACCCCTTAGGAGTATAGATTGGATCTTAATTAAATTGGTTTCTGAAAAAACATTCACTATAGAGATCTAGGGGTTTTTACACGATCAATTTAGGGCAATGACCATCGAGAGCAACTTTGCCAATTTGAATTTGCTCGGCAAATAATGCCAAGGCATGGCATTATTAGAAGCTGGCGTGACATGAATAGCGTGAAAACCAAGCATTCCTTGCCAACACTCATCACTCAATTAAACACTCTCCTTGCCAGCGTTGTTTTATTTTCATTTCTTTTCTTTTAAACTGTTTTCAAAACCACTTTCAAAACAAATCAACTTTTTCCTCAACAAGTAAAAATTAAAAGCAATTAAAATCTTTACCAATCCTTGTGGGATCGATACTCAACTTACTTCTGTATTACTTGTCGACCGTGTATACTTGTACGCAAAAGACTTAATCTTTGGCACTATGTTTACTACATTTCCAAAACGTTTTCTGCCCCTTTTTCCAACACTCACGCGAATCAACAAGTTTTTGGCACCATTGTCTGGGATTGCAACATAATTTTATTGTTTTGTTTTACTTGTTTTTTGTTTTATTTTACTTATCTATTTTGTTTGGTGTATGACCAGGAGCCGCCCTAAGGACTATCAGCCATTTGACCCTGAAATTGAAGGAACCTACCACAGATTGAAGAACAAAATCTGAGAGATGGATCTAAATGGTTACAAAGGAGTAGAAGGTGTCCCACAAAATCAAGGGAATCCGCCTATAGACGAGGAAATCCTACCGCACCCGTAGTGGATGATGCCATAGAAAGACCAATACAAGAACACTCGGCAACAAATATCGATAACCTGATGCTAAGAGTGATTGGCACCGAGGTAAATGCATCAAATTTTGAACTTAAGCCAGAAATGATTCAAACTCTTTTGAATGTAGTTCAATTTAATGAAGCAATTCATGGAGATTTGCAAGCTATTTCAGTAGCTTGGAGTATCAGAGGATACTGTGAAGCTAAAATTATTCACTTTTTCCTTGAGAAACATAGCCAAGACTTGGCTCAATTCCTTGCCACATGGCTTAGTCACCTCATGAGGAGACCTATGCCAGAAGTGTCTGACACGTTTTCAGTCACCAACACTCACTGCCAAGCAGCGGGGTGAGATCATTACATTCAGACAAGATGAAGATGAGACCTTATATGATGCACGTGAAAGATTTAAGGATAGTTTGAGAAGGTGTCTTATGCATGGATTCTCGAATTGGACTCAAATACAAACCTTCTACAATGGATTGAATGCACAAACGAGGATTGTTGTTGATGCTTCGGCAGCCGGTTCATTGTTTGACAAGAACTACACAGAGGCTCTTGGCATCCTTGAGAGGATTTCAAATAAAAATTTTGAATATCTTGTTGCCAGACTATAGACCGAAACCAAAACCAGTGGGAAATTGAAGGTTGATGAACTAACGTCTATTCATGTCGAGATTTCCAACCTCACCAGCATGGTGCGAACATTGCAAAAGAATAACGAGTCTTAAGAAGTTAAAGCATTAGAACCATTCTGCACCATCTGTGGAGAGAGCCACCATTTGTATGGTTGCTCTGCCAACCCTGAGTCGGTAAGTTATGTTGGCAATGCAAATCACAATTTTAATCCTAACTTAGCTACTTATAATGTAGGATGGAGATAACACCCTAACTTGGCTTGGGGAAATCAAGGAAGCAACCAATACAATATCCAACGACAATGTAATGCCCCGGTTTTGGGCCTAGAGGTTTTTGGGATGGTTTTATGGTTCATTGGACTGAGATTAGAGATTTGGGTAATTTTCAGGATGAGTTCAGGGAAAACATATTTTGGAAGGTGATAAGAATATGGAAAATTATCTAAAATCCTTCTTAAATATATAAAAGGTTTTTGTGAAATCAATTTTGGAAAACGAGTTTCAGAAGTGTGACATTTTGGACTAGTGACCAAAATGTAAAGTTTGAAAACTTGTTTTAGTGACTGTTTTGTAAAGAGTCAAAACTTTGAATATCTAGGGATCTTATTATGTTTTAATCATATATTTCCCATAAATTGGTTAATTTATAAATGATTTAATCAAAAGATAATATGTGTTGAATAGGGATTTTAATTAAAGTGGTTAATTGGCTACAACATTTTCTTACGTAACTTATTTTTACTCTGAACTTTCCTACCAGGCAAACTAGCTTTTATCTTCTAAAATCTCTAGATATCTTTTCCTTTTCATCCAACTTTGATTCCCAAATGATTTCATCGGATTTCTACATCAAGCTTCATTTGTTTTCTTGAAGATTACAATCAAATCTTGCCAATTAAGGGAAAAGCAAAGGATTAGAGGTAATATTCATTTTTCTCCTCTAATCAAGATTCTTTATTAAAATTCCAAAGTTCTTGACTCTTTAAAAGTTGTTTCTATTAAGGTTTTTTGATTTAATTGGATGAAATGATGAAATCAAGATTTATTTGATGGATTTAGATGATTTTTGGATTGGATCTGTTTTGATGGGTTTATGATTGATTAATAATCATAATTTTGAAGAATAATGTTAAGATAAAGGTTTTAGCATTGTACTCCCGAAACTATGTGAATCTCTAATTGTTTAGGTTGTTAGATTTGGGTTTTTGTGGAGTTGTGGTGGTTTTATGAATGTTGGAGGTATAAGGATGATAATATGATGATTTTGGATGTTAATTAATGATGATTGGTGGTATGAAATGTTAGTTTGTAGCTGGGTTAAGTTTAGAAGTGTTTTGGTGATGATTTCGGATGGTTTCGTTTGGCAATTGATAGACGTTAGCAAGGTGATGTTGAGGTTCTGTTTCGCTGGGATTTAGAATGCATTTCAATGCATTAATCCTATATTATTATGTGGTTAAAACAGGGGAGAACGATTCGGTAGCAACCGGTGAAGCTTTGGATGCTTCAGATGCTTAGTTTCGCGTCGGCGAATTGAAGTTTCGTGTGTTGGTGAGTGAGAACGTGAATTTCAACTTTGAAATGTTTAAAAGGTGGTTTGGGAACTTAGATTTGAGCTTGAAATGCTTTTCTAAGTTCGGAAGTAATTATAAAAAGGTTTTCTCTCTCGGACGTGCTATTATGAAATGGTTAAAAGGTGGTTTGGGAACATAGATTTGAGCTTGAAACGCTTGTCTAAGTTCAGAAGTAAGTATAAAATGGTTTTGATTTCATGTTACCTATTGTTAAAGCATGTTTAAAGTATGTGATATATTGTTTTTAATCATGAGAAGATGAAGGATGCACATGGTAAGTGATCCTTGTAAGTATGTGCTTTATAATTGTGTTTTAAAACATGGTTTGTTGCTTTGGAAAAAGGTTTAATGTTGATGCTTTGAAAATAGTGAGGTATATGGTTAAATGTGAATATATTGGCAAGTGATGGTATGAAAATTATTTTGAAATTGCTACCGGATATAGTTAGTCGGCTATAGGATTGAGTGCACTGTAAATAAGTCTCCTTGGATGTCGAGGAGGTTGGTGTCCGGCTCTATCCAAGTACCCTAACGATTGAGGAAGTATAGTGTCCTGTCTCTTGTTAGTGGGGTTATACATCTACCGATGAGTGGTGTCGAGGAGTTGTGAGGTACTGGATACTCCACCACGGGTGTCACAACGGTTAAAGAGAGCTCATGTGTGTGAACCTTGAGATGCTGGTGAGAATGTATGAAGTGTTGGGACAACACTTGTGAATCCGTGTATCCGATATGAACTATTTTGGAAATGGAACTTGGTTAATGACAACTTCTAAGCCAATATAATTGTTGATGTATCATGAAAAGGTTTATATTGTGTAAAGTGATTTTTACATGTTTACTTTTTAAGCTTTGCATATGGTTTACTATGCATGGGAAGGCTTAAATTGAGGTTTAGCAATGTGATTTGCTGTTTGACTATGATACATGATGCATAAGGTTTGTTATGATGGTTTTGGAAAGGTTTTAGTGCATGGTTTTCAAGGCATGATGTTTTATAAATGGATTGAAATGATGATTTCAATGGTTTTGAGAAATTGGTTTTAAATTGCACTAATGGTGTTTTGTTTTGAGCACTTGTCACTAAGCCTAGTGTGCTTACGCTCTCTATGTCCATTAATGCAGAGAATTAAGGGAGTGGAGGCAGCAAGTGAGGAAGGAGGATCCAAGGGCTTCGTTTTTTGAAAGTTTGGTTTTCAAACTAGACTTTTAGTAATAAAGGCCATGGGGTTCATTGTTGATTTGGGAGTGTGTTTGTTAAACTCCCTATTTTAACCAAGTTTATATTGTTGTTTTGAAGTTGTAAATGGCCTTTATATGTTGGCTTTGCTTTGGATTAATGTTTTGGATGTTGGATGGTTTATTCTCTAGGAAGCATGCCTCTAAATTTCCTTTGAAGCATGGTGGTTGATTCTTGTTGATAATTATGTGTTGGGTCAACATGGTTTGGTCTCTTATATGCATGTGATTATGTTTAAGGCATGTTGGTATGAGTTTTGGACCTTTAAAGCATGTAAAACCTCCAAAAATGGATATTATGAGTCCAGGCGTATCAGTACGGGCCTTGAGAAATAGGCTAAGCATATTGGTACGATGGGAACTATATCGATACGGTTCATGAGTAAAATAGTTAGGTGGTTCGATATGCGGGGGCGTATCGGTATGGTGAATGGCTACTGGAATCTGGGATTTAAAATCCAACAAGAGGTGTATCGATACGATGACAAGTAAATTGGTTAAATAGAATCTTTGAAGTTATGTTTTCTTACGTTTTAGTCCTTGAGTGTTGTGGAAGCAATTAAAAGAGTTTAGACGATCGACTTGAGCTGAGATTTGACACCGTGACATGAAATATGACTGTAGAGTGTCCATAAAATCTATAGTTTGTACACATTCATGCCCTTATTATTGATGTTCTTAAGCTCATTTAGGCATATTTAGGTGCATTACATGCATAATAACAATATTTGCTCTTTCACCATGCTTTTATTGAATATTCTATATTTGGTTAAGAAAAGATATTGTTTTAGTTTAGTTTTCATTTTCAGGTGGTGTAGCTGTGTAGAGGAGGAGAGGATAGGAAAGCAGGGAACAAAAGGAGCTGTACTGAAGCAGTTCCAAAGTACCGCCAAGGATGCCGCCGCCGCAGCATTGCCGCTAACTACCGCCCAGGCAGAAGTTAAATCGACTTAGTCAAGATAGGTTGCGATTGAAAGAGGACAATTTTTTGAGTCTAATGAGCCCAATCTTGCAATTTTCTGAAGCCTGTAGCGGCCTGAAGAGCTGATTGAAGTGGGATAAGTAAATTGACTTATCTTTACTTACTGGAGAAGGAAACGTCAAAAGATTCCACATTCATGACAAAAATGAGTCAAAATTAAAGTGAAGCTACTTTAAGGACTTCTACTCCAACTAGGACTCAACTTAGGCCAAGCCTTATATATGCCCATGTTTGTAAGGGTGGAGAAAGTGAGGAGAGCATAGGTGCATAGAGAGATCTCGTTCTAATTCTCTCTTAGGGTTTAGGTTTTTGTCTATAAGTAGTTGTGAGAAACGGTTGTAATAGTTTAAGTTGTTTTGCAATAAAATACTCTTAGTTTGCTTAATTCATGTGCTTCAATTCTTCAATTAGTTCCAAAAGTCTAGTTGAAGAAATCCATTTGTCGGGCACGAGAGTGTCAAACTCACGAAAGAATTAAGCACGGTCTCATCATGATGAGGTGTTGACTAATTTGGCTTAGAAATAAGTTAGAATTTCAGCGACTAAAAGGAGCAACCAAACGTTGACTGTATGTGTTAGGTTTACGCTGAGATTACTAGGTATTGCCTACATCACGCAGCAACAGAATCCTAGCCTAGACATAGGTAGGATAACTTCAGAATTGTTTCGCCGATTTGGAGTATTTGCCAGACTTGCCGTCGGGACTTCTCTCCATCTCACCTGTCGGGACATCGAAAGTTGCAAGCACAGAGTTTCGCCGTGGCAGCGAGAGTTGTCGTCGCCTCAATCCGCCATTACCCGCCAAGGCAGTAGATCGTGGCAGCGCAAAACACACTTGATCTTTACAACGCAGTCTACACACTACTGAGCTACAACTACCTGGCCGAATCTATCACCTTGATCTCTCCCTCTATCTTAAATTACTTGTGTTTTTATTTTTATGCTTTTCAATATTCATAATTTAATTGTGCAATTTACTATTTCCTTGTCCCTGTGGGAGACGATCTCTTGTATACTATAACTTGACAAGAGTGTGCACTTGCGCTCATAAATAGAGAACACCCAATCGCTTTACAAGTTTTTGGCGTCGTTGTCGGGGATTGGAAACAACAACTGCGTTTGAATTCCTGCACTTCTACTTTTAGTTTTTGCATTTAAATTTTTGTTTATTTTATTTGACAAAATAATTAGGCCTCTTGTTTGACTTTGGTGTATGACTAGGGCAAACCCTAAATTTGAGCTCACAAACGAAGTAGAATCGATAAGAAGGAGAAAAAGGGAAAAGAGGTCTGCCAAAAAATTGAAGCCCACCAATCCAACCCAGACACAAGACCAACACCTAGCCACCATGGCGGCAAAGATGGCAGCCAACACCCACCTAAGGAGAGGAAGGACATACCTGGACAAAAAGCCAAACACAAAACCCTCAGGAAGTGGTTATGTTTGGGAGATGTACCTCCCAATATAACCTTATTTTTATTTTTATGCATTAGGATTAGTTTAAATTTTTATTTAATTTCCACATCTTTACTTTCTTGAAATTTATTTAATTTTCAATTATTTTATTTAATTTTTGCATTTAATTTATTTCAGGTTAGGAATGAAGGCAACACCAAGAAGGACAAAGAATGAAGGAGAGGTGTGGAAACCTTGCTCCTCCCAAATTGCCTGTTTGGCAAACTAATCTCTGTATCTTTTCTCATCTGCCCTGGAGTAAAATCGTTGGAAGGTGGGTGCAGATTGGGATGCGGATGCCATGTGTGAGATGGTTATAATTAAGTGAAACTTAAAAGAAAATATTGTGAGAAGAGAGAGAAATGGATTCAAGAAGAATATAGCAAGAAATGAAAGTAAAGTAAATGAATGGGGTGGGAAATGTTTAAATAGAGGCTGCCAAGAAGTGTTGTGGCAGCATTAAATGTCCAATGGTCCAGTTGTGTCGCGCACAATACTGGATTTCTGCCCGTTACTTCTGTAGCAGTTGGCAGCTAGCCGTTAGCGAGCTACTAGTCGTTACGCACTGTCTGCGCTGGGCCACCCTTGGCTGTCTTGGCGGGGTGGTGGGCGGGCTCTTTGTTGGGTCTTCTTCTTGATCCGGCTCTTTTATTCCTAATCTTGAAATAAAAATAAAGGTAATTAAATACTAAAATAAGTTCTAAAAAATAAAAATGTGAGAAATAAATTCATAACTTTAATCCTAAGAAAAATAAATTGCAATAAATTAAACTCTAATCCTAGTGCATAAAAAAAAGAAAATATGAAAATAAAATTTGAGTTATGTTGGGAGTGCATTTGTGTGCATCTCCCATACATAACCACTTCTTGAGGTGATTTGGCTTTTCCTTCCCTCCTTGGGGGTCCTCATGTTCTTTAAGGTGGTGTGTTACTGGGTCCTTCAGCCTGCCCTTCGGTCTTCTGTGACAGTTGCTGCCTTAGCCTGTCTTTGTACTTATTTTGGCAGCATGGGCATCTGGGTATCCTTCCTTTTCCTTTTCTGAGGGTTGTAACACATTTAACTTAATGCTTTGATTTCTACCCTCATGGTCAGCTCCCCATGTTCCACATCTATTAGAGTTCTGCTCGTGGCCAAAAATGGTCCCCCAAGGATGCTAGAGGCTTTCTCATCGACCTCACAGTCTAAGATGAGGAAATCTGCTGGAAGAATAAGGTTGCCCACTCGCACTAGAATGTCTTCAATATTTCCCTCTGTTTGTACAAAAGAATGATCAGCAAGTTTTAGAATGATGGAGATAGGTTTGGCTTGCCCCATTCTTAGTTTATCGAAGACTGCCTTAGGCATTAAATTGATGTTGGCTCCCAAGTCGTACATGGCTTTTGTTTTGTGCTTACTACATATCTTGTATGGTATAACAAAGTTGCTCGGGTCTGTTTTCTTGGGCAGTAGTTTGTTGTGCAGCATAGCCATGCACTACTCTGTTACAGCAAATGTTTCGAACTCCCCAATTCTCTTCCTTTTAGAAACCATGTCCCTGAGGTTTTTGGCATAGTTGGGAATGTGTTGAATGGCTTCTATAAGAGGGATATTTTATGTGCACCTGCTTTAGGATATCCAAGATTTTCCTGAACTGGTTCTCTTGTTTATGTTTCTTAAGACTTTGGAGGAATGGTTCTAACCCCCTTAGCCCGGCCTAGACGCCTGACTTGAACTACGAAGATTACACGGGGAAAATCAAAGTCAACCCGAAAGTCAACCTTGATTAACAACCCTTTTTTTCTCTTTTCTAAATACAATATTAATCCTATGGGATCGCCCAAGGTCATAGGAAGGAAAGACACAACGATCGGAATTCAATTAGGGGTTTAATTGTAAGAGTTAGACTATTAGGGACCAAAACATAAATTTCACAAATTACGAGGACCTTGCAGATTTTAAGCTTACCAATATTCAATTAATCCTTTTTCATGCCACAGTGTTAAATATCAACTTAATCAAACATTCCAAACTCAATCAATTGCATCCACAACCATCAGGGACTAAAATGTAAGAAGCAAGAAACTGAAACAGTTCAAAATCTAGACCAATAGTCAGGTGTTTCGAAACGATGAGCCTCGTATCGAAACGGCCTTATCGAAATTGGGTTGGCCGATTCGGTACTCGGGTGCGTTCCGAGACCTATATCGGAACAAGGCTTTCTAGTAGCCAAAGTGTTCCGGAACACTCTTACTCGTTCCGAAACAATATGGACATTTCAGGCCCCTGTTCCGAAACATATAAGGGCGTTTCGATACGCCCAGCCCTGCAACTGCATACTTAGCTGGTTTTTCACACTTAAGCATGTCCAAAAATGTTCCAAAGCATACCACGACATACTAACAACATATTTAAGCATAAGAGATCATCATTATGAAGCATTAATCAGAGCATGGAATCAATCATGCAATCATTGGAACTATAGGCATGCTTCTTAGTCATGAAAACCAAATGAAAGCCACAAGCCACAAACCAAACCATAGAGAATATTTACAAACCAAAAACACTGTAATAAGCTTGCAACAAACACAGGGAGTTCAAAATACATCTCCCAAAACCAACCATAGATCCTCATTGCCATTTATCATTACTAAAGTATATGCAAACATCACTATACTTGAGCTTTGCACTTCCTTGGATATCCTTAGCCTCTTTGCTGCCCAAAAACATCTCAATTATCTGCATTGTTGGTAAAGGAGAACGTAAGCACATTTGCTTAGGGAGGCAAGCTCTAAGAAAAGCAACACAACAATGCAACTTTAAAACTTTATCTCAAAAACCATTTTCTACAACATGCTCTTCCTGTCTCATGCTTGAAAACCATTTCAAAGCAACTCTCCATTTAAAAATCACATGTACCTTTAAGCTAGTTCATGCATTTAACCAATTCAAATCTCATGGCAAGGCCATACACATGCTTAATGAAAACAAAAGCATTTCATAAACCACAAATCTCATATGCATTTCTCATAGCATAAAACATCTCAACATTTGGTACATGTGAATCAAAAGCAATCTCATATATTGGCATTTCATATACATCTTTACTCGGATATGCAGATTAGCTTGAATTAAAGTCAAGTCCAACCCCGGTGGAATCTCACTTCACCGGACTCTCATGGCGGTATCTCTCTTCGCCACAAAGCTTGTGTATTTCACCAAGTCCTACCTCGATGGTATCTCTCATCATCGGATTCTCACTTTGGATCGGGATGGCACTACCCCCATTGCTCGACTCTAAAGAGCACGTACAAATTTTTAGTTTATAGCGCACATTCATCCTATTGGTCGACCAATTATATCTGGTAATTATCTCATCATTTATGCCATTATATTACATTAAAATCATCATCTCACCTACTGTTTTGATGCAACTTTTCTCAAATCTTTCTCATCTCATTTCAAAAAAATATCTCAAAACTCTTTACTACAACATGCTACCTCATGGAATTAACACATAGCATCATCTCATGCTACAAATCATGCATAAAACAGTAGGAATTTGTCTATCTCAAAACAAGAGCATGTTAAAAGCATTTAGGGCATCAACCACATATTTGAGAGCAAATCTAGCCATACTTACTTCCAGACTTAGGATGGTGTTTCAAACCAATCCTAAATCCCCAAATCTTGTTTCCTTGTCCCTCAAGGAATTCTAACCATTTGCACTCACCGATTACGTTTCGCTTGCTTGCCGAAACGATATCTAGGCTTCCGGAACCTCCGGATCAACACCAAAAGGATCCGAAGATGTCTCCTTGTTTATTACACATAAGAGCAAAGGATTAATGCATCATCATGCATTGAAATCACCATCCACTCATTCAAACTCGTTGCACTACTCAAAAGCACCATTTCGGCTATCCAAAATAACTGAAATCACCTCCAAACTTTCCCAAAACAAAACCCAGCCAAGATCTATCAATTCTATTCATTTCTAAACCTCAATCAACACCAAAAAACATCACAAACACGTCATCATACCTCCAGCAACAACCGAACACCAAAACCACCCCAAAAACCACAAATCTAACTTGTAAAACTTAGGAATCCAAACCTATTCGGAATTTATTTGTTAAAACCTCATTCATAACATCATTTATCATCCAAACACATTAGAAATCAACCTCAAAACAGAGCCTAACAAAGAGTTATGAAAATCATCAAGACCTCACAAAGAATCTTGAATTTTACAATAATTTTATGCTTCTAACATTAAAGCAACTCAAAAATCATTAACAAAGGATTGATAACTTGGGAATTTCAGTAAAGAACTGATCACTAGTGGAGAAGGACGAAGCTTACCTCTAATGGTTGATTTCTCCTCAATTTGGGCAAGATTTCTTGAAAATCCAAAGTAAAAACAAAAGGATTTGATGAGGTAAATATTAGAAATCCTTAGGAGAAAGAAATCTTAGCAAAAGAGATGAAAATCAGAGATTATTTGGTGAGGGAAATGTGTTTGGCTGAGTGGAAGTTGAGAGAAAATAAGGAGAAATCTGATTAAAAATATTTTGGTAAAATTAGCTCCTTCAAGATTCAAAGTTCCAATCCTTTACAAAACAGTCACTAGTCAACTTTTGCAAAAACTGCAATTTGGTCACTACACCGAAATGTAGTATTTCCAAACCACATTTTGTAAAAAAAAATTCACCAGAACCATTTATATAATAAATTAGTATTTTTAGGTATTTTTCCATATTTTTAAAGCATCCCGAACTAGGTGTTCCCTAAACCACCCTAAAAGATTCGAACCGTGCACAACCGGCCCGATTCAACCTCTAAAACATATAGGCCCAAAACCAGAGAGTTACAAAGGTGCTAGCAGAAGGATGTCCTCTATTCGTTCTTTGCATGGGAACTTTATCTATGGAGGATCATGTGCTTCAGGACTGCTGTTAGGTTCAGCTGTCGAGGCGGCTGGTGTTAATGCTGTCGTGGCAGGTACTTCTTTCTGTGTTGGCTGTGTTTCTTCTGATATTTCAATTATGGGCTCAATCAATTGTTTCCCACTTCTGGTTGATATGGTTTGCATTGCTCATATGTGGGCTTGGTTGCTGCCTTTGTACTGATGGATGCTGCTCCCATTGTTCTGCTGGTATAGATCGCAATGAACTGCCCAAGCTAGGTCTCCAGGTTCTTTATCGCAGCCTCCTGATTGTTCATCCTCATCTTCGTTCTGTCCATAAACAACTCAGTTTTATCAATAAATTTATTATTGCGGACAAGGAATTCTCTAGTATTAAATATAAAAGTTGGAAGAGTTGCTTCTAGCGAATTTTTGTTTGTGGTTGCTGAGCCTACTGTCTAGACTGGTTTTGCTGGTAGCCTCCTTGTTGTTGTTGTGGATTGGAAACAGTCTTAGGATTGCTCTAGGAGAAGTTTGGATGATTTTTCCATCCAGGGTTGTACGTGTTCGTGGCTGGCCTGCTGTTCCTCTCGTATCCTCACTTGAAATTTGCAGACGCAGTACATTCAGAGGAATCGTGGTTGCCCCCACACTCATCACAGAATGGCTCCACAGCCTTGCCCTTATAGACTTTCTTAGAGGGTTTCACCATGGTCATAACCAGCTCCGTCAGCTTGTCGAGGCGAGCATTGACAATTTCTGAGGCTTCCACTTCGTTCACCACTGTTGGGCGCCTAATGCCGCCTCGGCGGGCTGTCGGGTACTTATAATCATTCTTGGCGGCTTGGTTCAGGATCCGTAGTGCCTCCTCTGGTGATCTGTCAAGGATGATTCCGTTGGCTGAGGCATCAATCATCATTCGAGTTGTGTAGTTCACCCCGTTGTAGAACATTGATACGTGTCCAAGCTGGGAAACCATGGACCGGGCAATTGTTAAGCATCTGTTGGTACTGTTCCCATGCTTCATACATTGGCTCATCATCCCCTTGTCGGAAGGTTGTGATCTTGTTTCTCAATCTGATAGTGACATTGGATGAGTTGAAACGATCCAAGATGTCCTTACACAGCTCTGTACATGTGTTAAATGACCCTGCTAGCTGGTTGTTTAACCACTCCTTTGCTCTATCCCTCCGTGAATAGGGTAATAGCCTCAGCCTAAGCACGTATTAGTGGACTCCGTGTATTTTGAATGCCCTGCATATATCTAGAAATCCTCTTAAGGGCTGTCGAGCATCTTCTGTGGCAGTCCCTCCAAATTGCCTCAAAGTGTTGATCATGTTGAACATCACGGGCTTCAGCTCAAAGTGATCCGCCTCGATCTCAGGTTTTGTCAATGTTGGATCGAACCCTCTGAAGTCATGTTCCAAGAAATCTCTGGTGGTTCGAATGTACTGTGGTTGCCTGGGCGGAACTTGCTGTTCTCTGGGTGGCGGGTCTTGCTGCCCATCCCTGTCGTTCTGGGCATTGTTTGCAAAGTTGTCGTTTTCCTTGTTTACCTCTGCTTTTCTTTCTTTTGCTTTCCTTAGAGTTGTTCTGAGTTCCTTCTTTAGCTCTCTTGCTCTGCGTTCAATATCGTCGTAATAAATGATTTCTCCTTTTGGATTTGTCTTGGTCATGCACTAGCAAACGAAACTGTAAAATTATTTTTTCCGATTAAAAATAAAAACTAAAAATAAAATAAAGTGCAGAAAATAAAGAAAGAATTTCGTTGTTACAAATCCCCGGCAGTGGCGCCAAAAACTTGTAGAGCATTTGGTGTTCTCTAAATATGAGCGCAAGTGCACAATCTTGTCAAGTTATAGTATAAAAGATATCGTCTCCCACGGGGATTGGACAACTTGATTCAATTCATAGTTCCTGCACAAGAAAAGTAAATGCACAATTAAGTTTGTTGTGTGAGAAGAAAAATACAATAAAAACACAAGTAAATAAAAGGGAATAGATCATGTTGATAGAATGGACAGGGTTATGTTGTTGATTAGTGTGAAACTGCGTTGAATAGGACAAGTTGCTTTGCGCTGCCAGACTCTGCTGCCTTGGCGGGGGATGGCAGGTAAGCTGCTGACACCCTCTCGCTACCTCAACAGGGGAATGAACTTGTTTCTCTGCGGCAAACTCGGCAGAACGTTTCGAAAGTGATCCCACTTATGTCTAAGTTAGAATTCTGTTGATGCCCACTACAGATAATACTAGCCGCAGCGTGAATCGTGCAAAGATAGCAATGTTAACTCGTCCTCTTTTAGCCGCCTTAAACCCTAACATATATCTAGGCCAGATTGATCGCACCGTCTATAGATGAAACCGTACTTACTCCTTTTCGTGAGTTTGACTCTCTCAATACCGAACAAATGGATAATATTAAACTAATCTTTTTCCTTAATTGAAAACTATGAAGAACATAGAATAAGTAAACCTTGAAGCTTTATTGAAAAACAAACTTAAAATCCTAAGCAATTGTTCTCACACTAATTACAACACAACCCAAACCCAAGGAGAACTTAAAACATAATGGTGGCAAGAAAACCTAAACTATGCCTAAGGGAAAACCTAAGTTGTTTTGAAGTAATTTTACAAGGAGTATATATAGGCATTAGCTAGGTCTAGTCCTTCCTTGAGTAGAAGTCTTCAAAGTAACTTTTGCATTAAATGCAACTCTAAATGCTGACTTCTTTGAGTTGAATGTGGACTTAATCATGTTACCTTGCTCCGCAAGTAAGCTCGAATTCCTCCTTCGGCGGCTTTTCCTACTGCTACAGTCATCGAAAAATTGAGTGGACATCATCGATAGAATCATGATTTTGTGCTCTACAGATCACACTCCAGTTCTCCAATTTCTCATCTTGCTGTCTCAGGCGGCAGGTAGGGCGGCGCCAGCTACTCGGCAACTGCTGTCTCTATCTGGAATTGCATCAGTATAGCTCCTTGGTCTGTTCCCGCAACATCATGTCCTCAGCTCATCTTTCCCTCTGTCAGCCTCTAGTACTTTAAACTAAAACTACGCTAAAACAATACCTTTTCTTCACCAAATAAAATATAATCAATACAAAACATGGCAAAGTAAATAATATTGTAAAATGCCATGTATGGTCCTAATTATGCCTAAAATGTACTCAAAACAACAATAATATGAGATGCAATGTGCATGAAATATACAACTTATGGACACTTTACAACCAAACTTTAAAATCAGAAATTCTGAGGGCCGTAAACATAGGATCTAGTTCATCGTTAAGTTCGTCGATAAACATCCGAAATTTATTTACTTCCTTCTTGATATATTTTGATCCGTAATTACAGTACTTGTAGAAGTCGTTGACATATTGTTCTATGAATCTGCCCCTTCCTTTAAATACAAGAAGTTTTTCCTACGCCCAGCTAAATAATGCTCACTGATGTACTTCTTTCGGAATTCGTTAAGAAAGAACTCCTAATTGATGGCATGTGATGGGGCAGTTAAGGTTGTAGTTTCCCACAAGCTTAAGGCTTTATTAGCCAATAGGGCCAAGGCACATTCAAGCTTATGTTCATACGAACATTGCAATTGCTTGGTCAAATTCATGATAGTGGTTTCAAGCCAGTATTTTGCTACTTCGGGGTTTTCATCATCCGTACCTAAGAAAGTATAAGCTTTATGTTCAACTAATTTGTCGATTGGTGCCCCAGACTGTACCATAACAGGTGCAGGTACAAGTGCATGTGTAGGATTTTGTCTTAAGGAACTGACAAACTGATTGAACATTTCCGTCATATTGATGGAACATTCCTTTTGTGCTAAATTGATTTGAGGAGCTTCAGGCTATGGTTCAACAACCTTTTGAGGATTTTTTTGCTTGTGGTTCATCCGCACATTTCCTCCCTCAATGGAGGAACTAGTCGGGCTCTCATTGTCCCGACCCATATGTGTTTCTGACATCTGAAAAGATTGATAATATACAAGGGAGATTTTTAATAAACAATATCACAAGTATCAATTGAGTTTAACTCCTAGGTGTCACATAAAGTAATTGATGATGCAATCTTAATTTAATTTAGTTTAATCCTAGGATCGACTAAACCTTAGATCTTAATACCAATTTGTAGCTCACTGAACCGTGCCTTGAAGGAAAAAGGCTGAGGCTAGGATGTTAGTGCAAAAATTCACTAACTTAGACTGCAAGTTAGTGTTCGAAACCCCTATGGAACAAGATAAATCCATGCGACAAACTACACTAGTGTTTCATGTAAGGATATTTAAGATCTAAATTATAGAATGTTTAAGGATTTTAAAGAGTTATAACCGACTTGTGGAACATTATCATTCACCCAAAAGAACTAGTATGTTCGAACTATCACACAAGAGACAAGTATCTATTGCTATTATTCAAATTAGGAAGACTATGGTTAAACCTAGGAATTAAATATAATTAAAAACATTCAAACCAAAACATGCACATATATTATTAACATTATGCCATAGTTGTAGAACTTAGAGGTTGTGCTTTTAATACATGAGACGTCTATTATCAATTTCCTTGAGATATATACTCACAATTTTGATTCTAATTAAGCATCAATCAAGGTTAAATAAAAAATCATAATACTACAATACCTCACTTAATCAAGCCATCATCAAACACACATATAACCATATATATATACATGCCATAATCTTACTTAATTTTACAAGCATATGCCCAAAATGCATATAAACTAGAGTGATTAACTTACATGTGCCACCTACTACGAGTTTTAAAACAAGAATTACACAACATGCTTTTCAATCTTATTGTGATCTTGCTTTATCTCCTCGGCTTAAACAAAAAGTTTAGCTTAACCTGGAAGAAACCAAGAAAAAACAATAAATATGAGACATATAAAGGTAGGTTATATACATTAACTTGAATTCATAGCATCATGGTTGAATCTCGTATAGTATTTACTACCTCTAAACACTCTATTCATGATCTTGTGTCATGAAACTATTCGAATGGCATTAAATCAAGGTGAGTATGATGTGTTTATACTATTTCAAGCTCGTGTATCAAACAATTGGTTAGCTAATTTATCTCAATACATATTGCATACAATCGAGACCATCATCTCAAGATTTCATAATCATACACAATGCCAAGACCATAGTAAGATTATCAAGTTGCATATCATTTAGCAACTTTAATACTAATGTCTCATAAAATACTTTTCACAGCCTTGATTTACAGGTAGACTAGATACCTGAACCCATAACCAAATATTCAACAAACAAGGGTACTAAAGTACCAACCAGATCTCTTCTATTGATCACCAAACAAGGGTACGTATGTACCAATCAAGGGATCATAGTCCATTTAATTTGAGCTCTAGGGACACTATTGACATGCTAGTTGTATCAATGACCTACTCGAATCAAGGCTTTATTTGTATAGCTTTTATCTTATCATTTAAGGGGTTGAATGGAATCATATAAGCAAGTAATCTAATATTTGAGTCTTAATCATGGTAAACTCAAACGTACTTTAATAACATTATCACAATTCCTTCAGCATAAGGAGAACATGTTCTCAAGGACATACCTCAAAGCACTTACCAATCAAGCAAGCATTACAAGCTAAGGTCCAACCAAATGTATCAAATTATGCAATCAATATTAATACCAAAAATGCTAGGGACAGCCAAAAGCATATCTCGAGACTTTAAATCATACTCACATATTGCTACTCGTTAATTTTGCTCCCAAATTGTTATTCCCTTTTAACTATCTACACAACGATCGACTTTAGCTTCCTCTTCCAAAATCTCTTCTCGATCTAACATATAGAAGAGTTGAAAAGATTTAGATTCTATTTATTTCCATCAATCTTTTTCTTGTAACTCAATTTATACTTCCTTAATACTCTTATACTCTTGTATTCAACAAATCAATCCATTATTTTCAATCTATAACAAAATCGGGCAGCAACACTCCTTGAAGAATTTTACTTCTTAAAACAATCCATTAATTGACATTTTCATCCAAAACAGTGCCTAATCTTTAATCTTAAAATGGTGTGTACTAAAACAGTCCCCACACCGACATTTACGACTATAACAACCCTTAATTATCAATTTCCTTGTTTTAACGCAACCCAAAACAGTCTCGTAATCATATTGACTGTGCAAATTAATCCTAATTATAACCATGTTGTTTTACAATCCATTTCCATCAATTCTCACTACAATACTTGTAGCCAAAACTAAGCATTTCTAAGTCCACATTCATTCAAGCTAACAAACATGATTATGAATCTCTCTAACTACTATTATATCAATACAAAGCACTATAACTCCAATAACTCTAAATCAAAGTGGAACAAGGAGAAGGCTTACATCTTTGATTATAATTGTTGCGTGTAAAAGAGTCTATCGCAATTGTAGTGCAAGTGTACACGACGCAAGTAGTAAGTGATACGAAGTATCGGATATCGTCTCAACAGGGATTGGGCTATAGCTTCACCTTAGTTCACTGCACGGAAGTAAAGGAAATATTTGAGAGAATTGTCACGAGAATAATAAAGAAAAACGTAAATAAAAGAGTTGGAATATCAAGATAGAGAGAATGGGCTGGTATTGAATTGCTCAGTAGTGCAGGTATTGCGATGCTTAGGAACTCCAGTTCTGTCGTCGCGCCTGTCGCGGCAGCACCTGTCGTGGCAGCTGTCCGTTGGTCGTCGCGGCAGCAAACACACCAACTCCATACTTCAAGTTTGGCAAGAATCCCAGATCTGCCTTGGCCTATCCCTAGGTCCAAGTCTGTCGATGATCACGTCTTTGATGATACCTCCCGGCGTGAATCGAAGGATGAACACCGATGTGTATGAATTCTTCCTTAGCCACTTAACCTTGCCCTATCCCTAGGCACAAGATAGTTCAACTATAAACTAGAGAACTTGCTCTTATTTCTTTCGTATACTTAACTCTCCCGATGCTAAGTAAATGGATAACCTCACAATGCTCTACTGATGCTCTTGCAAGATATTAATAACCAAAATAAGAGAACTTGAAGTTTATTTTATTGAACTTGGAAAATCCTAAAACAAAACAACCCTTGCAACTACTTTACAAAACAACCCGTGGCCCTAGGGGGTTTTTAGAACATGTCGACGGCGGGTAAACGGCGGAGGGGTTTTAGTTGTCGGTTATGGGGAAGATGCCTCCTAGGTTAAAATCTATGCCCTTATATAAGCTTTAGGCTCAAGTATTCTAAGTTAACAAGGATTACAACTTTAATTAAAAGTAAGATTCTAATAAAGACTTAATCTTCAAGTATCCTACTTTTCAGCCGCCTTCCTTGTTTCTTGGGATTTCCTCTCCTTGAGCTTTGGCTTGACATATCTTTTGATCCGGGGCTTGGAAAAATATATGGTTTTCACACGACAGACGAGCATAATTTTCTCTATCTATCAAGGTCCACTTTGCTTTTCCTCCACTGCCTTACTGTCGTCCTCTGCTGTCACGGCAGATCCATGGCAGCATCATCCTCTTCGTCTGCTTGTCCAGTTCAGCTCTTCTGCTTATCTGCCCTGCGCCCGCCTTCTCCGTCAACTATGGCAGCAACCTGCAAAATAAGCCATCTTTTAGTAGAATCCGTGGCTTTAATATATTTGTGATGTTTTGCTGTAAACTAACCTAAATGAAATACAATGATGCTTGAATGCAGCAGAAATATGGGTTAAAAAGGGTGTAAATAGTAGAACTTTTACACACTCAACAGACCCCCAAACTCAAGTTTTTGCTTGCCCTCAAGCAATTAAGACCTAAAAGAAAAATGAATATTTTTGTGTTGGCCTTCAAACAGTGAACTGTCCCTTCCCCGTCACTCATTCTCTGTGGCGGCAGCAACCTGTCGGAAAGATTAGGATATGTCCGGAATCTCACTATAGTCCTCGTGCAGTGTGTGCATGCTTGTGAACAGTTATATGCTAAGACTCTCTTAGTTTCACTAGAATATTCAACTTTTTAACTCGAATTTTTATGCCAAAGTTTATTTTCTTGAAGACACATTTTCATGCTTCTTTTTCTTCTATTTTCAAGCTAAGTTTTACTAGAGCCAGTTTTGGGCACCTCTAGTTAGCTTCCTAGAGCCGGTTTCGGGCACCTCTAGGTTTTTGAGTTTCTTTTGCTAAACTTCTTTCCTAGAGCCAGTGTTAGGCACCTCTAGGGGCTATTCAAGTACTAAGCTTCCTATTCTAGTTTGGCTAAGAGAAATCTAAACATTATAACAGTCACAATGGTGTTTAAGTTTTTCAGAACTATAGAAAGGTTCTAAACTTCTCCTTAAACTGTCCTAAAGATGCTGCCACGACAGAGCTGTCATGACAGGTAAGTTTTACTTCACAGTTTTAAGCCAACAATTTATTTTTAGTCTTTTTTTAAGAGAACTTAATTAAATAAAAGACACAACAATTAATTAAAGATGTACTAAGACTCCATTAAAATGGAGGGTTGCCACCCCCAAACTCGAGGGTTGCATTGCCCTCAATGCAAATGACAGATAAGATGAAGGCAGGTACATCACAAAATATAGATAAGCAGGCAGCAAGAAAAAGAAAATAAAAGACTTAGATTTTAATCGATGTCTTCACTGCTGCTGCTGACACGAATTTGGCGGCGGCTTCTGGGTTGTGGGGCAGGATGGGCAGGTTGCTCCACGATCTGGATGTCTGAGCTGCTGTCGCTATCCCAAGTACTGCTGTTGCTGCTGGTGGTGCTGGCCTTGGGCATTAGTTTTCTGTCGGCCATGTGTTTCTGCCTCTTGACAGGCGTGAATTCTTTCTCCGAATTCCTTCTAATAGGAGGTTCTGCCTCGCTGTCATTTGAGGGCGGTCGCTTCGTTCCTTGGGCGGAGGTGTCGGCCAGAGGACTGTCAGCTTCCGTCGGGGCAGGTGATGGGGTGGAAGCAGCAGAAGGTGCGTGTGGGGAGGCAGGTGGTGTAGGTGTGTGGACAGGGGTGGGGGTGGTAAAACAGTGGGCAGGGAAAGTGGGGAAAATAACATCAGGATAATTTAAAGTATTGGTAATGAAATTTACCGTTGAGTTGGCGAAATCACGGATGAATGTCATCATCCCCATCTGTCTGTCTTCCACCCGCTGTATAGCAGCAAGGATTTGGGCAGATTGGTCTGTTTGGGCAGCGGCGGCGGCAGGTTCAGGGGCAGGTTCCTCTGATGATTCTGCTGGGGAGGCAACCGGGTTGAAGGAGGAGAAGGGGGTTGCGACTATCAGTTCCATGAGGCTGGTAATGTTGTTGTCGGTCCAGCCTCTGCCTTGGACCAGTTTGTCGGTGGTGGCCTCTAGGACAGCAGCGCAGCGGCAGAGAGAGGTAATCATGAATGGTAGGCAGAGGCGGGAGGTTGATCGATGTGTGCAATCCAAGACGCTTTCCCTCATATAGCGGCCCACGTTGATAGGCCGGTCGTTCATAATCGAATGAATGAGGGCGAGCCTCTGCTGGTCCACCGTCGTGTGATGGGAGGACGACAGGATACGCTTTTTGATGAAAGTGTTCCATAGCTTGGCTTCTGGAAGCAGCTGCCCCCTTTTGATAGTGTTGGGGTTCTTTTTGCTCGTGTTCCACTCCGTTCCTTCTTCTGTCACCTCTGCCATAACAACACCGTAGGCGGCAGAGTCGAGGGTGTCCAAGAACTGCTGGTGGGCATCGTCGTTGGGACAAAAATAGAGGCCATACATATGGTTGATACTATCGGCTGTGAATGGTACCTCTACCCCTCGGACAGTTACTGATGTTGATGTCCTGCTGTCGATGGCAGCATAGAACTCCCTCACCAACATGTCATTTAATTCTGCAGGTTGTGCTGCGAACTGCTCCCATAGCTGAGCTCTTATTGCCTTCGCGATGAATGGTCGGAGCCCCATGTTTGCTGCCTTTCGGACGTAGATGAATCCTCGTTCCTCCCATAATTCCTTGGTTTCGAACGACTGCGGTGTGGGTGCTGCTGCTGAAGAGGTTGAAGCAGCACTGCGGCGGGTACGTCTGGAAGACATATTAGTTGCAAGGGTTGTGAAAGTAAAGAAAACAAATAAAAACGAGAGGAGAAAGCAAGTAAGAATAAGCAGAAGTGAGGAAAATGAAAATAAGAACGGGGTTTTATAGTGGTCGAGTTGCTGCCCGTTTAATGTTGTAATGGCAGGCGTGAATAACGGGGTGACTGATGAGTTTTGGCGTGTCTGACGCGTCTGACACGTAATTATGCGTCTGTTACGCGTCTGTCACGCGCTTCTGCGTCTGCCGTGTCAGTCTGTTAACAGCCTGTCTTATCCGTGTCTGCGGCGGCAGCTGGAACGACAGGCTTCAATAAATGGGCTCTGTTGGGCTTGGGTCACTTCTTTTTTTCTTCTTGACTCTTTTATTTCCTAAAAACAGAAAATATAAAAACATTATTCGAATAAAGTAAACCTAATTTCCTAATAAATAATAAAAATAGATAAAAATAAAATTTAGGTTAAATTAGGGATGCCTTGTGGGGCTTCTCCTAAAGTAACCACTTCATGTATTCCTGGGGCTTCAGTCCCTTGATAATGCTTGAGGCGCTGTCCATTGACTTTGAATTGGTGCCCGTCTTTTAATGATCGGATTGTGATGGCACCATGGGGAAAAACTTGTACCACTTGGAACGGGCCAGACCATCTAGATTTAAGCTTCCCTGGGAAGAGTTTCAGTCTAGAATTGAACAACAACACAAGCTGCCCTGGGCAGAACTGTCGTGGCAGCAACTTCCTGTCATGCCACTTCTTAGTCTTCTCCTTGTAAATTCTCGCATTGTCGTAGGCCATTGTCTGTAATTCTTCAATCTCGTTCAGATCTAATAGCCTATTCCGGCCTGCCTTGTCCAAGTCCATATTCACTGCCTTGATTGCCCAATATGCTTTGTGCTCGATCTCGACAGGCAAGTGACAGGTTTTTCCGTAAATCAGTCGGTATGGAGACATGCCCAACGGAGTCTTAAAAGTTGTCCTATAAGCCCATAATGCATCGTTATGGAGTAAACACCAATCTTTCCTAGTTGGCTTAACCATCTTCTCAAGAATCTTCTTAACTTCCCTATTGGATATCTCAGCTTGTCCATTGGTCTGTGGGTGGTATGCTGTCGCGATCCTGTGCTTGACACCATATTTCTTCAAGGCGGCAGCAATAACCCTATTATCAAAATGTCTCCCTTCATCACTGATAATCGCCTTAGGAATGCCAAACCTCGAAAAAATGTTTTTGTGTAGAAATTTTTGGACTGTTTTGGCATCATTCTTTTGAGTGGCGATGGCTTCAACCCACTTAGAGACATAATCCACTGCTAGGAGGATGTATAGATTTCCACATGACGATGGAAAAGGCCCCATAAAATCAATCCCCCAAACGTCGAAGATCTCGACTTCTAGTATGTTTTGCAGTGGCATCTCGTTTCTCCTCGAGATGTTACCTGTCCGCTGGCACCTGTCACAGTTCTTGTAGAAGTCCTGTGCATCTTTATATAGTGTCGGCTAGTAGAACCCTGACTGCAGCACCTTGGCAGCAGTTTTATTGCCTCCTAAGTGACCTCCATATTGTGAAGCATGGCAGTGATGGAGAATGTCTTCTTGCTCTTCTTGTGGTACACACCTCCTTATAACCTGATCTGCGCATAGTTTGAAAAGAAGAGGTTTGTCCCAATAATAATGCTTAACATCATTTTGGAACCTCTTCCTGGCTTGATAATTAAGATCAGAAGGAAGTATTCCGCTAACTATAAAATTAACGAAATCAGCATACCAGGGGAGTTCAGAAGACTTACCTGCCGTCATGGCTGTTGCGGCAGCGATTGCGGCAGCGAAAAGCTGCTCATCTGGGAAGGTCTCCAGTATGTTTGTCTCGTCGATTGGTAGACTCTGTCCCTTCTCCAACCTCGACAAGTGGTCTGCCACTTGATTTTCTGTCCGCTTTTTGTCCTTGATCTCAAGGTCAAATTCTTGCAATAGCAGGATCCACCGTATCAATCTAGGCTTTGCATCCTTTTTCGCGAACAGATACTTAAGGGCAGAATGGTCTGTGTGCACTATTACCTTCGTCCCAAGTATGTAAGAACGAAACTTGTCGATGGAGAACACCACAGCTAATAGCTCCTTTTCTGTGGTGGTGTAGTTCACTTGGGCGTCATTTAATGTCTTGCTGGCATAGTATATGACATGAAATAGCTTATCCCTGCGCTGCCCAAGTGCTGCCCCGACAGCATAGTCACTAGCATCACACATAATCTCAAATGGCTGTGTCCAGTCTGGTGGCTGTACTATGGGGGCTGTTACTAGTTTTTCCTTCAGAACCTTGAATGCTTCAGTACATTCATCATTAAAGTCAAAGGGTCGGTTCTACTCCAAAAGATGGCATAGGGGCTTGGTGATTTTTGAGAAATTTGCAATGAATCTTCGATAAAAACCAGCATGCCCTAAAAAACTTCTAATGCCCTTGACTGTTGTTGGCGGCGGCAGCTTTTCAATCACTTCTATTTTGGCCCTGTCGACTTCTATTCCACGACAGCTAATTTTATGGCCTAGGACTATCCCTTCATCCACCATGAAGTGGCATTTTTCCCAATTCAAAACAAGATTGGCTTTTTCACATCTTTCAAGTACCTTTTGTAGATTACCGAGGCAGCTCTCAAAATCGTCTCCAAAGACGGAAAAATCATCCATAAAAATCTCAGGAAGTCCTCTACCATGTCGGAGAATATAGCCATCATGCACCTTTGGAAGGTGGCAGGTGCATTACATAGTCCAAACGGCATCCTCCTAAACGCGTATGTTCCGTAGGGGCATGTAAAAGTCGTCTTTTCTTGATCCTCCGGTGCAATAGCAATTTGATTGTAACCTGAATAACCATCAAGAAAACAATAGTAAGGCTTACCCGCTAATCTATCAAGCATTTGATCAATAAAGGGTAAAGGAAAATGGTCTTTTCGGGTAGCTTTGTTAAGCTTCCGATAGTCCATACAAACCCTCCAACCGGTCACAGTCCTGGTTGGGATTAACTCATTGTTCTCATTGGTTATCATGGTCATTCCTCCTTTCTTTGGAACGCATTGCACCGGGCTCACCCATTTGCTGTCGAAGATGGCGTAAATAATACCAGCATCTAACCACTTGATTATCTCTTTACGCACCACCTCTTTCATCGCATGGTTTAGCCGCCTTTGGGCATCAATAGTCGGCTTATGATATTCCTCTAGAAGGATTTTGTGCATACATCACGCAGGACTAATGCCTTGTATATCAGCAATCGTCCATCCAATCGCCTTTTTGTGCTGCCTTAGCATGTTGATTAGCTATCGTTCCTGTTCCTGCGGCAGCTTAGAAGAGATGATTACGGGCAGTGTGTCATTTGAACCAAGAAAAGCATATTTTAACTGCCCAGGCAAAGGCTTAAGTTCTAAGGCAGGTGGCTCAGTAGTAGATGGCTTTTGGATTAAATGGTTATCCGAAGTATAATTCAAAGGTTCGAATAACTTACCTGGACGGTTGCCTAACCAATTTACCTCCTCCTGACCTTCAGTATCAGATGTATCGGATTCAGAGGAGTTGCTGTCGTCGGTGCTGTCGTCGTTGCTGTCGTGACAGTCCTGTAGATGGCTGCCGCGGTAGTGACCAAATTTAATATCGTGACAGCCCGACCTGATGCAGGGTTGATCAAGGGTAACATCAGTGATAGCCTTGCATTCTTCGTCCACATCAGCATGTTTCATTGCTTGGAGAACATTCAACTTAATCTCTTGATCATTTACTCGCATGGTGAGTTCTCCTTTCTCCACATCAATCAGTGATCTTCCCGTGGCTAAGAAGGGTCGCCCAAGGATGACTGGTGCGTTTTCGCCTGCCTCACAATCTAAAACAACAAAGTCAGCAGGAAAAATAAACTTATCCACTCTTACCAGAATGTCTTCAATTTTTCCCTCTGGGTGAACGTAAGAGCGGTCTGCCAGCTGCAGAGTTACTGTCGTGGGCCGCGCCTTTCCAATACCTAATTTCTGAAAAACAGACTTTGGCATTAAATTAACACTAGCACCAAGATCACAAAGTGCCTTACCCACAAATTTATTTCCGATTACGCAAGGTATGATGAAGCTCCCCGGATCCTTCTTTTTCTGGGGTGGCTGCCGATGGAGAATACTCATGCAACCTTCTGTCATCTTTACCTTTTCGAATTCCCCAAGTTTAGATTTTTTCGACATAACATCCTTGAGAAATTTAGCATAACCGAGCATCTCCCTAACGGCGTCTAACAGCGGAATATTAATATGAACTTGCTTAAAATATCATAAATCTTTTTAAGTTGAGATTCATGCTTAGCTTGCTGTATCCATTGAGGAAAAGGTGGCGGAGGACGGTAATCAGCAATACGTCCTTCCCACTGCATGTGAATCTGAGGACGGTAATCATCTTTTTTCTCCTCTGTCGCTTCTGCTGTCGTGACAGGCTCATCGGCAGCAGTCTGTTTATCACCTGTCGGGGCAGCTTCCTCGGCAGGTTTATCCAAGGCAGGTTCCTTTTCTGCTTCAGCTTCTTTTTCAGGCCCTGGTAGTTTCTTCCCACTCCTAGTAGTAATTGCCTTACATTGCTCATGTGTGGGCGGTCTAGCATTATCAGTATTGTTAGGGAATCCTCCATTCTGCCTCGGCTTAATATGTTGGGAAACTTGACCCATTTGTGTCTCCAGAGATTTCAAAGTAGCTTCATGATTTGTCATCCTCATCTCTGTTTTATCCATAAAATCTTTTGTCTTCTTGACAAACTGATTCATATTCTCCATATACGTACCGGTCTGAGACATAAAGGTGGCCGAAGTCTGTTCCAATATACCGCTCGTGGCAGGTGGTGGCTGCTGTTGCTGCTGCGGCGGCAGTTGCTATCGCGTTAGCAATCTAGGTCCTCCCTGATTCTGATTGTTTGCTTGTGGATTCAGGGCATTGTTAGGATTACTCCAAGAAAATTTGGGATCCTTCCTCCAATTGGGATTATAATTGTTGGAATTATAATTCGGCTTGTAATTTCCAACATATTTTCCCTCTTCTTTTAGGAACACCGATGTGTATGAATTCTTCCTTAGCCACTTAACCTTGCCCTATTCCTAGGCACAAGATAGTTCAATTATAAACTAGAGAACTTGCTCTTATTTCTTTCGTATACTTAACTCTCCCGATGCTAAGTAAATGGATAACCTCACAATGCTCTCCCGATGCTCTTGCAAGATATTAATAACCAAAATAAGAGAACTTGAAGTTTATTTTATTGAACTTGGAAATTCCTAAAACAAAACAACCCTTGCAACTACTTTACAAAACAACCCGTGGCCCTAGGGGTTTTTTAGAACATGTCGACGGCGGGTAAACGGCGGAGGGGTTTTAGTTGTCGGTTATGGGGAAGATGCCTCCTAGGTTAAAATCTATGCCCTTATATAAGCTTTGGGCTCAAGTATTCTAAGTTAACAAGGATTACAACTTTAATAAAAAGTAAGATTCTAATAAAGACTTAATCTTCAAGTATCCTACTTTTCAGCCGCCTTCTTTGTTTCTTGGGATTTCCTCTCCTTGAGCTTTGGCTTGACATATCTTTTGATCCGGGGCTTGGAAAATATATGGTTTTCACACGACAGACGAGCATAATTTTCTCTATCTATCGAGGTCCACTTTTCTTTTCCTCCACTGTCTTGCTGTCGTCCTCTGCTGTCACGGCAGATCCATGGCAGCATCGTCCTCTTCGTCTGCTTGTCCAGTTCAGCTCTTCTGCTTATCTGCCTTGCGCCCGCCTTCTCCGTCAACTATGGCAGCAACCTGCAAAATAAGACATCTTTTAGTAGAATCCGTGCCTTTAATATATTTGTGATGTTTTCCTATAAATTAACCTAAATGAAATGCAATGATGCTTGAATGCAGCAGAAATATGGGTTAAAAAGGGTGTAAATAGTAGAACTTTTACACACTCAACACACCCCCAAACTCAAGTTTTTGCTTGCCCTCAAGCAATTAAGACCTAAAAGAAAAATGAATATTTTGGTGTTGGCCTTCAAACAGTGAACTGTCCCTTCCCCGTCGCTCATTCTCTGTGGCGGCAGCAACCTGTCGGAAAGATTAGTATCTGTCCGGAATCTCACTATAGTCCTCGTGCAGTGTGTGCATGCTTGTGAACAGTTATATGCTAAGACTCTCTTAGTTTCACTAGAATATTCAACTTTTTAACTCGAATTTTTATGCCAAAGTTTATTTTCTTGAAGACACATTTTCATGCTTCTTTTTCTTCTATTTGTATTGGGCACTCATCGCGACTATGATTTCCCTCACAGATGGTGCAAACTTCCTCAACAGCAAATCCTTGTAATCCATCATCATTTAATAACCTTTTCATTGCTTTAGTAAGGAATGCTACCTGTGATTTCATAGTGCTGTCGGCCTCATAATCCTTGACAGCAAGTACTCGTTTACCCCCTCTTCTTGCTGTCGGAAACTGCTCCTCATTCTTAGCCAGATTTTTCAAAACTTGCAATGCCTCGTCCGGATCTTTATCCAATAATAGTCCATTTGCTACTGAATCAATTCGAATACGAGTTTGCAAGTTGGCAGCATTATAAAACTTAGTTACCTGATTCCAGACGGGGAATCCATGCATAGGGCAGTTTCGAAGAAGAGTAGTAAATATGTCCCAGGCCTCGTGCATTGGCTCGTCATCTTCCTGTTGAAAAGTAGCAATTTCATTACGTAATCGCTCAGATAAATGCGAAGGATTAAAACAAGATAAAAATTCACGAGATAAATCTTCCCAAGTTATGATTGAACCCGGCGTAAGTTTATTCCACCAAGTTTTAGCTCTGTCCCTCAATGAATGAGGGAATAAACGAAGTCTCAGTATCTCCGGACTAACTCCTGGTAGTCTAAACGAACCACAGATCTCCTAGAACGTTTTGAGATGCTCCCTAGCATCCTCTATCACAGCACCACTAAACTGCCCGGCATTGTTGATCATACTAAACATGACAGGTTTAAGCTTGAAGTTATGAACTTCAATATCCGGCAGTGTGGTCTCCAACTCTACATGATCGTTCAACATGTAGTCACGACAGGATCGTCGTCCATCTGCCGCAGGTGAGTCACCGACAGGCGGTATACCTCCACCAGCGGGCGGATTACGGTCCATCTGCTCTAGTTGTTCCTCAAGGTACTCGTTCCTAGCTAAAAGGTGGCGAAGTTGTTTCTTGAGATTGAAGGAACGTTCAATTTCCGGATCTAATTTATACTCAGGATCTTCACCTCTTTTAGATCTGCGCATAAACAAGAAAACCTCGTGAAAAGCAAGAGTTGAAAGTACTAACGAAAAATAGAAAAAGAAAAATTAAAAGAAAAACAAAAGAAAAAACGAAAAGTGCAATAAAGAAAGGTGTAGTTATGTTGCCAATCCCCGGCAACGGCGCCAAAAACTTGTTGCGTGTAAAAGAGTCTATCGCAAGTGTAGTGCAAGTGTACACAACGCAAGTAGTAAGTGATACGAAGTATCGGATATCGTCTCCACAGGGATTGGGCTATAGCTTCACCTTAGTTCACTACACGGAAGTAAAGGAAATATTTGAGAGAATTGTCACGAGAATAATAAAGAAAATCGTAAATAAAAGAGTTGGAATATTAAGATAGAGAGAATGGGCTGGTATTGAATTGCTCAGTAGTACAGGTATTATGATGCTTAGGAACTCCAGTTCTGTCGTCGCGCCTGTCGCGGCAGCACCTGTCGCAGCAGCTGTCCGTTGGTCGTCGCGGCAGCAAACACACCAACTCCGTACTTCAAGTTTTGCAAGAATTCCATATCTGCCTTGGCCTATCCCTAGGTCCAAGTCTGTCTATGATCACGTCTTTGATGATACCTCCCGGCGTGAATCGAAGGATGAACACCGATGTATATGAATTCTTCCTTAGCCACTTAACCTTGCCCTATCCCTAGGCACAAGATAGTTCAACTATAAACTAGAGAACTTGCTCTTATTTCTTTCGTATACTTAACTCTCCCGATGCTAAGTAAATGGATAACCTCACAATGCTCTCCCGATGCTCTTGCAAGATATTAATAACCAAAATAAGAGAACTTGAAGTTTATTTTATTGAACTTGGAAAATCCTAAAACAAAACAACCCTTGCAACTACTTTACAAAACAACCCGTGGCCCTAGGGGGTTTTTAGAACATGTCGACGGCGGGTAAACGGCGGAGGGGTTTTAGTTGTCGGTTATGGGGAAGATGCCTCCTAGGTTAAAATCTATGCCCTTATATAAGCTTTGGGCTCAAGTATTCTAAGTTAACAAGGATTACAACTTTAATTAAAAGTAAGATTCTAATAAAGACTTAATCTTCAAGTATCCTACTTTTCAGCCGCCTTCCTTGTTTCTTGGGATTTCCTCTCCTTGAGCTTTGGCTTGACATATCTTTTGATCGGGGGCTTGGAAAAATATATGGTTTTCACACGATAGACGAGCATAATTTTCTCTATCTATCGAGGTCCACTTTGCTTTTCCTCCACTGTCTTGCTGTCGTCCTCTGCTGTCACGGCAGATCCATGGCAGCATCGTCCTCTTCGTCTGCTTGTCTAGTTCAGCTCTACTGCTTATCTGCCCTGCGCCCGCCTTCTCCGTCAACTATGGCAGCAACCTGCAAAATAAGCCATCTTTTAGTAGAATTCGTGCCTTTAATATATTTGTGATGTTTTGCTGTAAACTAACCTAAATGAAATGCAATGATGCTTGAATGCAGCAGAAATATGGGTTAAAAAGGGTGTAAATAGTAGAACTTTTACACACTCAACACACCCCCAAACTCAAGTTTTTGCTTGCCCTCAAGCAATTAAGACCTAAAAGAAAAATGAATATTTTTGTGTTGGCCTTCAAATAGTGAACTGTCCCTTCCTCGTCGCTCATTCTCTGTGGCGACAGCAACCTATCGGAAAGATTAGGATCTGTCCGGAATCTCACTATAGTCCTCGTGCAGTGTGTGCATGCTTGTGAACAGTTATATGCTAAGACTCTCTTAGTTTCACTAGAATATTCAACTTTTTAACTCGAATTTTTATGCCAAAGTTTATTTTCTTGAAGACACATTTTCATCCTTCTTTTTCTGCTATTTGTATTGGGCACTCATCTCGACTATTATTTCCCTCACAGATGGTACAAACTTCCTCAACAGCAAATCCTTGTAATCCATCATCATTTAATAACCTTTTCATTGCTTTAGTAAGGAATGCTACCTGTGATTTCATAGTGTTGTCGGCCTCATAATCCTTGACAGCAAGTACCCGTTTACCCCCTCTTCTTGTTGTCGGAAACTGCTCCTCATTCTTAGCCAGATTTTTCAAAACTTGCAATGCCTCGTCCGGATCTTTATCCAGTAATAGTCCATTTGCTGCTGAATCAATTCGAATACGAGTTTGTAAGTTGGCAGCATTATAAAACTTAGTTACTTGATTCCAGACGGGGAATCAATGCATAGGGCAGTTTCGAAGAAGAGTAATAAATCTGTCCCAGGCCTCGTGCATTGGCTCGTCATCTTCCTGTTGAAAATTAGTAATTTCATTACGTAATCGCTCAGATAAATGCAAAGGATTAAAACGAGATAAAAATTCACGAGATAAATCTGCCCAAGTTATGATTGAACCCGGCGTAAGTTTATTCCACCAAGTTTTAGCTATGTCCCTCAATGAATGGGGGAATAACCGAAGCCTCAGTATCTCCGGACTAACTCCTGGTAGTCTAAACGAACCACAGATCTCCTGGAACGTTTTGAGATGCTCTCTAGCATCCTCTGTCACAGCACCACTAAACTGCCCGGCATTGTTGATCATACTAAACATGACAGGTTTAAGCTCGAAGTTGTCAACTTCAATATCGGGCAGTGTGGTCTCCAACTCTACATGATCGTTCAACATGTAGTCACGACAGGACCGTCGTCCATCTGCTGCAGGCGGGTCGCCGACAGGCGGTATACCTCCACCAGCGGGCGGATTACGGACCATCTGCTCTAGTTGTTCCTCAAGGTACTCGTTCCTGGCTAAAAGGTGGCGAAGTTGTTTCTTGAGATTGAAGGAACGTTCGATTTCCGGATCTAATTTATACTCAGGATCTTCACCTCATTTAGATCTGCGCATAAACAAGAAAACCTCGTGAAAAGCAAGAGTTGAAAGTACTAACGAAAAATAGAAAAAGAAAAATTAAAAGAAAAACAAAAGAAAAAACGAAAAGTGCAATAAAAGAAAGGTGTAGTTATGTTGCCAATCCCCGGCAACGGCGCCAAAAACTTGTTGCGTGTAAAAGAGTCTATCGCAATTGTAGTGCAAGTGTACACGACGCAAGTAGTAAGTGATACGAAGTATCGGATATCGTCTCCACAGGGATTGGGCTATAGCTTCACCTTAGTTCACTGCACGGAAGTAAAGGAAATATTTGAGAGAATTGTCACGAGAATAATAAAGAAAAACGTAAATAAAAGAGTTGGAATATCAAGATAGAGAGAATGGGCTGGTATTGAATTTCTCAGTAGTGCAGGTATTGCGATGCTTAGGAACTCCAGTTCTGTCGTTGCGCCTGTCGCGGCAGCACCTGTCGCGGCAGCTGTCCGTTGGTCGTCGCGGCAGCAAACACACCAACTCCGTACTTCAAGTTTGGCAAGAATCCCAGATCTGCCTTGGCCTATCCCTAGGTCCAAGTCTGTCGATGATCACGCCTTTGATGATACCTCCCGGCGTGAATCGAAGGATGAACACCGATGTGTATGAATTCTTCCTTAGCCACTTAACCTTGCCCTATCCCTAGGCACAAGATAGTTCAACTATAAACTAGATAACTTGCTCTTATTTCTTTCGTATACTTAACTCTCCCGATGCTAAGTAAATGGATAACCTCACAATGCTCTCCCGATGCTCTTGCAAGATAATAAAAACCAAAATAAGAGAACTTGAAGTTTATTTTATTGAACTTGGAAAATCCTAAAACAAAACAACCCTTGCAACTACTTTACAAAACAACCCGTTGCCCTAGGGGGTTTTTAGAACATGTCGACGGCGGGTAAACGGCGGAGGGGTTTTAGTTGTCGGTTATGGGGAAGATGCCTCCTAGGTTAAAATCTATGCCCTTATATAAGCTTTGGGCTCAAGTATTCTAAGTTAACAAGGATTACAACTTTAATTAAAGGTAAGATTCTAATAAAGACTTAATCTTCAAGTATCCTACTTTTCAGCCGCCTTCCTTGTTTCTTGGGATTTCCTCTCCTTGAGCTTTGGCTTGACATATCTTTTGATCCGGGGCTTGGAAAATATATGGTTTTCACACGACAGACGAGCATAATTTTTTCTATCTATCGAGGTCCACTTTGCTTTTCCTCCACTGTCTTGTTGTCGTCCTCTGCTGTCACGGCAGATCCATGGCAGCATCGTCCTCTTCGTCTGCTTGTCTAGTTCAGCTCTTCTGCTTATCTGCCCTGCGCCCGCCTTCTCCGTCAACTATGGCAGCAACCTGCAAAATAAGCCATCTTTTAGTAGAATCCGTGCCTTTAATATATTTGTGATGTTTTGCTGTAAACTAACCTAAATGAAATGCAATGATGCTTGAATGCAGCAGAAATATGGGTTAAAAAGGGTGTAAATAGTAGAACTTTTATACACTCAACAATAATCAAATAAGATAGGGATGTAAAACAACTAATTCAAATCTTATCATCCCTTTCCAAAGAGCTTCTTTTTCTCCCAATTCTCTCTCAAGCATTCGGCAAGGGTGGACAATGGAGAAGTGATTTTGCCATTCTCCCTTCCCTTTGGCCGAGTGATGCCTCTCCCCCTTGCCACTTGTAGATTTGTGGAGATGACACCTAATTAAAATCTTTTCTAAACTTAATGTTACATGCAATCCCCTTATTTTAGGTTCCTCTCGATTTAGTCATTTAAATTTAGTGGCAATTAATTCAATTATTTGCTTAATAGTCCTTAGTAATTAAACCATTAAATTTATCTTCTCAATTAGAGATATAATCTCAACACATAGGTTGGTTAATACTTCTAGGCCTTAGTTTAGGGTGTTACACAAATAACATCCAAAATTCATCCAAAAACAACCTTATACCTCCACCATACATAAAACCACCGTAACTCCTCAAAAACTCATCACTATAAACCTAAATAATTAGAGATTCAACTAGTTTCGAGATTCCAATGTTAAAACCAACTTATTAACATTATAAAACATCATAATCATGTTATAATCTGATCAAGAACCTAGCAAAATAGATCCAAAACGAATCTCAATCAATTTCACCAATTAAATCTCCATTAAACAAAATTTCCAGAATTAAAACATCAAAATCCATTAGAAAACATATATAAAGGATCAAGAACTTAGGAATTTCAGTAAAGAACCTTCATTAAAGGAGAGGGACGAACCTCACCTTCAATGATTGAAATTCCCCTCAATTGGATGATTTTACTTCTTAAAAAGCAAAAGAAATCAATGAGATTTTGTAGAAACAAGTTAGGAAATCCAATAGGAATCATTAGTTTAAGAAAATAAGATCATTACCTCAAATCTTTGCTGGAAAATAGATGTTTGGCTGAAGAGACTTTGAGAGAAAAGTTTGGAGAAAAAATAATCACGTAAAATTGGGTTTTGTGAAAATAACTACCTTCCTTTAATTAATTCATTTTAATCCTTTTAATTAAAACATTTTAAAGCTAATTCAATTGAGAGAAAATATGATAAAACACTTAGGAATATTAGCTCCTTAAAGATTCAAAGTTTTGACCCTTTTACAAAACAGTCACTAAAACAATTTTACACATTCACATTTCGGTCACTATCCCCATAATGTCAAATTTCCAAAACTCCTTTTCCAAAATTGATTTGACCAAAATCATTAACATATTAAATAATGATTTTTAATCATTTTCCCATATTTTTATCTCGTGTAAAAATATACAATCCCAAATTCGACTAGAATCTCTAACCCGATCCACCAGACCATCTAATTAACCCACACACACCGCTAGACCCAAAATTGGGGCGTTATAGTGATTACTTGTGAGTTAAGTAAATAAATCATACTTTAAGGAAAATGAGTTGCTTGTGAATTTAGTAAGGAACAAATATTCCATATTCTATTTTTTTATGTTCGAAGAAAGACAATATGCCATTAGGTTTAGTATCAGAAGGTGTTATAGAGACCTTGTTTATATGCTAAATGAATTTAAGTACCTGACTTACCTCTATGCTCAAAAAAATTTAAATAATCGAAATACTCGACATGATTTATCTTGAAGTCAAGTAGATGATAATCTTGACAATCCTTTGTTTCATTGTTCGCATTGTAATCCTTATGACCTTACTACCTCACTAAGCAATTGCTTACCCCAATCTTTCATCACCTTTCAGGGTAGCATTGCTTTCGGTCAACCTTCGAGCTTAGACAAGATCACAAGTATCAAAAAGTATGTTTTGTAATCTTTCTTTAAGAGCTCCTAGATGGTGGCACATAGTAGATATGTATGCATTATGCATTTAGATCACCTCTCATGGTTTCATATGTATATAAGTTTCATAAGTATTTAGCATCATGTGTAGTGGCTCTTAATATGCTTATAAGTTGCTTTTGATCGTAGTATGGTTGTTATGTTGTATGATTGATAGTATACATGTGTATATATTCGCATATAGGACTTAATTATTAAGTTTCTATATGTATTTATAGACTTGAAAGTATCTCACGTTATGTGTGTTAGGACCTTATCAAGCTTAAGTTGCTCGTATAATTGGTTTGATAGTAATAATGATAATTGAATGATAGGTTGGCTATGATTATATATGTGAATGTGCTTGTGAATGTGATAAGAAATGTTATTGAATGGTTTTAGTCTTGGAATGCGCTTAAGTCTTTTAAATTAAGCTAATGAGAATTGGTACCATTGTAACCCCCTCAACCCAGCTTAGATGGTAGACCGAACCGAACAGGTCACAAGGGGAATATTGAAGTAAACCAGGAAGTTCACTACAATAAATGACCCTAATTTTTCTCATTTTTTTTATTTCTAGATGCTTATTATAACCTTAGGTAATAGACTACGCAACGGAACCATTTGCGATTCACTCAAACAACGATTAAGGACTCAATTGCACACATTCACATTTTGGGGACCATTTTTGCAAATTTGATAAATTATAAAGGTTTCCTCCAATTTTTAGTTAGTAAATCATATTACATGCCACTCTCTCAAAAATCAGTTCTAAAAATTCATCCAAACTCATTTAATTGCACCCACAACTTTCAGGGACTAAAACGTTATGAATCAGAACAATCGAAGATACTTTTTACAAACTTACCAGATGGTCGTATCGATACCCTTAGAGTCAGTATCGATACGCCCATGCCAACACATCACTAAGATTCAAAGATAAACGACCCATATTGATACCCTCTCGAACCGTACTAATACACCAAAAACAAGTAGCCAAAACCCGTATCGGTACGCCCCCGTGTATCGACACACCCCTTCATTTCTGCTAAGACCGTATCGATACCCTTTCCACCGTACCAATACACTAAGCCCAAAATATCCTTATTGTACCGATATGAGTTCTTGGGTATCGGTATACCTGGACCTGTAATCACATATTTTGCTGGTTTTTCATACTTCAACTCATCAAAGAGCAATCCAATATGCTTCCAACATAGATACAACATATTTAAACATTAATCCTCAATCAAACATAACAATATCGTCAACTTGGCATAGAGATATGCAACATTTTAAATCTATAGGCATGCTTCCTATGCAAATAAGCCATTGAATAGTCAAAACTCAAACCAAAGCGCAATCCATCAAATAAAGGTCTTTTACAAGTTTAAAACCATAAAGCAAACATGCTCAAAAAGGGTTTTAATACATATCACCCAAACACACTATGGATTCCCCATTACCGTTATTACTCTAGTCCAAATCGAAACATACATTCTTAAGTGAAGTCTCTTGTGATCCCTTGCGAGTTTCTGTACAACACCCCCTTCCCGGCCTGGTAGAGAACAAGGTCAATTCTTAACTATTACAAATTTTAGGGACCAATTTGTAAATCTGGCAAATTAGAGGTTCTTCAATGCAAATGACCATGCCACAATGGAATTCGATGCAATATAATTGAGTTTATAAATTTTCATGCAATTCTCAAATCATTAACTCATTCAATTTAATCATCCTAAATACAATGACCAAATTGTAAACAATGTAAACCTTCAATTTATGTCTTTTAACCACTTTAACTAATCTTGTATCGAAACACCTAAAGGCCGTTTTGATACAGGTGTGCAATGGTCAACCCAATTTGACTTTATCCTTTAGACAGTACCGATACGGGCAAGCCCCGTATCGGTACTGGTTGATTTCCTTTGACCTTGACTTGGACCCGTTTCGATACACTACACACCTGTACTGAAACAGTGAATTCCAGTAGCAAAATGTTTCGGTACAGCTCTAAACCGTTTTGATACGCCCTGTTCCTTAGTTTCAATTATGCTTATCCATATTGATACGCCATGATCCGTATCGATACAGTCTAACCTGTAATGACATGTTTTTGATGGTTTTTATTTGAATTGACTTATCAAACAGTGTCCAGATGCAATGAAACTTTACACCCAACATTATAACCATAAATTCTACTTGCACGTCAAATTTTAGAGCCATATGAATCCATTTACCCGGTTTTTACCTTTTAGTGCCAAAACATGCATTATGGCCATTTTTCACTATATGGAAAGTTCATTTTAGGCATATCACTCTTTTACCACTTGACCACTTCATCGGGCTCTAAAGTTGCAGTCATAGTCGTCCACCAACTGTAAGCATCGCCTTGCAACAATGAAATGGCACATCCCAGCTTATGTGCATCATTGCACCCCATTTGATCCAAAATCCAGATCGTACTGGCCATCCAAGCCTCGGATGCCTCGGGCGACAAATCACGGTACTCGACTCCGCCCAAACTACGCAAGCGCTCTAAAGGCAACCACGATTGCCCAGCAGCAGGTGCTTGAACTTGCACTCCAGCAAAAGTAGCCTGGAGTGCTCCAATCATCGCCTGCACCAAAGGTATCAAATCACCCAACACAGGCCCAGCTTGCTCACGTTGTCCTTGCTCCTCTCCCCCTAGTGGAGGAGGTAAATTCCCACCAGGAAGAACCTCGTTCTCCCGATTTCCCTGCTCACCAGCAGGAGCAATCGTACCTAAATGTAACTCTCTCCTCGGTCTCATTGTGCTATTATAATTAAGGCATGATAATAAAACAAAACAAGAAATCATGCCAGCTTCAAGCAAGGATCGAAGAATTTTAATTCAATTTAAAACAATTTACTATAGTAATAAAGCAATGGGTATCCCACCTTCCCCCAACATAGCATAAGGCATACAACATACGTATCACAAACACCGTGCATAACAATCAATCAGATTCAGCCCACAACATCATCATGTATATAACAACTTACACGTACATCACAATCATCATGTTTGGCATCAATATCATTTGATCATCAACAACATGATTATAACAATCAATGTGCAAAGAAATCATCAGCATCACTTAAAATTACACCACATCAACTTACCAATAACTTACCATCATCCCATACTTTTGAAATGTAGCTATGATACCACCAAATGTAACCCCCTTGACCCGGCCTAGACGGTAGACTGAATCGAACGTGTCACGCGGGGAATACTGAAGTAAATTGGGAAGTTTACTCCAATAATCGACTCTAATTTTTCTCATTTTATCTTTTCTAGATGCTCATTGTGACACCTCGAAAACCAGTCTAGTCGGGGTTAAGTTCCGGTGATCGAATATTTTGTACCGGTTGCATAATTAGCTCAATATTGTACCGACGATGAACTAATGAAATTTATTCAAGATATTAGTTTTTTATTACTATTATTATTATTATTATTATTATTATTGTTGTTGTTGTTGTTGTTGTTGTTGTTGTTGTTGTTATTAAAATAAAATAATATATATATAATGGTTGTGGGACCCACAACTAACTCCTTTGTTTTGAACGAGTTTACCGTTGTAATCCCACGTAAAAGGGGCATGTTGCACAAGCAATTTAAGGGTGGCAATTGCTCACCCAAGTGAGCAAATAAAATTTTGCCAAACATGCCACGTTTCCAAGCTTATGTGGTGCTTGGGGATAACATAGAAGGGCCGGCCATTCTTAGTATATATAGGGGAAATCTTGCGCAAGAACACATCAAGTGTAAGCAACAAACAATCGATTCAGTGATAGGGTGGTAAGCTCGAGTTTTCGGTTTAATAAATTTGAGTCCTTGCTATCGTTGGGCTCAAAGGGTTGATAAAGAACAACAGCCATATCTTCCGAAAAACTAAAAATAAAGGCGTTGTTATCCGAGAACCTTGAAAGCGTCGAAGTATCCAGGTGAGTGTAGTTGTGTCACGTGGTTGGCTAGGTGTCACCCTATTGCATTTATTTATTTTTACTTAAAATTTGTATTTGTTTAACGGCTCACGAAGAGTAACTATGTTCGACTTGCAAATCCGGTAAGTAGCTTGCATTGGTTTGATGTGTGCAAATATGACTATGATATGCTACACGAATGTGATATATAAAAACAATATAAAATGTTGTATGATATGGAACTAAGGCTCATTTTGATATTCGATATGATGTGACTTGAAAATTATGGATACAATGACATGGCATAGGATATTGAGCTCAGTTTGACCTAGAGTTCTGAGGCTACGTCCTATATGTGGTGTACAGGGATATGACCGGAGTTCCGAAGCTACGACCTATATGTGGTGTACATGGATATGATTTTATTTGATATGATTGTAGTTCTGTTATATTGGTGTATAGGTGATCCCAGTATCCAATGGTCTTTATTGGAAAATCTATATGCTATAATCCTCACAATCAAAATATGACAATATGTGAAAATATGGAATAAGCATGAAAATGAACATGGAACTATGTTTGTGCATCACTCGAATATCATGTCATGCATAATAGGTTATTTGTTATCATATTCGTTTTGACTACCTCACTAGGCTATGTAAGCCTAACATTCGAGTGTCTCATGCATTTCAGGACCATAAAGAATCCTGACCTTCGGTCGTATTGTTGCAGTTGCAAGTCACTTCCACGAATCATATGTGTGTTAACCTTACGCCCTAAACTCCTAGTATGGTGGCATATGGTCTAAACATATATGTGCTTTTTGATATGTGTAGAATATCCTAATGATGTGCAAGGGTTAAATATGATTTTTGATATGTTGGCGATTTGTTAAAACTAGTCAAACTAGCTTACATGTGCTAATAGGTTTAAACTAGGCAAATTAACTCGAAATGTCCTAAAACTTGACCAGTTATTAGAAATATGGATTTTAAGACTTGTTGGTAAATTTTGGTAAGGTTTGGAAATCGTTTGATAGGCTAATCCTTATAAAAAACAGTTTTGAAGAGTTTACAAAATGGTCATTAAATATTATATTGCCTAAACGAATAAGTAAATGACCTCCGTTCATAATAAAATTTCACAAGTTAATAATTAGTAAGTTTCATTTTAGAATAATGACATGAATTTCAGACAAGAACCCCAAATTTGTAAAATTTATAATTTAGTCCCTAAATTCGAAAAAGTTTAATATTGACCCCAAATTGAGTAAGCTGTTAACAAGTTAATGTGTTAAGTCTTAAAATAGATTAATAAAATACTCCTAAAAGATTTTGAACTCCAAAATAAATTTCAATCTCTAAATTTGTTTTTCGGTAAAACTGTCTAACCTGGTATCTACCAGGCGACTCACTCAAACAACGATTAAGGACTCAATTATACACATTCACATTTTAGGGACCATTTTTGTAAATTTGATAAATTATATAGTTTTCCTCCAATTTTTAGATTACCATCCATTATTCAATCATATTACATGCCACTCTATCAAAATTCATTTCTAAACAATCATTCAAACTCATTTAATTGCATCCACAACATTCAGGGACTAAAACGTGAAGAATCAGAACATTCGAAGATACTTTTAACTAATTTACTAGTTGGCCGTATCAATACCCTTAGAGCCAGTATCGATACGCCCATGACAACACATCACTAAGATTCAAAGATAAATGGCTCGTATCGATACCCTCTCGAATCGTATCGATACACCAAAAACTAGTAGCCAAAACCAGTATCGGTATGCCCCTGTGTATCGATACGCCCCTTCATTTCCGCTAAGACCGTATCGATACCCTTTCCACCGTACTGATACACTAAGCCCAAAATGGCCTTATTGTACTGATACGGGTTCTCGAATATCGAAACGCTTGGCACTCTAATTATATATTTTGCTGGGTTTTCATACTTTAACCCATCAAAAAGCAATCCAATATGCTTCCAACATGTATACAACATATTTAAACATCAATCCTCAATCAAACATAACAATATCAACAACTTGGCATAGAGATATGCAACATTTAAATCTATAGGCATACTTCCTATGCAAATAAGCCACTCAAGAGTCAAAACTCATACCAAAGCGTAATCCATCAAATAAAGGCCTTTTACAAGTTTAAAACCATAAAAGCAAACATGCTCAAAAAGGGTGTTCATACACATCACCCAAACAAACTATGGATTCCCCATTGCCCTTATTACTCTAGTCCAAATCGAAACATACATTCTTAAGCGAAGTCTATTATGATCCCTTACGAGTTACTGCCTCTAAAACCTCAATTATCTGCATTGATGGACAAAATGAGAGCGTAAGCACACAAGGCTTAGTGAGGAGTGCTTAAAAACAAAACACCATCGATGCATTAAAACCATTTTCCACGAACTCATTGAAAACTCATTTCAAATGCCTCAAAACATCGTTTGAAAACCATCATGCCTTCAAAACCATGCACTTACCTCAATCAAAAATCAGCATATAAACCTCAACAACATGTATTATGATTTCAACAATAAAAACCTCTTTTTCAACACTCAATTTAAGCCTTCCCTAGGCCGTTGGAACGGCTAAGCAATAGTCCAAAAGTTTAAAAGTTAGTTAATACCGTTGGAACTATATCCGAACGCCCTGTATTCATTTCGAAATGCCTTACCTAGGCCGTTTCGGTACGGATCTTACTGTATCGAAACGCCTAGCTCAAAAACATCATTTTAGGAATTTCTAAAGAGGTCCTTAACTAAGAATAAGTTTAATTAAGGTCACTTAACAATATAATCTATAATTTAGGCAGCAAATGATACGATATTTGAACGCTTTAACATCAATATTCTGATCATCGGAATCCAATGATACGATATTGTCTCTAAAACCTCAATTATCTGCATTGATGGACAAAATGTGAGCGTAAGCACACGAGACTTAGTGAGGAATGCTAAAAAACAACATCAATGCATTAAAACCATTTTCCTAGAACTCATTGAAATATCATTTTAAATGCCTCAAAACATCGTTTGAAAACCATCATGCCTTCAAAACCTTGCGCTTACCTCAATCAAAAATCAGCATATAGACCTCAACAACATGTAATATGATTTCAAAGATAAAAACCTCTTTTTCAACACCCAATTTAAGCCTTCCCATGCATAGCAAACATATGCAAAGCTTAAAGAGTAAAACATGCATTTTACACATTATGCATCATAAACTATTCTATAATACATCAACTATATTGGCTCACAAGTGATAATTAACAAACTCTTTTCTCAAAACAACATCGGATACGCATATTCTCAAGTGTTGTCCCAAAACTTCATACAATCTCACATGCATCTCAAGGTTCTCACACGGGAGCTACCCTCCACTGTTGTGATACTCGTGCTGGAGTATTTGGTACACCATATAAACCCCTAAACACCACTCATAGGTAGATGTATAACCCCACTAACAAGAGACAGGACACCAAACACTTTCTTCAATCGTTAAGGTACTTGGATGGAGTATTCGGTAAACCGTATAAACCCCTTAACATCCAAGGCGACTTGTTTATAGTGCACTCAATCCTATAGCCGACTAACTATATCCTATAGAATTTACAAAACCATTTCCTTACCATCACTTGCCAATAAAATTCACAATTAACATAAACCTTATTGTTTTCAAGCATTAGCAATAAACCACATTTCCAAGCATCAAACCATGCTTCAAAATACAAGTATAAGCATATACTTACAAGGACCACTTACCATGTGCATCCTTCTTCATCATACCATCAAAAATAGTATATCACTTACTTTAAATCATTCTTTAAATGTAACCTCCTTAGCCTGGTCTAGACGGTTGACCCAAACCGAGGTGATTACACGGGGAAAACCGAAGCCAACTCGTGAAAGCCGACCCTGATTAACAACCTTTTTTCCTTTTTTTTCTTTTCTAATTGCAACTTAAATCCTATGTGATCACCCAAGAGCATAGGAAGAAACGACACAGCGATCGGATTTTGATTAGGGGTTTAATTGCACAAATTAGACATTTAGGGACCAAAATGTAATTTCTGCAAATTACAAGGACTTCTCTGATTTTAAGGTTACCTCTATTCAATTAGTCATATTGCATGCAACTTTGTAAATTTTCATCACAATCTGACTAACCAATCACATCCAATTGCATTCATGAAGTTCAAGGACTAAAATGCAACGTTTCAAAACATCTTCAGTTGAGGTTTAACCAACTTAACAACCCGCGTATCAATACGCCTAAGGAGGGTATCTATACGCCCTCGATGGTCAAACTTCCTAGGCATGCGTCACCAGATCGTATCGATACACTGAGGTACCGTATCGGTACGCCCTCGTCTAGTGACTAAAGAGGGTATCGATACGACCCCGTGTATCGGTACGCCCCTCACAACTCAAGCAGGTTGTATCGATACGCTTTGAGGTGTATCGATACACTATAGTCTGTGAATGCCCAAAAATGCAGATTTTGAACCCCAACGACCCATCCAAACCATTGCAACATATAGTTAAACATGCTTGCACACCAATATTGTAACGCCCGAGTTTTGGGCCTAGGTGATTCTGAGGTTGAATCGGGCCAGTTGTGAACGGTTCGAATCCTTTAGGGGTTGTTTAGGGAACATCTAGTTCGGGATGCTTTAAAAATATGGAAAAATGTCTAAAAATCCACATTTATTATATAAATGGTTATGGTGAAAACAATTTTACAAAATGTGATTTGGAAATACTACATTTTGGTGTAGTGACCAAATTGCAGTTTTTGCAAAAGTTGACTAGTGACTGTTTTGTAAAGGATTAAAACTTTGAATCTTTAAGGAGCTAATTTTAACAAATTGTTTTTCCTCAGATTTCTCTTTAATTTGGGAGTTTTAATAATGATTTAATTAAAGGAATTAAGAGAGAAATTCAATTTTCACTTTTCATAACTACCTTACGATATTTTTCCCTCTTTTCATTTTCTCTCAACTTCCACTCAGCCAAACACATTTCCCTTACCAAATAATCTCTGGTTTTTATCTCTTTTGCTGAGATTTCATTCTCTTAAGGATTTCCAACCTTTGCTTCATTAAATCCTCTTGTTTTTACTTTGGATTTTCAAGAAATCTTACCCAAATTGAGGAGAATTCAGACATTAGAGGTAAGCTTCGTCCTTCTCCTCTAATGATCAGTTCTTTACTGAAATTCTCAAGTTATCAATCCTTTGTTAATGATTTTTTAGTTGTTTTAATGTTAGAAGCATGAAATTGTTGTAAAACTCAAGATTCTTGGTGAGATCTTGATGATTTTCGTAACTCTTTGTTAAGCTCTATTTTGTGGTTGATTTCTAATGTGTTTTGGATGATAATTGATGTTATGAATGAGGTCTTAACAAATGATTGCTGAATAGGTTTGGATTCCTATGTTTTAGATGCTAGATTTGTGGTTTTTGGAGTGTTCTTGGTGTTCTGTTGTTGCTGGAGATATAAAGACGTGTTTGCAGTGATTTTTGTTGTTGATTGAGGTTTAGAAGTGTTTAGAATTGATAGATCTTGGCTGGGCTTTGATTTGAGAAAGTTTGGAGGCGATTTCGGTTGTTTCGGATAGCCGAAATGATGCTTTTGAGTAGTGCAGCGAGTTTGAATGAGTGGCTGGTGATTTCAATGCATGATGATGCATTAATCCTATGCTCTTATGTGTATTAAACAGGGGAGACACCTTTGGACGCTTTTGGTGTTGATCCGGAAGTGTCGGAAGCCTAGTTATCGTTTTGGCAAGCAAGCGAAACGTAATCGATGAGTGCGAATGGTTTTAGAAGTCCTTGAGGGACAAGGAAAAAGGTTTGAGGATTTAGGATTGGTTTGAAACACCATCCTAAGTCTAGAAGTAAGTATGGCTAGATTTGCTCTCGATATGTGGTTGATGCCCCTAAATGCTTTTAACATGCTCTTGATTTGTGTTAGACAAAATCCTATTGTTTTATGCATGACTTATAACATGAAAAGATATTATGTGTTGATCCAATGTGATAGCAAGTACATGGAAAGAGTTTTAAGATTTTGATTAGATGAAATGCATGAATTGTGGTTTGAAATGGGATGAGAATGATTTGAGAAATGTTGCATCAAAACAGTAGGTGAGATGATGTTTTTGATATAATATATTGGCATATATGATAAGATAATTATCGGATATAATTGGTCGACCAATAGGATGAAAGTGCACTATAAACTAAAAATTTGTACGTGCTCTTTGGAGTTGGGCAATGGGGGTAGTGCCATCCCGATCCAAAGTGAGAAGATTTTGATGACAGATACCATCGGGGTAGGTCTTGGTGAAATACCCAAGCTTTGTGGTGAAGAAAGATACCGCCATGAGAGTCTGGTGATGTGAGATTCCACCGGGGTAGGACTTGGCTTTAAGTCAAGCTATCCGCATATCTGAGTAAACATATAATATGAACTGCCAATATATGAGATTGTATTTGATTCACATGTACCAAATGTTGAGATGTTTTATGCTATGAGAAATGCATATGAGATTTGTGGTTTATGAAATGCTTTTGTTTTCATTAAGCATGTGTATGGCTTTGCCATGAGATTTGCATTGGTTAAATGCATGAGATAGATTGAAGGTACATGTGCTTTTAAAATGGAGAATTGCTTTGAAATGGTTTTCAAGCATGAGATAGAAAGAGCATATTGTAGAAAATGGTTTTTGAGATAGAGTTTTAAAGTTGCATTGTTGTGTTGGTTTTTCCTAGAGCTTGCCTCACTAAGCAAATGTGCTTACGCTCTCTTTTACCAACAATGTAGATAATTGAGACATATTTGGGCAGCAAGGAGGCTAAGGATATCCAAGGAAGTGATAAAAATCAATACGATCTTTATAAAGCTCTTCTTCAGACTGAAATTCAATGGGATCCAGAGAGATCATGTCTTCATCCATAGGACCCCAAGTGCCTGGATCAATCGAAAGTTCGATTCTATCCGAACTACTCATTTTCAAATGATATCCACATTGTTCACAAATATTCATTTTTGGGAGATGTATTTTGAACTCCCTGTGGTTGTTGCAAGTTCATTACAGCATATGTGGTTTGTAAATGTCCTTTATTGTTTGGTTTGTGGCTTGTGACTTGCATATGGTTTTTATGACTAGGTAGCATGCCTATAGTTCCAATGATTGCATGATTGATGCCATGCCTTGGTTTATGCTACATAATGATGATCTCTGATGCTTAAATATGATGCTAGTATGTTGTGGTATGCTTTGGGACATTTTTTGTTGTGTTTGAGTGTGAAAAACCAGCAAAGAATGTAGTTGCAGGGCTGGGCATATCGGAACGCCCTTATCTATTTCGGAATAGGGGCTTGAAATGGCCATAATGTTTCGGAACGTGTAAGAGTGTTATGGAACGCTTTGGCTACTAGAGAGACATGTTTTGATACGGGTCTCGAAACGCACCCGAGTACCTAAACGGTCAACATCGTTTCGATACAAGGCTCAGCTTTTCGAAACACCCGACCGTTGGTTTGGATTTTGAACTGTTTCAGGTTCTTGCTTCTTACATTTTAGTCCCTAATGGTTATGGATGCAATTGGTTGAGTTTGGAATGTCTGATTAAGTTGATATTTAACAGTGTGGCATGAAAAAGGACTAATTGAATTTTGGTAAACTTAAAATCTGCAAGGTCCTCCTATTTTGTAAAATTTATGTTTTGGTCCCTAAATGTCTAATTATTGCAATTAAACCCCTAAATGAAATCCGATCGTTGTGCCTTCCCTTCCTATGTTCTTGAGTGATCACATAGGATTAATATTGCATTTAGAAAAGAAACTTATAAAAAAAGGGTCGTTAATCAAGGTTGACTTTCAAGTTAACTTTGGTTTTCCCCGTGTAACCTTCGTAGTTCGGGTCAAGTGTCTAGGCTCGGCTAAGGGGGTTACATTTGTTGGTATTAGAGACACGTTAGCGAATATTTAGGGATTGGTAAGTTGTTAATGGGTGTGAATATGAATGATTATGACTTTTTGGTGAAAGCATGATGTGTGATTGTTGATGTTCTAGCTTTAATGAGATGTAATGCATGCAAGATGATAAATTGAGATGAATTTGTGATGGTAAGTTATGTTTGGGATATAGTTGGGGATCCCATTGCCATACCATTACTATTGGAGAGAATTGTTCTGAAAATGAGCTTGAGTACTTGGATTTCTTGCCTTATATTGCCTAATTGAATTTATTGCATTTTGATAGTTGCATTGTTTTCAAATGGGGCCACACAGAGAGCTTAGAGTTAATGCGCGTGTTGTGGCTGAGAATTGGAATGATGAGCATGTTAAGAATCTACCTCCTCCTCCTCCTGGTGAACCACCCGGTGGTGGTGGAGCGAGGGTAGATGCTGCGGAAGCTGGAGTAGGGGTTGTTGGACCCGAGGGAGTACAAGGGCAAGCTGCCCCTGATATGTTAGTGTTAATACAAGCTATTGTTGGGGCTTTTCAGGCGGCAGTAGCTAGAGCTCATGGGGCTATACCTCAGGCTGGTGTTGGCATGAGTCTGCCGTTGGAGCGACTCCATAGTCTTGGGGGAACTGAGTTCAGATGGCTGACCCCGGAAGGTTCTGAGTCTTGGTTAGAAATTACCAAGATAATTTTTGGGCAGCTGAACTATAACAATGCTCAGAAATTGGGATGTATCGTGTCCCAGCTACACAGTGATGCATATATGTGGTGGACAACCACAATAGCGGGGATGGATAATGATGAGGTGACTTGGACGTTCTTTTTGAACGCGTTCAAGCAAAAGTACTTGGGAGTCCGCTATCTGGATGAGAAAAAGAGGGAGTTCATGTCCTTAGTGCAAGGTAGTATGTAAGTGGCGGTGTATGAGGTGCAGTTTGTACGCCTTAGTCAGTATGCACCCGAGCTAATCCCTAGTGAACGGGAGAGATGTGAACGGTTCCGATATGGGTTGGTGGCTGATGTGAAAACATATATGCTCGCAGCCGACTATACTGATTTTGATGTCTTGGTCACTCGAGCAAAGGATATTGAGCTGAACCTTGGCCTAGCCTGTCAGACAAGAGGGTCTAGCTCAGGGAAACGAGCTGCGGATTGTGATCTTGGTAGAGATCGGTTCAAGAGACCTGACGATAGAAGGTCACATATGGATGCTAGACGTGGAGGGGGTAACCCTGGAAGAGGTCAGCAAGGACCGAATGCTTTCATATGGACACTTGAGTGTAATCGGTGCGGTATGAGGCACACTGGTGAGTGCTGGGGCAACCTTGGTACATGCTGGAATTGCGGCAATCGTGAGCACGTAAAAAGGGATTGTCCACAGCCGATAAGAGAGGTCCAGGCTCCGGTGAGAGCGGCTGAGCCACAGAAAGGCTGTGGGCGCGACCATGGAAATTTCCAGCGTAGAGATGAAGCTGCGAGAAATATGGCACATGTGGTGGTTGTTCAGCCTGAAGAAGGTAGTCAGGCTAGAGTGTATGCCCATCGTGAAGGGAGGGATGACACGAACGTGATCGCATGTACCTTTACTTTGCAGTCTTTGTCATTACTTTCTTTGATTGATTTTGGATCTACACAGTCGTACATATTGCGTGAACATGCTCAATTTCTTGGTTTGCATGTTGAGTCTTTGGATGTTGGTACGCGTGTGATCAGTTCCTTTGGTGAGACGGTTGTAACAAGGAGATTGTATAGGAGATGTCCTTTAAAGGTGCAAGAGCATGTGTTTCTAGTTGATCTTATGGAATTGCCATTATATGGATTCGATGTAATCCTTGGTATGGATTGGCTTGTTGAGCATACGGTTGTTGTGGATTTTGAAAGTAAGCGAGTTTCGCTGAAACTTGCGGATGATTATGAGGTTGTAGTGGTGGGAGAAAATGTGAAATTCATGTCTAATATGGTGTCGACGCTTGAAGCAAGCCGGATGTTGCGTCAGGGATGCGAAGCTTATCTGGCCTTTGTTATGAATCCTAGTACAGAGGAGGTTCGTGTACAGGATATAAGGACCGTGTGTGAATTCCCTGGAGTGTTTCTGGAGGAATTGTCGGGTTTGCCGCCTAGTCGAGAGGTGGAATTCGGAATTGAATTGTATGAGAACACAACTCCGGTGTCCATTGCTCCCTATCGCATGGCACCCAAGGAGTTGAAGGAGTTGAAGACGCAACTTCAAGAGTTGCTTGACCGAGGCTTTATTCGGCCTAGTGTGTCACCTTGGGGTGCACCGGTCTTGTTTGTTAAGAAGAAGGATGGCACTATGAGAATGTGCATTGATTACCGCCAGCCGAATAAGTTGACTATCAAGGATAAGTATTTTTTACCAAGGATTGATGATCTCTTCGATCAGTTTCGAGGAGCGGCTGTGTTTTCAAAGATAGATCTGCGATCAGGATATTATTAGTTGAAGGTGAAGGATGTAGATGTGCTGAAAACAGTCTTTCGAACGAGATAAGGGCATTATGAATTTCTGGTGATGTCGTTCGGATTGACGAATGCTCCTGCTGCTTTCATGGATATGATGAATAGAGTGTTTCATGAATTCTTAGATAAGTTCGTTGTGGTGTTCATCTATGATATCCTTGTGTACTCTCGTACCAAGGAGGAGCATGAAGAACATTTGAGGATTGTTTTGCAAGCGCTATTAGAGAATCAGCTTTATGCTAAGCTGAGTAAATGTGAGTTTTGGCTAAAGGAGGTTGTTTTTCTTGGCCATGTGGTTTCAGCTGAAGGGATTCGTGTTGATCCTCAGAAGATTGAGGTGGTGGTGAATTGGAAGCCTCCTAGGTCTGTCCATGAAGTTCGTAGTTTCCTTGGGTTGGCAGGTTATTTCTGAAGGTTCGTGGATGGATTTTCTAAGATTGCTACCCCTTTGACGAAGTTGTTACAAAAGGATGTTAAGTTTGAATGGACGGAAGCGAGACAACAGGCTTTTGAGAAGCTAAAGGAAGCTTTGAGGCAAGCTCCTATCTTGGTTCAACCTGAGTCAGGAAAAGAGTTTGTGGTGTATAGTGACGCATCCTATGTTGGTTTGGGTGTGGGTTGACGAAAGAGGATAGGGTAGTGGCTTATGCATCGCGACAATTGAAAGTGCATGAGCGTAATTATCCTACGCATGACATTGAGCTTGCAGCGGTGGTTTTTGCTTTAAAGATTTGGAGACATTATATATATGGTGAGAAGTATATTGTGTACACGGATCATAAAAGTTTGAAGTACCTTATGTCTCAGAAGAAGTTAAATCTTAGGCAACGATGTTGGGTGGAGTTGCTTAAGGATTATGATCTAACGATCGAGTATCAACCGGGGAAGGCCAATGTTGTGGCCGATGCTTTGAGCCGAAAGGTGGTGGTGGAGTTGAGGGCGATGTTTGCTAGCTTGAGGATATCGCGATATGGTGGTCTTGTTGCTGAATTGCAAGTGAAGCCATCTTTGGTTCAGTTGATAAAGAATAAGTAATTGCTGGATGATTCTCTGGTACCGCATGTTCAGCATATCGCAGAGGGTAGGCCTTCGAATTTCTGTTTCAATGATGATGGTGTTATATGTTTTAGGAGTCAGATAGTGGTGCCGAATAATGTTGAGTTAAGGCGCACTATTCTGACTGAAGCTCATAGTAGTCCTTTTGCTATGCACCATGGTAGTACAAAGATGTCTTGTGATTTGAAGGATGAGTACTATTGGGTGGGATTGAAGAAAGATGTCGCTGAGTTTCTTAGCAAATGCATGGTTTGTCAGCAGGTTAAGGCTGAACATCAAGTTCCTTCTGGGTTGTTACAGCCGTTAAGGATCCCATAATGGAAATGGGAGAGGATCACTATGAACTTCGTGTCTGGTTTGTCGTTATCGCCATCGAAGAAGAATTTTGTTTGGATGATTGTGGATCACCTTACGAAGTGTGCACATTTCTTGCCTGTTCATACTACGTATACCTTGGATAAGCTTGCGGAGTTGTACATTGATAAGATTGTACGATTGCATGGAGTGCCAAAATCTATAGTATCGGATAGAGATCTGAGGTTCGCCGCAAGGTTCTGCAAATGTTTACATCAAGCTTTGGGTACGCGGCTGAATTTCAGTACTTCTTATCATCCGCAGATAGATGGACAGTCGGAGCGTGTTATCCAAGTGCTTGAGGATATGTTGAGGTTCTTTGTTATTGAGTTTCAAGGCTCTTGGGAAAAGCACTTGCCTTTGGTTGAGTTTGCTTATAATAACAGTTACCAAGCAAGTATTCAAATGGCACCTTATGAGGCTTTATACGGGAGGAAGTGCAAAACTCCTCTTTGTTGGGCTGAAACGGGACAAAAGTTGGTCTCGATGCCGGCTTTGTTGAAAGGAACCACTAAGAAAGTAAAGCTCATTTGTGAGTGTTTGAAGGCAGCATCGGACCGGCAAAAGTCTTACGCGGATTTGAAGCGTAAGGAGATAGAGTTTGCAGTGGGCGAGCGTGTGTTTTTTAAAGTTTCACCTTGGAAGAAGGTGATGAGATTTGGCCGAAAGGGCAAATTGAGTCCAAGGTTCATTGGACCATATGAGGTGATAGAATGTGTGGGTCATGTTGCCTACAAGCTGAGACTCCCTCAAGAGTTGGAAAAGATACATAATGTGTTTCACGTATCCATGCTTCGGAGATATAGATCGGATCCATCGCATGTTATGCTTGTGGAGGAAGTTGAGTTGAACCCAGACTTGACGTATGATGAGGAGCCCGTTGAAATTCTAGATACGGATAGTAAGGTTCTTCGGGGTAAGACCATTGAGCTGGTCAAAGTCTTGTGGAGACATCATGGCGGTTGAATCGGGCCTAGGTGTTTCTGATTTTGAATCGGGCCGGAGAGTTGTAACGCCCGGGTTTTGGGCCTAGGTGTTTCTAATGTTGAATCGGGCCGGTTGTGAACGATTCGAATCCTTTAGGGGTGGTTTAGGGAACACCTAGTTCGGGATGCTTTAAAAATATGGAAAATGTGTAAAAGTCCTCATTTATTATATAAATGGTTATGGCGATAACAATTTTACAAAATGTGATTTGGAAATACTACATTTCGGTGTAGTGACCAAATTGCAGTTTTTGCAAAAGTTGACTAGTGACTGTTTTGTAAAGGATTGAAACTTTGAATCTTTAAGGAGCTAATTTTACCAAATTGTTTTTCATCGGATTTCTCTTTAATTTGGGAGTTTTAATAATGATTTAATTAAAGGATTTAAGAGAGAAATTCCATTTTGACATTTCATAACTACCTTACGATATTTTTCCCTCTTTTCATTTTCTCTCAACTTCCACTCAGCCAAACACATTTCTCTCACCAAATAATCTCTGGTTTTCATCTCTTTTGCTGAGATTTCATTCTCTTAAGGATTTCCAACCTTTGCTTCATTAAATCCTCTTGTTTTTACTTTGGATTTTCAAGAAATCTTGCCCAAATTGAGGAGAAATCAGTCATTAGAGGTAAGCTTCATCCTTCTCCTCTAATGATCAGTTCTTTACTGAAATTCCCAAGTTATCAATCCTTTGCTAATGATTTTGAGTTGTTTTAATGTTAGAAGCATGAAATTGTTGTAAAACTAAAGATTCTTGGTGAGATCTTGATGATTTTCGTAACTCTTTTTTAAGCTCTGTTTTGAGGTTGATTTCTAATGTGTTTTGGATGATAATTGATGTTATGAATAAGGTTTTAACAAATGATTCCCAAATAGGTTTTGATTCCTCTGTTTTAGATGCTGGATTTGTGATTTTTGGAGTGTTCTTGGTGTTCTGTTGTTGCTGGAGATATAAGGACGTGATTGTGGTGATTTTTGTTATTGATTGAGGTTTAGAAGTGTTTAGAATTGATAGATCTTGGCTGGGCTTTGATTTGAGAAAGTTTGGAGGCGAATTCGGTTGTTTCGGATAGCCAAAATGGTGCTTTTGAGTAGTGCAGCGAGTTTGAATGAGTGGCTAGTGATTTCAATGCATGATGATGCATTAATCCTATGCTCTTATGTGTATTAAACAAGGGACGCGTCTTTGGACGCTTTTGGTGTTGATCTGCAAGTGCCGGAAGCCTAGTTATCGTTTCGGCAAGCAAGCGAAATGTAATCGGTGAGTGCGAATGGTTTTAGAAGTCTTTGTGGGACAAGGAAACAAAGTTTGGGGATTTAGGATTGGTTTGAAACACCATCCTAAGTCCGGAAGTAAGTCTGGCTAGATTTGCTCTCAATATGTGGTTGATGCCCCTAAATGCTTTTAACATGCTCTTGATTTGTGTTAAACAAATTCCTACTGTTTTATGCATGATTTATAAAATGAAAAGATGTTACATGATGATCCCATGTAATATCATGTACATGGAAAGAGTTTTGAGGTTTTGATTAGATGAAATGCATGAATTGTGGTTTGAAATGGGATGAGAATGATTTGAGAAATGTTGCATCAAAACAGTAGGTGAGATGATGTTTTTGATATAATATATTGGCATATATGATGAGATAATTACCGGATATAATTATTCGACCAATAGAATGAAAGTGCACTATAAACTAAAAATTCGTACGTGCTCTTTGGAGTCGAGCAATGGGGGTAGTGCCATCCCGATCCAAAGTGAGAATTCGATGATGAGAGATACCATCGGGGTAGGTCTTGGTGAAATACCCAAGCTTTGTGGCGAAGAGAGATATCGCCATGAGAGTCCGGTGATGTGAGATTCCATCGAGGTAGGACTTGGCTTTAAGTAAAGCTAATCTGCATATCCGAGTAAACATATAATATGAACTGCCAATATATGAGATTGTATTTTATTCACATGTACCAAATGTTGAGATGTTTTATGCTATGAGATTTGTGGTTTATGAAATGCTTATGTTTTCATTAAGCATGTGTATGGCTTTGCCATGAGATTTGCATTGGTTAAATGCATGAGATAGATTGAAGGTACATGTGCTTTTCAAATGGAGAATTGCTTTGAAATGGTTTTCAAGCATGAGATAGAAAGAGCATGTTGTAGAAAATGGTTTTTGAGATAGAGTTTTAAAGTTTCATTGTTGTGTTGGTTTTTCCTAGAGCTTGCCTCACTAAGCAAATGTGCTTACGCTCTCTTTTACCAACAATGTAGATAATTGAGACGTATTTGGGCAACAAGGATGCTAAGGATATCCAAGGAAGTGAAAAGCTCAAGTATGGTGACGTTTACATATACTTTAGTAATGATAATTGGCAATGGGGACCTATGGTTAGTTTTGGTAGATGTATTTTGAACTCCCTGTGGTTGTTGCAAGTTCATTACAACATATGTGGTTTGTTAATGTCCTTTATTATTTGGTTTGTGGCTTGTGGCTTGCATATGGTTTTTATGACTAGGGAGCATGCCTATAGTTCCAATGATTGCATGATTGATGCCATGCCTTGGTTTATGCTACATAATGATGATCTTTGATGCTTATATATGATGTTAGTATGTTGCGGTATGCTTTGGGACATTTGTGGTTATCTTTGAGTGTGAAAAACCAGCAAAGAATACAGTTGCAGGGCTGGGCGTTTCGGAACGCCCTTATCTGTTTCGAAATAGGGGCCTGAAATGGCCATAATGTTTCAGAACGGGTAAGAGTGTTCTGAAACGCTTTGGCTACTGGAGAGCCATGTGTCGATACGAGTCTCGGAACGCACCCGAGTACCGAAACGGTCAACTCCATTTCGATACATTCGTTTCGATACAAGGTTCAGCGTTTCGAAACACCCGACCGTTGGTTTGGATTTTGAACTGTTTCAGGTTCTTGCTTTTTACATTTTAGTTCATGATGGTTATGGATGCAATTGGTTGAGTTTGGAATGTCTGATTAAGTTGATATTTAACAGTGTGGCATGAAAAAGGACTAATTGATTATTGGTAAACTTAAAATCTATAAGGTCCTTCTATTTTGTAAAATTTACGTTTTGGTCCCTAAATGTCTAATCTGTGCAATTAAACCCCTAAATGAAATCCGATCGTTGTGCCTTTCCTTCCTATGTCCTTGAGTGATCACATAGGATTAATATTGCATTTAGAAAAGAAACTTATAAAAAAAGGGTCATTAATCAAGGTTGACTTTTGGGTTGACTTTGGTTTTTCCCGTGTAATCTCCGTAGTTCGGGTTAAGCGTCTAGGTCGGGCTAAGGAAAATTTCCTGACATCATCATCATCAAAATTGACTTGTAAAGCATGCTCCCTAAGAGTCAAAAACACCAAAAGACCATAAGCATCTCAAAAGGCAAGATAAATCATCAAAACCAATATAAAGGCCTTTTACAAATCATATAAAACTTGCATCAACAACAGGGAGTCCAAAACACATCTCCCAAAGCAAACCATTAAATCCCATTGCAAAATATCATTACTAAAGTAAATGTAAAACATCACCATACTTGAGCTTAAATATTCCTTGGATCCTCTTAAGCCTCCTTGAGCAACTCACCATTTGAAAATCACTTGTACCATCTATCTATTTATCTCATGCATTCAACCAATGCAAATCTCATGGCAAAGCCACACACATGCTTGATATTCAAAAGCATTTCCTAAATCTCAAAATCTCATATGCATTTCTCATAGCATAAAAATCATTTCAACATTGGTACATGTGAATCAAATAAATTCTCATATATTGACATTTCATATTCTATCTTTACTCGGATATGTGGATTAGCTTGACATAGAGCCAAGTCCTACCTCGGTGGAATCTCACATCACCGAACTCTCATGGAGGTATCTCTCTTCGCCACAAAGCTTGGGTGTTTCACCAAGACCTAGCCCGATGGTATCTCTCATCATCGAATTCTCACTTTGGATCATGATGGCACTACCCCCATTGCCCAACTCCAAAGAACACGTACGAATTTTAGTATAGTGCACTTTACATCCTATTGGTCGACCAATTATATCCGATAATCATCTCATCATTTATGCCAATATATTACATTAAAATCATCATCTCACCTACTGTTTTGATGTAACATTTCTAAAATCAATCTCATCCCATTTCAAAACCACAACTCATGCATAGCATTTCAAAACTCTTCACAACGTCATTCTATCTCATGGGATCAATATGAAACATCATTTCATGTCATAAATCATGCATAAAATAGTAGGAATTTGTATATCTCAAATCAAGAGCATGTTAAAAGCATTTAGGGGCATCAACCACTTTTCGAGACCAAATCTAAACATACTTACTTTCAGACTTAGGATGGTGTTTCAAACCAATCCTAAATCCTCAAACCTTGTTTTCTTGTCCCTCAAGGACTTCTAAAACCATTTGCACTCACCAATAACGTTTTGCTTGCTTGCCGAAACGATTTCTAGGCTTCTAGCAATTTCGGATCAACACCAAATGCGTCCAAAGATGTCTCCCTTATTCATTACACATAAGAGCAGAGGATTATTGCATCATCAAGCATTAAAATCACCAGCCACTTATTCTAACTCGCTGCTCTACTCAAAACTAGCATTTTGGTTGTCCAAAATAACCAAAATCACCTCCAAACTTTCTCAAATCAAAGCCCAGCCAAGATCTATCAATTCTAATCTTTTCTAAACCTCAACCAACATAAAAAAACAACATAAACACAGCCTTATACCTCCAGAAATAGCATATCACCAAAAACACGTCAAAACCACAAATTTAGCATCTCAAACTTAGGAACCCAAACCTATTCGGGATTTATTCGTTAAAACCTCATTCTCAACATCAAATATCTTCCAAAATATGTTAGAAATCAACCTCAAAATAGAGCTTAACATAGAAATACGAAAATCACCAAGATCTCATCAAGAATCTTGAATTTAACAACTATTTCATGTTTATAATATTAAAATAACTCAGAAACCATCAACAAATGATGATAACTTGGGAATTTCAGTAAAGAACTAATCATTAGAGGAGAAGGATGAAGCTTACCTCTAATGATTGATCTCTCTTCAATTTGGGCAAGTTTTCTTGAAATCCAAAGCAAAAATCAAAAAGGATTTGATGAAACAAGATAGGAAATCCTTTTGGAAGATAAAATCTCAACAAACCAAATGAAAATAAAAGGAGAGAAAAGTGTTTGCTGATTGGAAGTTGAGAGAAAATGAAAAGAGAAAACTATCGTGAAATTAGTTATGAAAAGTCAACTTCAACTTTCCTTTTTAATTCTCTTTTATTTCTTTAATTAAATCATTATTAAAAGCTCCCAAATTAATGATAAATATGATGAAAACAATTGGTAAAATTAGCTCCTTAAAGATTCAAAGTTGCAATCCTTTACAAAACAGTCACTAGTCAACTTTTGCAAAAATTGCATTTTGGTCACTATACCAAAATGTAATATTTCCAAATCACATTTTGTAAAATTGTTTTCGCCATAGTCATTTATATAATAAATGAGGTTTTTTAGATATTTTTCCATATTTTGAAAACATCTCGAACTAGGTGTTCCCTAAACCAACCTCAAAGGTTCGAATCAGCCCCGACCGGCCTGATCCAACATCTAAAACATCTAGGCCCAAAACCAGGGCGTTACAACTCTCTCCCACTTAAGAAATTTCGTCTTCGAAATTTACCTGGTGGAAAAGGGGAAGGAAATTGCTTCTTCATGTCATCCTTCCTTTCCCACGTGGCTTCCTCAATGCCACGATGTCTCCACAAGACTTTGACCAGCTCGATGGTCTTACACTGGAGAACCTTACTATCCGTATCCAGAAGCTCAATAGGCTCCTCATCATACGTCAAGTCTGGATTCAGCTCAACCTCTTCTATAGGCATAACATGCGACAAATCCGATCTATACCTCAGAAGCATGGATACATGGAACACATTATGTATCTTTTCTAACTCTGAAGGCAGTCTCAACTTATAAGCAACATGAACCACACGTTCTATCACCTCATATGGCTCAATGAACCTCGGACTCAATTTTCCCTTCCGGCCAAATCTCATCACCTTCTTCCAAGGTGAAACTTCCAGAAAAACACGTTTGCCAACTACGAACTCTATCTCCTTATGCTTCAATTCTGTGTAAGACTTTTTCCCGTCCGATGGTCCCTTCAAACGCTCACAAATGAGCTTCACCTTCTCGGTGGTTCCTTTCAACAAAGTTGGCATCAAAATCAACTTTTGTCCCGTTTCAGCCCAACATAGGAGAGTCCTACACTTTCTCCCGTACGGTGCCATTTGAATGCTTGTCTGGTAACTATTATTATAAGCAAACTCAACAAAAGGCAAGTGCTTCTCCCAAGAACCTTGAAACACAATAACGTATCACCTCAACATATCCTCAAGCACTTCGATAACACGCTCCGACTGCCCATCTGTCTGCAGATGATAAGAAGTACTGAAATTCAACAACGTACCCAAGGCTTGATGCAAACATACCCAAAACCTCGATGTGAACCTCAGATCTCTATCCAATACTATAGAATTCGGCACACCGTGAAACCGCACAATCTCAGCAATGTACAACTCAGCTAACTTATCCAAGGTATACGTGGTATGCACAGGCAAGAAATGTGTACACTTCGTAAGGCGATCCACAATCACCCAAACCGAATTCTTTTTCGATGGCGACAAAGGCAAACCAGACACGAAGTCTATGGTAATCCTTTCCCTCTCCCATTCTAGGATTCTCAACGGCTACAAAAACCCAGAAGGATCATGATGTTCAACCTTAACCCGCTGACAAACCATACATTTGCTAACGAACTCGGCAACGTCCTTCTTTAACCCCACCCAGTAGTACTCACTTTTCAAATCATGGTACATTTTTGTACTACCAGGGTGCATAACGAAAGGACTACTATGAGCTTCAGTAAGAATAGTGCGCCTCAGCTCCACATCATTCGGCACCACTATCCGACTCCCCAAACACATAACACCATCATCATTGAAATTGAAGTACGAAGGCCTTCCTTCCGCAATATCCTGAACATGCGGTACAAGAGAATCATCAAGCAACTGCTTATCCTTGATTAACTGAACCAAAGATGGCTTCACTTGCAACTCAGCAACAAGGCCACCATCTCGCGATATGCTCAAACAAGCAAACATCGCCCTCAACTCCACCGCCGCTTTCCTGCTCAAAGCATCAGCCACAAAATTGGCCTTTCCCGGATGATACTCGATCGTTAGGTCATAATCCTTAAGAAACTCCACCCAACGTCGTTGTCTGAGATTCAACTCCTTTCGAGACATGAGATACTTCAAACTCCTGTGATCCGTGTACATGATACACTTCTCACCATATAGGTAATGTCTCCAAATCTTTACGGTGAACACCACCGCCTCTAACTCAATATCATGCGTGGAATAGTTACGTTCATGCACCTTCAACTGTCGCGATGCATAAGCTACTACCTTACCCTCTTGCATCAGCACACACCCCAAACCAAAATAGGATGCGTCACTATACACCACAAACTCTTTTCCAAATTCAGGTTGAACCAAGATAAGAGCTTGCGTCAAAGCTTCCTTTAGCTTCTCAAAATCTTGTTGTCTGCTTTCGTCCACTCAAAGTTAACATCCTTCTGCAATAACTTCGTCAAAGGAGAAGCAATCTTGGAAAATCCATCCACGAACCTTCGATAGTAACCCGCCAAACCAAGGAAACTACAAACTTCATGAACAGACCTAGGAGGCTTCCAATTCACCACCGCCTCAATCTTCTATGGATCAACACGAATCCCCTCAACTGAAACCATATGACCAAGGAAAACAACTTCCTTCAACCAAAACTCACATTTACTCGGCTTACCATAAAGCTGATTCTCTAGAAACACTTGCAAAACAATCCTCAAATGTTCCTTCTCAGTATGAGAGTACAAAAGGATGTCATCGATGAACACCACAATGAACTTATCCAAGAACTCATGAAACACCCTGTTCATCATATCCATGAATACAGTAGGAGCATTCGTCAAACCAAAAGGCATCACCAGAAATTCATAATGCCCATACCTTGTTCGAAAAGCAGTTTTTGGCACATCCACATCCTTAACCTTCAATTGATAGTATCCAGACCTTAAATCAATCTTTTAAGAACATAGCTGCTCCACGAAACTGATCAAAAGATCATCTATCCTTGGCATAGGATACTTATTCTTGATAGTTAACTTATTCACCTGACGATAATCAATGCACATTCTCATCGTGCCATCTTCCTTCTTTACAAACAAGACCGGCACACCCCAAGGTGACACGCTAGGCCGAATAAAGCCTCGGTCAAGCAACTCCTGAAGTTGCATCTTCAGCTCCTTCAACTCCTTAGGTGTCATCCGATAGGGAGCAATGGACACCAGAGTTGTGTTCTCATACAACCTAATTCCAAACTCAACCTCCCGACAAGGCGGCAAACCAGGTAACTCCTCCGGAAACACCCCAGGGAATTCACACACAATCATTATATCTTGAACCCGAACATCCTCCGTGCAAGGATTCATTACAAAATCTAAATAAGCTTCGCATCCTTGACGCAACAATCGGCTCGCTTCAAGCGTCGAAACCACATTAGATAGGAACTCTACATTCTCTCCCACCACAACAACTTCATAATCATCGGCAAGTTTCAGCAAAACTCGCTTATTCTCAAAATCTACAATAGCCCTATGCTCAACTAGCCAATTCATACCAAGGATTACATCGAATCCATAGAAATGAAATTCCATGAGATCCACCAAGAACACATGTTCTTGCACCTTTAAGGGACACCTCTTATACAACTTCCTTGTTACTACCATTTCACCAAAAGAACTAATCACACGCATACCAATATCCAAGGACTCAATAGGCAAACCAAGCATTTGAGCATGTTTACGCAATATGTACGTGTGTGTAGATCCAGAATCAATTAGAGAAAGTGATGACAAAGACTGCAAAGTAAAGGTACCTGCGATCACATTAGTGTCATTCCTCCCTTCACGATGGGCATACACTCTGGCCTGGCCACCTCTTCCGGGCTGAACAGCTACAACATGTGCTACATTCATCACGTCATCATCTATACGCTGAAAATTGCCACGGCTGCGCCCACAACCTCTCTGTGGCTCAGTTGCTCTCACCGGAGTCTGTCACTCTCTCATCGGCTGAGGACAATCTCGTTTCATGTGCCCACGGTATACAAAATTCTAGCACGTACCAACGTTGCCCCAACACTCTCATGTGTGCCTCCTGCCACATCGATTACATTCAAGGGTACGAATGAAAGCATTTGGTCCTTGTTGACCTCTCCCCGGATTACCACCCCCACGTCTAGCATTCACGTGAGACCTTCGATCCCTCGGTCTCTTAAAACGATCCCTTCTAGCATCAGAACCCACAGCTCGCTTCCCTGAGCTAGATCCTCCTGCTCGACTCGCCAGACCAAGGTTCAGCTCAATGTCCTTGGCTCGAGTGACCAGGATATCAAAATCAGAGTAATCTGATGCAAGCATATATGTCTTCACATGAGCCACCAGCTCATATTTGAAACACTCGCATCTCTCTCGTTCCTTAGGGATCAATTCCGATACATACTGGCTAAGGCGTACAAACTACACTTCATATTCCGCCACTGACACGCTACCTTGCACTAGGGACATGAATTCCCTCTTTTTCTCGTCCAAATAACGGACACTCAGATTTTCCCTCTTAAACGCATTCAGAAAGAACGTCCAGGTCACCTTAGCATCTTCCAAACCAGCTATAGTGGTCGTTCACCACGTATAGGCATCACCATGTAACAGGGACATAATGCACCCGAACTTCTAGACATCGTTATAGTTCATCTGCCTAAGGATCCTCTTGGTGCTCTCCAACCAAGATTCGGAACCCTCAAGGGTCAGCCCTCTAAACTCAGTCCCTCCGAGACTACAGAGTCGCTCTAACGGCAAACTCGCACCAGCACCAGCATGAGGTGCAACCACATGAGCACCATCTATTGCCGCCATGTTCGACAGTAATGAGAAAAGAGGGACAGCTGTAATACATGTATTTTACCCGGGTACTCGCGTATATATATAGTTCACTATAAAAAAGACCAAAAATAAATAAATAAAATTGATACAATAAATACAATCCTTAATAGTAGTCCATTAAATATATAAATGTCCATTTGTACAACTTAAATGTGCATTATACACTATATGAGTCCACTTTTATACAAAAAACCTTATATGCCTACAAAAATGATATCAAGCCAAAAATACAAGTTATTCCTGCCCAGAACTCATGCTTATCGGGTAAAGAAGCCCAAACAAACACATGTGTGTTTGTTTGGCCCACTAAAAAGGCCATGTGGCAGCCTCGGATTCGCCCATTCCCCTTTCACTTGGATTAAAGACTTCGTTGATGTCAGCTCTTACACCAGCTATAAATGCCATGGATGAGAGATAAAAAAATCATTAGCCAATAATTACGCAATTAATAGATGTCGTAATTGAAGAGAGAGAGGAAGTTGGAAAGGCTTACCAGAATAAAAAAAGGTCACCGGAAGCAGATCGCCGAGAGGTCACCGAAGATCGCCAAACACGTCGGAAGGTATATCTAGATCTTCTCTTTATTTACATACAAATGAACACATGAAATTAGATTAGAACTATAATAAAATTTAAAAAACAGTAGCCAATATCCTAGATCTAAAAATGATTCAGAAAGGATTTGTGGCTTATCTGAGTGTTTTTTTAGTGAGATTTCAAAGATTAAAGAGCTCAAATGCTTCGGTGGAGTCAAAAAGGGTAGATTAGGCTTCATTCCGGGTATTTTAGGATAAGAATCGGGTGGAGATGTGCGGATTTTGTCGAATTTCTGGTTTAGATTAAGGTTTAGGATGAAAAATTAGGTTTTTTAATTTTTCGGCACGATGGTGGCAGAAGACGGTCGGAATTGAGCCAAACGGCGGTCAGAGCAAGGTTAGGGACGACCTGAGTTGCAAATTTGGTTGGAAGGGATGATCGAGTTGCAACTTTGGTCGAAGAAGATGATCGGAGTTGCAGGTTGGGTCGGAAGGGATGACTGGACTATGACAGCTGGTTGGCGTCGCCTCCGATAGCCGGCAAACAACTTAGGTCTGGTCAAAAGAGGTAGTTGAAGATCAAATAGGAATTTATGAAGAACAATGCATGAATTTTGGTCAAACTAAGGGGTTTTGATCCGAAAGAAACAAGAAACATAGGTGTTTTAGAGTTTATAACGGATCAAAAAGAAAAAAATGAAGAACTGATGATGAACAATAGATGAATAAGGAGTTTAGATCGAAAATGGGAGAGGAAATCTGGGTTTTAGTTGTTATGGGTGAGAGAGTTTTGAGAAAGAGGATTTGAGGAGAGAGAGTGTGTAACTCGGCTAAATAGCCGAGTTGGACTCGGATTAGGCTTTTATAGGTCGAACTGTGCTACGTCGTTTTGAGCACCGGGTTTGGGGCGAGTTCACACGAGCCAGGTCGGGTCAAAAAGGATTAGCGCCCTTCTTTCTATTTTTCACGAATTTGACCATTCTTTTATAACATTTTTCAATTTGATCACTACTGGCTTGTAATTTGGTACCCAATTTTCAATATTAGTTCAATTTGGTCCTTGTTTTTAATTTCTTTTAATTTGTTTAATTGTTGTATGCTTGCATATTTTAAAATTAGGCATATAGTATTTGTTTAGGGGATTAATCACTTAGTATAAACATTTAGAGCCTTTTAGGTTTGGGTTCTCTAATTTAAATTAAATAATCTAAATAGGTGAGATAATTGTATAAAATAAATGAATACTAAATGGAAACTTTAATATTTTAAGTTGATTAGTGTCTCATTGCAATGAGATGTTACTCAATGGAATATTTTAATTGAATATTTAATATTTCATTTGAACTTAGAACAATGAAATCACATAGTTAATCTAATTAAAATGAAATTAGGATATGGTTTAAATAGTTAATGTCACTAAATGATTAGGAATATTATTAATTTAGGGCCTAATATGGGTAGTGCCCAATTGTTTGGGTGTTATAACATAAACCCTAAACTTGATCATATTCATAGTTTTTCTTAATTAATTAGATCAACTGGAGCCCTAATTAGGTTTGAGCTTAAAATTGACAAGAAAATAAATGGACATCCATTTAAACCTTTTGTTTTCAGATACATTTTGAATATAAATTGAAGTATCCTAAAGTAATTGTATGTTTCGAAGCTTGTATTCGCTTAAAATTTATTTTCTTACAAAAGGATACCTTCATTTGAAATGAAATTTAATTAACAATTAAATATTTAATTAAATTTAAATTATTGCCCGAAATGCCAAAATGTCATGTAAAATTAATAAGGTACCAAAAACATGCGTTTGTAGGGGGTGCTAATCCTTCTCTACACGTAACCGACTCCTGAACCCAAATTTTAAAGAAAAAATATTTAGTTTGTTTTTTTAAGGTGTCTGATCTACCAAAGTGATTGATGGTGACTCTAAATTGAGTTTAAATAATAAATAAAGGGAAACTTGTTTTAATGAACTAAAATGGATAAAAACCCTAATTTCCAAAAAGAATTAATCGTCAGACAATTTTTACACTCGATTTTAAAAATGGTCGCAATAGTTCTCTCTAACCGCCCCTGGTCATGTTACTGTGAAGCCTCTCCCCTGGTGTCCAGGGTTCTACTCAGGTTTTCGTTTGGTGAGGGGGTCTCGGGAACATCGATGAGATGTAGGTTCGGCGCATTGTCTCTTATTTTTCTGGGCTCTTTTGACGGTGGCTCTGTCCCCCCCCCCCCCCCCCGACTCCTCTTGCGACGGTTGTCTTGGTCTTGTCCCTTGTCTCAGCCTCCTCATGTCATCGTCGATTATTGATCCTGATGCGATGACTTCAGTGGATTTCTTTATGCGTTATCATCATCGTCTTTTTTCTTTTGTGCCCACGGAAGCGATCATGTAGGTTCAAGATCGATAGATGGCTTGGTATCTCTCCCTCTCTTCCTCGTCGGACCTGGCTCCCCCTCTGAGATGGATGTTGGTTGTTCTCGTTTCTGTTGTGTTTCTGCTTTGTTTTTTGTTGTGTTGTATTCCTTGATTTCTGTTCTTGTGTGTCTTTGCATGTTTGTTTTCTTTGTTTTTTTTTTCTCTATTTTGTTATGTTCTTCTGTCTCGTTTGTGCCATGATCCTTTATTTCCTCTTCCTTTGGGATAAAAATTTTCTGCCATTTTTTATGCCCCAACACTAAAAAATAAATTCTAACTCCTAACCCTAAATTCTAAACCATAAATCCTAACTTTAACAAATACACAGTACCCCTAATTCTCTAAACTCTAATCTTAAAACTTAACCCTAAATTTATTTATTTTAATGTGAAACATACATAAGGGCACCAAAAAGGGCAAATGATATTTCTATTCCTTCCCATGTATGTCTTGTTTTCCTATGTATATATGTTTTTTCTTTTGAATGAATGTCACTATGTTTATGTTAAAAAAAAACAAATGTGTTAAAATTTATATAATTTTTATAGTCGTTAAAAGTAAATTTTTCCATTTAATTATAGGTAAAAAAAAGCCTTAGATTAAATTATTAAATTTTGGAAGAAGTCGGCACCTAAGCTCGAACAATGCAAACAAATAACTTGATTTAAACTCGATTGTCAAATATTCAGAACTCGATTGTCAATCTTAAATAAAATAAAATAAAATAACAAAAATATACGATTAATCTATTTTTAGACCAAAAAGATAATCTAAATTTAAAATAACTTAGAAACAAAAAACTGAATTTACTCGAACTAGTCTAATTCACAACTTCTGCTACCTCTCATTCAAAGTCTGAGTTGGACTCGCTTGCCTACCAGCTTAAAGATGGTACGTAGGCATTAAAGTAATAATAAAATATGTGGTGGTTACCGCGACTATCGGTTAGCAAACTTTTGTTTCAATATTAATTTGTGTATCCAATATTAATTATATATTTATAATAAACATGTCATTCTTAGAAAATATAAGCAAATTATTTAGGCTCCTCTGCATTGCTTTAGAAAGAATTTTTACTTCAAAAAACGACTTTTTATTCATAATAATGCTAAACACTTTCTTTTAGAGTAAAAAATCACTTAAAAGTAATTTTTCACCTAATATCAAAAGTTAAGATTTTTAACTTTTGGGATGAAAAATCACGCTTAGGTGCAAAATTACTTTTTTACCCTTAATTATTAGCACTAATATTAATTTTTACATTTAATTTAAACTTTTTATATTAATTATTTAGAAATATTTAAAGTTTATATTTAAAAATACTAATAAATTTTCGGTTTTTATATTTTTATTACTTAAATTGATTTTTCACATATAATAATATTAATAAATTTTATGATAACGAAGTTAAACATCATTTACATTCATTTAATTTTACTTTACAATATCATATCTAAAATAGACATTTTATCTTTTTAAAAGTAATTTTTGACAACAACGCCAAACACTAAAAATCTTACAATTATCTTTTCAAAATCACTTTTAAAATTACTTTCTGACAACACTTTTAGAAAGCAGTTTTCAAAAGCAATGCCAAACTGGTCCTTAATTAAAAAAATATTGAACCCAACAAGTGTCCCGTGAAAAAGCGGATGATGTTCATCCTAGGAGACACGGGTTCAAATCGTTTTGTCTACAAGGTGTATGCACATTGTCAAAGAGTTAAGAATATTCATGAACAGATACTATCTTGTAATCACCTTTAGACTATTCAAAAAAATATTACAGACAAATTATTGGTCGTTAAATTATTAGACTAGCGTCAAATGTGGGTTTGGTATAATAACAATTTGATTCATTAAAACTTATACATTTTACCATTATTTGGTCATAATTTGAAATAATTCAATATAATTTAGTCCTTCATATTTAAAAAAAAATCGTCAATTTAGTAATTTATATGATATTATCAAATCAAGTAAGTTCAATATATCAAACTAGTAGTTGAATAGTTGCATTCCTCCGTAAAGCAGCAACAAATAACTGTTAAAATGTTATTATATTAGAAAAATAATATAACAATTTTAAGAGAATAACATAAAATTTAGAAAAAGAACCAAGAATAAATTAATATGATTTTTAAATACAAAAGATTAAAAAAGTTATAAAAAAAAATAAATGATTAAATTTATTGAATTATGTATTATAAAATAAATATAATGTATAAATTTTAGAGACTAAAATTATGATTATATATGTCACATCACTAGTCTAATATTTAACCGTCAATAGTATATTTATAACATTTTTTATTAAAGAAAGAATGGATATTTTTATTCGATTTTACCATTTTGGTGTAGAATAGAACTCTATCATTTTCATACGTCCAGTTAAACACTTTGTTGGAATCCAAACACTCCACGTTTCCACGTATCCACGTTATAAAAGAGTCTAAAAACTGGAAAGGAAGTTGGCAAGAGAAGGAAATCTTATTCATATAAAGATACAGAGAAAGAGAAAGAGATGGGAGGAAAGTGTGAGCAGCCATTGTTGAATGGAGGAGAGAAAGGGGAGAGAAAATACAGCCATGGCTTCTCTTCAGCGGAGATGGAGACGCTGGCTAGCGTTGCTGAAGTTGTTTTCTCTTCTTTGCCACCCAATACTTGTTTTGAAGGGAGGGGAAACCAGCCAGACAACGCACTTCAATCATTCCTCAAAGCTTCTGCCTCTGAATCCCCAATCCCAGACGAGGTAATAACTCTTCTTTCAATGTCTAATTATAATTTTATTATAATTAAATAATGAAATTGGTTATATTATGTACTTTTTTATTAATAATCAATTAGTTTGATAAAATGAAACGTTAAACATTACATAAAAATATAAATAAATTTATTTAATATTTAAATTCAGAAATTGAAGGATCAAAACTTAAATTAATAAGATATAAACATATAAAGACTAAAAACGTGATTTCATGATGAAGTTTGAGACGACTACAGCTAGATTTTTATTCCTTCATTGTTAAGTCATCCAATTCATGCGCAGTTTTGAAATTATAAATAACTTGAGTGTTATATCCCATTTCAACCAACCAAAGTGGGTGTATATTTATTAATAATAACAAATGACAATGATTACAAAATTTGTAGAGTTTGAAAAGTACATGTGGGATTGTAGATATTCTGACAAAAGTTAGAGGTGTTCCCCAGGCAGCTGAGTTGGTGAGAAAACGAGGATTCATAGAGACAGTGATACTGGTGAGGGTTGTACTGATGCTGCTGTCCACCAGGCTGGGAACCCTGCTGCTCTGTGGAAGGCATTGTTTGGTCGACAAATGGCCATTCGTCCACCGCTTCTGCCGCATGCCGCTGGAGAAGAGGGAGAAAGTGATGCAAAGCTGGCTCAAGATGCATCACCTCATCTTTACTCCCATAAGGGTTGCTTTCATCTACTTCAAGGTCATGTGCCTTTACGTTTACTTCTCTCGGGTAAGCATTTATATGTTTCCCTTTACAAACTAAGCTGATTGTGCATGGAATAATTACCATTTTATAAAATCTTACATTACAATTTAATATATTTATTTTATATTTTAATTAAAGAATCCAAAATATATAGGAATTTATATTTTTAAAGTCTTAATTAAATGTGAAAGGGAATAAAAGTGAACTGTTTTAATCTAATCTAAAGTTGAATGGATCCACTAGGCTCGTACCCCAACTTGGTGGCAACTTGAGAAAGGTTTGTTTAACTGCTAGTGTTAGCATTCAATTCCAAGTTGATGGATGTGCAACTGTTTGTACATTGTAATTAATTAGTGGTAGCAGTATGAATTTAGTAGTACCGTGGGCTCACCTCAATTATATGTAGCATTAATGAAGGGAAATTATGGACCACTTATTTTCTTTCATATTTTTTCAATTTTAGCTTCAATCAAAATAATTCATTTTTAAGTTATATTGTAATCCTGTAGTTATGATTTTAGTCCCTCTATTATATTAATATTTAATATTTTTCTTTTAATTTAGAATTTTTTTATTTTTTTATAAAGAAATTATCCGTCTAGTAATAAAGAGTCATAACAATCCCCAATTTATTATAATCACGTGTAAAATATCTATGATCTCATTAGGAAAATATTTTTTATAAAATTACTAGTAAGTTCAAATTAATAACATCGTTAATTATTATAATCATGTGTAAACCCCTATTTTAATATTGTCATTTAGATTGAGGGTCAATATATAATTTATTGTCAACATAATTTTTTTTTTTACAAACGTGTTTCAAATGATGTCACATATTATTTTATTTACAATAAACCCTGCCACTAAAAACTAAACTCTAAACTATTATGATTGGATTTGGTGTATTCTTGAAGTGTTCATTTTTTAGAAGAAAGTATATTAGATAGATTGCGCAAAAAGTGTAGAACTATATTTTATTAGGGTTTTATTTTGATGCACAAGCTGTGTAAATTTTTTTTACACATTCCTTCTATAAAATTTAAAATCTAAATCACAAACCCTAGCAACCTAAAACCTAAGCCCTAAATCCTAAACTCTAAATTCTAAATTCTACCCATAAACCTTAAATTATATACCCTACATACTAAACCCCTAAACTTTAACCTAAAATCCTAAACCCTAAACCCTAAAATTAAAGGGCTTGTGTAAACTAAAGTTTACACACTTGTGCATCAAAGTATTTTCCATTTTATTATCCGTATTAAAGATGAAAGTAATAGGATACTACTGGTTGTGAATGTTGCGTAAAAACCATATGTGTAAAACAAAAATCCAATTAAAAACTGTATAAAAAGTAATTATGGAGAAGAAAAGGGTGGTTGAAACTTCATTATCATTCTAATAAATTCCATTTCTCAACCCAGTTTGTCAAAAACTAAAAATCCCTTGCCCCAAACTATATTTTAGTGCTTTCACTTTAAAAAATAAATTTAAGTTTTAAGATTTAAGGTTAGGAGTTGTTGTAGTTAGGGTTTAGAGAATTAAGAATATGGTGTATTTTTTGGGTGTAGGGTTTAAGGATTAAGATTAGAATTTAAGGTTACAGTTTAAAATTTAATTTTTAGTATTTTTTAATGTGGGAGGACACGATTAGGGGTACAGGATTTTTTTGTTCATTTGTCAAAGAAAAAAATGTAACTTTTTCCATAATCGAGTAAGGTCCAACTCAACTTTCAAGATTTTAATTTTCAGACTCAAAATTTATTTTTAATCTTTATACTTTAATTTGTCATAATCTGATCGCTCTACTTTTATAATATCATAATTTACTCCAAATCTTTAATACTTTTAACTATTATGATTAAAGCACTGGTGCTAGTTTTTTCTTCAAAACAGTCATTCTAATAAATAAAAGAATTAATATCAGCAATCAACATGTTGAGTTAGGATGAGTGTTTTTTTTTTAAAAAAAAAGACTATTAACCGAAATAATTAGTTAATGGTGTTAAGTACTTGGGTTCCAGACTAACTAATGATAGCAAATTATGCAAAATTAAAGTATAATGGTTAAAAGTTGAATATAAGCATAATAGAGGGAGCAAAGTTAGAATTTGAGCCGAAATAAAATATGGAAATTAGGAGTCTGTTAACAATTTTTATGTTCAGGTAGGAGAAGATGGTCATAATCCAGCTTGGGAAGCTATTGGATATGGTGCTGACAATGTTGAGGATAAGTCACAAGTGACAAAGGATAGGCCTCTCCAAAAAGGAATGATTGAGACTGTGCACGAGAAAGACTCCACTCTTTATCAATCTCTAACACAGAAAGGCCTCCAAGTTAGTGAAGATACCGAACAAAATGTGTGCAGGATCAAATGTGATGCCGTAATCGTCGGTTCCGGTTGCGGTGGCGGCGTTGCAGCTGCGGTGCTGGCCGGTTCTGGCCTTAAAGTCGTTGTTCTAGAGAAGGGAAACTATTTTAGTTCGGCAGATTATTCGCCCTTCGAAGGCCCTTCTATGGATCAACTATATGAATCTGGAGGAATCCTTTCGACCCTGGACGGGCAGGTGCTGCTTCTTGCAGGGTCCACCGTAGGTGGTGGCTCAGCTATAAACTGGTCAGCCTGCATCAAAACACCGAAACCTATACTTAAAGAATGGGCTGAGGACTGTCAAATACCACTCTTTGGAAGCACTGAATATGTTTCAGCAATGGAAACTGTTTGTGAAAGAATTGGTGTCACGGAGGATTGTAAAGAGGAAGGATTTCAGAACCAAGTACTTCGGAGAGGATGCGAAAATCTCGGTCTCAAAGTTGAGAAAGTTCCGCGGAATTCCTCAGAGGGACATTACTGTGGATCATGTGGCTTCGGTTGCAGAAGGGGAGACAAGAAAGGGACCGACCGAACATGGCTCGTTGATGCCATAAACAACGATGCAGTCATTATAACAGGGTGCAGGGCTGAAAGATTCATATTAGAACAAAACAAGATGGGCGGTACAAGGAAAATGAAGTGCTTGGGAGTTATTGCAAAGCTTTCAAATCAAAATATCAAAAAGAAACTGCACATAGAGGCCAAAGTAACAATATCAGCATGTGGGGCACTTTTGACACCACTTTTGATGCATTCCAGTGGGTTGAAGAATCGAAACATCGGTCGAAACCTTCATCTTCATCCTGTCCTAATGGCATGGGGTTACTTTCCGGACTCGAATTCCGAGTTCAAAGGGAAATCCCATGAGGGTGGAATAATCACATCAGTACATAAGGTAATAGCAAATGACAACAAATTGCAAGCCATCATTGAAACTCCTTCATTGGGGCCTGCACAATACTCTGTATTAAGCCCTTGGGTGTCTGGTCTTGGCATGAAAACTAAGATGCTGAAATTCTCCAGAACTGCTCATACAATAACAATAATAAGGGATCGCGGATCTGGAATAGTTCACACAGGGGGACGAGTAACCTATAAGTTCGATGCAATAGACCGACAAAACCTACTAGCCGGCTTGCGACAGTCGCTGAGGATACTAGTAGCAGCCGGGGCAGTTGAGGTGGGCACTCATCGGAGTGACGGGCAGAGAATAAGATGCAAAGGGAAAAGCAACGAGGAGTTAGAGGAGTTTCTGGACTCAGTTTCTTCAATGACAGGACCGTTTTCGACCGGCGAAAACTGGGTCCTGCACACCAGCGCTCACCAGATGGGAAGCAGCAGGATGGGGATTAATGAGAAAGAAGGTGCAGTTGATGAAAATGGAGAGAGTTGGGAAGCTGAAGGATTGTTTGTTTGTGATGCAAGTGTTCTGCCGAGTGCCGTTGGTGTAAATCCAATGATCACTATCCAGTCCACTGCATATTGTCTCTCAAAGAAGATTGCAGAGTCCTTCAAACAACAAAAATAGCCTTCTGAATTATATGGTATGTCATTTCTGTATTTCTCTACATTTGTTTGTGTGCATTGGATTGAAAGAATAAGAAACAGAAAACATGATATATGTACAAATTGGTCAATATCATGAAAACTGTTCCATATTGAAAGTATTTTTATATGTCATTGTATTTTCAACAATTGCTCTTTAATTAGCCTGTTTTCTTCATGAATTGATGAATACGGTTGTCCTATCATCAGGGAATGGAACTGTATTTTCATTTAACAATAATTTGGAATATAACGTTGTACAGGTAGATCAATTAGAAATTTTATTTTGCTTGATGATCAATCGTTCCCATAATTACACACAGTCAAATATACATTTTCAGCTTCAAAAAGAAAAAAGAAAATAAAAGAAATTCTAAACTTCGTTCTTCATTATGCAACAGAGAATTAGATGGAGAAAAAAAAAAGAATGCCATTGAGTACTGACTAAGGGCATCAGATTGATTCACATACCTGCAAATCCAAGTTAGAATATTGCCATTTTGATGCCGGTACTCGTACTCGGCTCGCACTTCGAGAGCTTTACAACTTGAATTTATTCAGATAGCAAATCCAAGATAAAATCATGATCCTTGGATTGTCCTTTATGTCAGCTTCGATAGGGACTTCGTCCCTGGATTTTGACAATTCTTTTCAGCCATCAGAATCCGTCTCACGGAATGGTAATGGAACAGTCTTTACGGCCCGGAACTTGCCAACATTGTTTAGATGTTCGTTCTCTAACCTGTTCAGTAACAGCGTTCAAGTGTTAGATTAGATTATGAGACTTCATTTAAGAACCATTTGTCTGGTTTTTGGAAATGTTGGACAAAAATACCTGTAAAAATTCCAATGCCCTCGACGGATAACCTCCAGGGAAGCCAAGAAGAAGTCTAGCAAATGTGTCTGAACCGGACTGAACCGAAACCGCATGATGCTTTCTATCCAAGCAACTCTTAGAACTACATTCAATGCCTATAATAACAGAATTGAGTCTTTATGAACTTCAGAGGAAAAAATAGTATACATATTTATATATGAACAAGACAGTGGTTTCAAAATTGACCAAGGATAACTCACAATGGAGAGGTAGTAAATGCTCTTGTTCTTTAGAATTAGATCATCTCTAAGCCAAGGATTTCTGGAATTTGGATTAAGAAGCCCCCAATCCTTGACAAAATCCCAATATAATTGGTAAAATGTAGCCACAACTGATGTGATCAACACTACAGAAAACCATAGATTGTTGCTCTGTGTTGCATATGTGAGCCTAGCACCAGCTGCTACCATGGCAGAAACGTACTTCCCCATGTTAGCCAAGTGGTTCAAGTCGTATTCATCGAACCATCTTCTTGCACACTTGAAATTAAATTGAAAAACAATGGAAAACTGAGAAACCGATGTCATGTAATGTGTTTACTTGTAATTATGCAACTCTTTAATGGGAAAAATAATGAAATGTAAGGGATTCCAAGGAATATTCGTACCTGCATGGCTCGCCAATAATATGGCGAAAATGAGATTACATATGCAAGCTGTCTATACAGTTTTCCATTCTTGCATGTTGCATATTCATGGGTTTTGAAACTTCCAGCAAGAAAGTAGCAGGTTGTTGATTCCAAGTGTCTTAGCAATGGGATCTGTATTCGAAAGAAAGATAAAAGATGTTTATTCTAAAATAATTTTGAAATTAGTGCTAAATCAGTAGTCATAGCTTGTCTCTGACTAATTTACCTGACTAGTAAGTTGGTCAGCCATGAAAAAGTCAACCATCAAAACCTGCATATATGTACAAGAAGCAAAAGTAAGAACATGGCGAGTTACAACTTGTGGAATTTCATACAAAACCAATCGCCAAGATGATGGAAAGAAGCTTGAAAGTGAATTAATATTACCTTATACAATGGAGAGCATATGATGTTACGTATTATTCGAAGGAAACAGTATCGAGTTGGCCGATAGAAAATGTCGAATGGGCAGACCAGCAAGCCAATGAATATCTGCAAGTGGAGGCTGAAAATTAGTACCTCATTTACTTCAAAGTTTTGGGTTACAAAGCAATGAGGTTGTTGAAGCAATACCAGGAGGAGGATTCCGGGAATCGTATCAACATGAGAAGGTGAGAAGCCCCCAGCCCTTAATAACAGGTGGATGACCATGGCCCCAACCACAGACGTCATGAAAGTGGTACAAATAAGGAATGCATCTCTATATTTCAGGGCTGTGCTTGGTGCAAACTCAAAGATGAAGTTGTAGTTTATTCTCGTAGCTTTCCACATGAACAAGTTGCACCCATACAAAAACAAGTGCAAGCTTAACAATGCAAATACACTGCAGAATAATGAGATTAATACTTCCAGTTAGCAATTGCAACCAATCTAAGTGTCACATGTTTAATAGCATATTAACTAATATTACTTGTTAATAAACCTGGTAAACAGTTTAGTAGGCTTGGCTGTAGGGTCAGTTCTGCTGTGCATTTGAAACATTAATGCTATACTTGCATGTTCTTAGTTCAACTATGCTGCCCCTAATCTTTATTTCCCTTTTAAACAACAGGTGTCCAAACATATCCGACATATGTACGATGATATCATCCTTCAGTATATTGAGTAACATAAATGATTGATTCGTTGCTTATATTTTCTGATAATGGAAATTTAAAATGATAGAGGCAAATACATATGAGTACCTGAAAACAGGGTAGACAGTCTCCATGTAAGTTGTTTCTTTGCTAGGTGAGAATATACCAGACAAGTGTGCCAATATCATATATACACTAAACAATGATACAAAAGAACCTGTAAACAAACCTGTAAAAAAAATGGAAAAAATATTACTAAGAGTAAATTAGGTGAGTCAGTGACCACAAAAACTCATCATATTACTACACCATGATTTTATTTCCATTGACAGGATGGTGGATTAAAGTAATCATTTTAGATGATAAAGTTATTATGTTATTGTCATTAAGAGGGGAAAATAAAGGATTATCTCCATAGACTGATTGACAGTGAGCATAAGTTATGTGATTCAGATTTGAGTTAGTGTCGAATATAAATATATGTTTACCAACAAAGAAGGTGACCATGTGAGAGTTCTTCTGCTCCTGCGGCCTCAAGAACTTCATTGCCTTTTTCCTGTCATTGTTGGCGAAGTGCTTTGTGAAAATGGACTCCACTTCATCCATTAGTCTTACTACCTTAATTACCAAACCAAATAATGCCAAAAGAAAGTGCAATTCAATGAGATTTCAATATCATTATCATGAATAAAGTTTAATCACTAAATTAAAGTAATTAATACTATAAGTTACGCGATTAAACGATCCATATGAACCAAGCTCTTTCATTTTCAAAATATTAGGTAGTGGAAGTAGTTTCAATCCATCCAATAACTGTCTTTGCTTAAGAAATAATAAAATATACCAAATTACACAAAGCTGAAATCTACTAATTAGCTTACCTTATCAGAGCTAATGAAATGGGATCGCTTCACTGCTTTCAAATAACTTGCTGATGCCTGTTGGTTTGATACCTGACCAAACCAGAAAAGACGCCATTTTTTTATATCAAAAACGTTATAGTTTTGGCTTGCATTCTCTATAAAAGAAGTTAGATTTTCTCATCCAAACAATGAATTTCTTTGGAATGCATATCAAAAATTGGTATTTCTGTCATATATCATAAGGCTGATAGATTACCTTGTCAAACTTCTTGAGTATCTTTGTAAAGGCCACCATATTTAGTGAGCTGCCAAAAATGGTCCATACATATTAGAATCTGATCAACTCGGAAAATGGTATCTTTGTAGCAACTATACGTGCATGGCATTTTACAGTCAAGTGGTGGTCAATAAAAGCAAATTCAGAAACAGCCAAAGTTATATCCATCGCTCTCAATAATTTCTACTTGCAAATAAAAGCAAAATATGATCCTTGAAGTGTGTTCATACGTTAATTTCCCAAAAAACAAAACAAACCTGTAAGTTTTGAGCAGGCCAAGGCCTCTGTAGAGTTCAACAAAGGCACTCCGGATCATCTTTTCAGCACATTGGATCTTCTTCTTGTTGATGAAATCCCCACGACCTTCTTTCTTGGGATGGTTGACCAGATCTTCCCAGATCATGGATGTGACGGCGGAGATGGTTCGAGCCGGCGTTGTAGCCGGGATGTCGATCCTCATAGCCATCTTCGGCTTCCCTTTCTTGGTCATCATGGCCCTGCAGCTTGCCGAATTCATGAAATTCACACCATTCCTTTCTAATGCAGCGATCACCTCCTCCGTTTGTGAGATCTCCGTGGAACTATCGTTCAATTCCGCGCCGCTCTCTGCATTCATTCAACAGTAGTCAAGAAAAGGAAATAAAATATTTGTAACTTGCAACTTATGAATTCAAAATGAAAAACCAAACATAGCTTAAAAACACATCTTTTAAGAATGTGAATAATTGTAAAAAGGCCATCTTTTAAGAATGTGAATCAGGTAGGTGTAGTGTTAAGACTCTATACATGAAATTAAAACTCTTACAGACAGCATGAATATTTCTTTTTCTTTTCCTTTCTGCCTTTATTCCTATCCATTTCGGTTCTATGCCCATCTTTTTAACCTACAATACTAATAATAATAATAATAATAATAATAATTCATTCTTATTTTTATTACAATTAAATATACATCATTAATTATTTATGATTGATTGGAGCATTGATACAAATAATATTCGAATACTAAATTCTCGCCCTCTTAGGAAGATTTAAAAAAGTTGAATAAAAGAGATCCAACAAGTTCAAGCCGGGTTTTTAGTTGAATAAAAAAATACCTACGCAACAGAGCAAGCAGAAAATTTGATAAAATAAAATTGGGGAATGATTTTCTTCCTTCCACCCATTTCTATTCTGACTATGACACCTGTCAATATTGTAAGATCATTTCACAAGTACCCAATCAAAAAATGGGCACACCATCATTATTATTATTATTATTATTATTATTATTATTATTATTATTATTATTATTATTATTATTATTATTATTATCTGTTCTTATCAAATTTCCATGACCATGTCGGCTTTTTTTTGTATTTTAATAATAATATATATTGCACCGTTGTTTCACGTTTACAATGCGTTTATTTCAAATTCAAGTTATAATTTTGTTTCAAATTCACAATAAAGTTATTAATATTTTTTCTCAAAGCATAATTTTTAAATATAAATACTATAATTTTTTTTAAAAAAAATGCAACACAGTTATGATACACATGTTAATTGTTAACAAAAATAAACATTATTTTTAACTGAGAATTGAAGTAGCAATTTATGTGAAGGAAAAAATTTAATTGAGAGCTTTAACTACATGTTTAATGAGAGGGGAAGGTGATACTTATGATAAATTTAATATTACAAACTCAATATTTATGTCTAAAACTATTGAAAGAAGCAATTAACCATATCATGCCACGTCAGACCAATATTTCACACACATCAAAATTACCATATTGCCCATGCAACCTAGCTTTACCCCACAAAATCGAACACGATACGCGGTTGCCTTGAACTTGATCATAATAATAATTGGAAATCAACAAAAATAGATGCAAAAAACTTGATCGATTATCGATATCTGACCTGAGAAAGAATCGGAGTTGGGCGAAGAAGAAAACGAGCTCGATGAACGTTGAAGGAGAGCCCCGGCCACCGGCATCCGCCGCCGTTTGCGTTCAGCGACGATCTGCTTAAGGTCCAGCAGTATCTGAAGTTGCTTGCTGAGAATCTCTCCTCTCTCCAGGAACTCACTCTCTTTCGTCTTGTAAAACTGGTTCACCTTGTTTAACTCTCCATCCAACCTTTCAAAAAACACCCTCACCTGCAACAAAAAAAGAAAATCAAACCCCATTACACAATTTGATGTATATATATATATATATATATATATATATGTGTGTGTGTGTGTGTGTGTGTATGTATATAATATATATGTACCTCGTCTTCTTCAGAAAACAATTGAACGAGTTCAGTTTGATAGAGTACTTCTTCATCAGAATCCATGCTTTTACTCTTCACCTATAACATGAAAAAAGGTAGATTTTAATGTCTTTTTCTGACTGGTTTTTTGGGTATAAGCTGTTGTATTCTCACGTTAGTTTCGTGATATTACAACCTGAAACCGTTGCTTATTAGCTTTCGTGACAAAATGAGAAAACTCTCAAAATTAATAAAAAGTAGCCTAAAAAAGGAGAACCCATCATATCGAAATCTTCAACATTACAATCCAACATTATACTAAAAATATCCAAGAATGTAGAAAGCAAGAGTTTCCAGTAATGAAAAAAACAAAGAAAGGTGGCAAAAGTTTGATAAAAGACGACAAAAGATGTAATAATTCAAGCAAGCATCGTCTCAAATAAGTTAACCGTAAAGCCAAGAAAACCCCCATTTTCCGAATGAAAAAACTCCACAGATTTTACGTCAAAATCACTGAAGAAATGCGGAAAATGATGACAACCCATTTTCACTGGTGTAGTCTTTAGTTTTAATCACCTGAATGATCTCGTTAGTGTTGTTGTTGGAGGATCCCGTAAATAGCTTGGATGAACACGAAGCTACTTTCATGGCGACGAGACGAATCTGGTCAAAAATCGAGCGACCGATGTTTTCCTGGTTAAGGTCATGCGATGAGGCAGGTTGTTTATTGTTCCTGGAGAGCTTGATCTTTTTTACGTGTTTCTTGAGTTGCCAATAGTTCACAAAGGCGTCTTTCCATTCTGGGATTAATTGAGCTTCAAGCTCCTTTGAGAACTTCACCATTGTTGTGTTTCTTCTTCTTCTTCTCCTTTATGGAAAGAAAATAGAAAACTATGGCGGTGGAGGTGGTATGTGGGGGAAATTGAGAAAGGAAAGAAAGAGAGAGAGAAAGAGAAGGCACAGAGGAGTTTGAGAGGGAATTAGTGAGGTTTATATATAGGGAAAAAGAGAGATCAAGGAGAGATAGAAACGTGTGGAGAAAGTGGAGTGTTTGCTTGCTGTTTATGTAAATTGTTTTTTTAACAATACCTTCTAAATTATATTAATCATCTTGAAAAATAATATAATATAATATATAAAAAGAAAAAAAAAATGACAAATCCACTAAAAGTTTTTTAAAATAGTGTAAAAATAACATACACTTCCATCGAGATTATGATAAAATTTGTCTTCCCTTTTTCGGTGCCCATACGCATGCCCTAACACTAAAAAACATTACAAAATTAAATTTTAAGTCCTAACCCTAAATTCTAAATCCTAAACCCTACACCCTATACCCTAAAAAATACACCTTACCCTAAATTCTTTAAACCCTAACCACAATCCCTAACCTAAAACCCTAAACCCTAAAGTTAATTTTGAGCGTGGGGCATATGTATGAGCACTGAAAAGGGGTAGAGGATTTCCATCCTCGAGATTAGTGTACTAAAATTCAAAAACCTTCCTAAATCTTCTTGTCTCTATGTAAACGAGACGTTTTACAAAGTGAAAATGAAGTGGTGAGCGATAGCTTTTCAGGCATATTACTTCGCTACCCAGGTCTGATTACATCGACAACCAACTATCAACTTAGCGAGGTATTTATATAAATTATTTTATTTTATTTTTAGATTTATATATGACACATTGAATATACTGAATCAAATAATAATAATAGGCTATTATAATTGTTTAGACGAATGTTAAGTTATTATAAATTTTATTTTTAAAGTTAGTAAATTATAAATTTTATCATTCAATTTTCTTCTCACTCCTATTTAAATAATTTAAGGTTTTTTTTTAATTTAATCATTAAACTTTCGATTTGCTCCTATTTTGGTCACTTTCTTAAATGCTTAATGATGTTATGATTGGACATATTATCTTTTAAAAAATATGAAATAGCCCCAAAACCTTCTCTTATTTTTTGTGTGAAAAACTTTGATCTCGAACCTTTGATTTCTCAATGATGAAGCATCTACTTCGAAATTTTAAAGGTGGGGAGGTAGAGAAGGAGGGAGCGAGAAGTATATCCCGATTCTATGTGAACGAATGGTGGATATTGTTGATCAGAGTAGTTTGGTGTTTTGCGTGATTTAGGTATAGACTTAAATTTTACGAGTTTTTAAAGTGATTTTGGGAAAAACTAAACTAACATAACGGTAAGAGACGATGATGCAAGTTTGTTGATGTCTTTAATGGTCGGAGAAGACGCTGGAGAATGGTCATTTAAGCGTCGAGGTGACATAAGGTGAAACTGTAAAACTACCATCGTTGAAAGTAGAAGATAAATAAAAAGAAGAAAAAAATGGGAAAATGACGTGGATGACATGTTGTTGTCATGCCAACAAAAAACAGTCTACGTCAGCACATGTGGATGCTACATCACCCTTCCATTTCTGATTTAATGCCAGAGTGACCAAAATAAGAATAAATTGAAAGTTTAGTGAATAAATTAAAATAAAATTTAAACTTGAGTGATCAAAATAAAAGTGAAAATAAAGTTGAGTGATGACATTTATAATTTACTCTTAAAATTTATTATAATGTGTTATTATTGATTTATTAAGTGTATCAAATATCAAGGTGCATGTCTATATTACACAGTATTTGCATTATCAATAAATTCGAAAATGAAAACGAAGGGTAATTAATGTAATAATTGTGTTTATTAACTTAATTTTCATTGGCTAGTTTTGCTGATATTGTGAAGGTGATTAATGTGAAAATTGTGTGCCAAACTTTAATGAGAAATTTGCTTTTCTGGTTTAAAAGGTAAACCAAACTTTCGTCATTAAACACAGAAAATAAAGAAGGGGGAAGAAAAGTAAAAATATTACATTGGTCAAATTTCAGCGGTCACATTGATGCTATTAACAACGTTTTTTAGAATCATAATAATAATTATAATATAAAAAAAGAAATTAGAATGCTTTTTTTTTACTCTTAATTTTTAATTAATCTGGATCGATATGCGTTATACACCTAATTTTAATGGCTGAATTTAGTTTTTATAATCTATTCGGCATTTAAGAATGGTGAAATACAATATCATTATTTTATACTATAAGATTGAAATAAGTCGGTTTATGATTTGCAATATTCATTCGACACATGCTTTAAAACTCTAATCAAATTTACCTAATTTATTTTTTTTAATTAGAATATTTAGTTTTAAAATGATGCATTGAACCGAACCCAACAAGTATTTCAATAGAAAAGTGGATGATATTTATCTCAAGAGACACATGCTCAAATTGCTTTGTGTACAAGGTGTATGCGCATTATCAAAAGGTTAAGATTATATATAACTAGGGGTGGAAATTGGGCAGGGAATATTAAAAAATTGTGGGGATCTGAACCGACGAGATGTGGAATAACTGAAATCTTCACCCATGGGAACGATGATGGCGAAGTTCTATCACTGAAGCTCACATGGAGATAGGGACGGGGATTGTCATATTCGAACCGTGGGAATAACCGAACCGTAACCATATAAATAATCGTGGGGATTCCCAAAAAATATTTGCAAGGATCTCGATATTTTACAAGATTTTTAGATATATACATATAATTAACTCTCATTTATCTGTATATATGTATATCTTTCTATCTTATGATCAATGTTTCAATCCATCAAGATATTTGTGCATTTTGTTTAAACCTTATTAAGTTTGAATGACCTCTCTAATAATTTACCTATTTTTGTTAATTGAGAGTATATAATCTACTTATCTCTCAATTTACCTTATTTCCCTTCGACCACATTTTTTTAAAGTGTAATGAATATATGACTTGTAAATTAAAATTGACAATATATTTTGTTTACTAAAATAGTAAATTTTGTTTGATTTTGTTGGGGACGGAGATTCCTTGAAAATCGTGGGGATCCGATGGGTATGGGGACGGGGACGAAAAAATCCCCAAAGCATGTAATGGGGATTTTCCGAAACTGCCCCCGCAAGTGTTGGAGACGGAGTGGATAATGCAAAACCGTTCCCGCACCGCCTGATTTTCACCCTATATATAACGAAATACTATCTTGTAATCACCTTTAGACTATTAAAAATTGTATTCAATCATAAAACAATAAAAAAAATAAAACAATGTAACCAACAATATTTTTGGGCTACAACAAGGAAAAAACCAGACTATATCTTCACCAATCTAGGCGAAGTGACACGGTGGATCCTCAAAAATGTGCAGTCCCAGGGGTCTTGACCAATTATTAACTTTGAATTAATTGTTTTTTTGTTGTGAATAAAATAATATAGAACAATGAACAAGAGTAAAAGAATAAAGAGATGAGAGAAAGAGGAAGATTTTTATTCTTTTCAAATATAGAGTTGTGTACATTGCCTTCATCAAATCATCTATTTATAGACATAAGAAGTACATAATACATTAAACTTTAATTAATGAAGATAATAATACTCTTAATAATAAAGTAAATCAAATCTCATTGATAAAGTTCTTATCATGATAGACATCCACATAGATAAATATTCATAATACCCCCTTGGATGTCTATGAAGATAATGTGCCTCGTTAAAACCTTACTAAGATAAAAACCCATTGGGAAAAAATTCATTAGTGAAGGAAAAAGAGTACACACATCTTTGATACGCAAAACATGTTGCCTCATTAAAAACCTTACTAGGAAAACCCATTGGGACAAAACCTCGGTTAAAGAAAAAAGAGTGCAACGCGTATTTACTTCCCCTCATAAAAACATCACATAAGATCTTTGAATCTTCATAATTCAATCTTGAATATTATTTTGTTAAAGATCGTGAGATATGAAACTTTGGAATAATATGTTTCATGATGTATCCACCTTGCATTATCTCTACACAAGGAAATATGAAAGGTAATCTTCACCAGTGGCCCTTTTCGTTTAGAGTGTGTTCTATTTTGGTCACCATAATTCAAAAAAGATTATTCTGGTCACTTATGTTTAGAAGCGTTTCTATTTTGGTCCCTTGTCCGTTAGTTTCTGTTACTTAAAAAAATAGTTTCTAATTTAACCCCCAAACTTTAAAATTTTTATTTTTCACCATCTTCCCTAAAAATTACAAAACTAAAACCCAAGAAAATTAAATCAATGTGTAACAATCCTAATTTTCTAACGTAAAAAAAGGAATGAGAGAAAAGTAGCCAAGGGGTTTCAAACACGTGACCCTTGGTTGCAAGGGTTGATAACTTAACCAACTGAGCTAACATAGCTCTTGGTTAGTTGTTACACCAGGGGAAATATGAGTTAATGCTTAAGACCCATAAATAACAAAATAAACAAAATATCCTACCTACCCCTCATAATGGCATTAATTGAGTCCATCAGCCCCAAGAAAGGGACACTAGACCCTTCTACACCGACCCATCGTCTTCCCTAACCCCCAAACTTCGGCCACCACCATTTCCCCCCTCGTCGTTGTTCCGTTCACGTCACCGCCGCTGTCAGTGTGACCGCTGCCCCTTCGAGATCAAAACCACGACCGCCACTCGCCCCAGTCCCCCATCGTGCACCGTGGAGAGCAGCCGAAAGGTTCGGTTGCGACCGAAACTCGTGTCACCTCTGTTGTTCGACGTTTCTGACGTTGATCGACGTCCGTTTGCCGTGCCAACACCACCGTGAAGTTAACCGCGCGGAGTCGAACAAAACCCAACCGTAAAAGGGTCTGTCCGCCGTCATTCAAGTTGTCATCGGAGCCTCATTGTCTTTGTGTCGTTTACTTCCGGTTGGGTAAGAACCAACAAGATTCTAGCTTGAATCGAGGTTCAACTGAAGTTTTGGGTGTTTTCGAGTTAATTTCTGCACTATGGGAGTGTTTTTTGACAGGGAAAAGTCGCGCGTGGGCTTCACGCGCCGTCCAAGGTGATTCTCGGCCGCCTTGGACGGTGGCAGTTGAACCAGCCAATTTAGACCCGGTCTGACCTTTAACCGAGTCACACAAATCGGTCCAAACAAACTGACTCGACCCATTGACCGAGTCAACTCGTCCGAGTCAACTCAGTAAGTCAACTCGTCCGAGCCAACTCAGTGAGTCAACTCGTCTGAGTCAACTCAGTAAGTCAACTTGTCCGAGTCAACTCGTCCGAGTCAACTTAGTGATTTAACTTGTCCAAGTTAACTCAGCGAGTCAACTCGTCTAAGTTAACTCAGCGAGTCAACTCGTCTAAGTTAACTCAGCGAGTCAACTCGTCTGAGTTAACTCAATGAGTCAACTCACCCAAGTCAACCCAGTGAGTCAACTCGCTGAGTCAGCCTTGGACCAGCGGCGTTAGCATGACATCAGCGTCAACTTTGACCGTTGATGCCATCGTTGACTTTGACCAAAAAGTCAACTTTTCCCGAAAAGTTCTATTCTACGTTTTTTGACGTTCTGATTCCATTTTGAAGCCCGTTTTGCGAAATTCTAACCCAAAAGCCTTCGAATTGGACGTTGAACCTGAACATGCATATATATAAGTTATGTCATTTAAGAGAAATTGATGATTAATGACTGATATTGATCTTCTGATTTAATAGGTACTCGTGAATCTCCCGATCGTGCAAACGCCCAGCCCAGCTCGTCCTGATCTGTACCGCCTTGTGATCCTATCGTCACTCGTACGACCCTAAAACTTAGTATTTTATTACAATCATGGTGTAAATCTGATAGTAACCACAATCCTTGTCTATTTAGGTTCCAGTACTGTAGCAGAGCATGATCCCGGTGCTCGATAGACCTTTTGACCGATCGATCTGATCTTTTGAGGTGTGTTCCTTGTGTGCTAAATGATTGTTGCATATTTACTGTTTTACATGCTTTATGTTTTAATAAAACGAACCATGTGCACAAGATTGCCAAACTTGATTTTGTGTAAAAGTAGCATGTTTTCTTTTTATGAAAGAAACACGATTGTACTGTATGTTTGATTTATGCCCTAGCATCCGATATGACAAGCATGCCCTATGGTTTCCGGTTATCAGTGTAGAAATATGTTGTTAAGCATTGCTATAATTGTTATTGTTGCGTACTATGTTACTGGTCGGACTAATTAGTAGGGGTACTTGGGATATGATGTGGAGACTATCGGCTCAGCCATGATCCAGCTGGTAAAACTGCCCGTATTCGGATCCTAAGCTTCGGCTAGGTCCGCCCGCATTCGGTTCCTAAGCTTCGGCTAGGTTCGCCCGTTTTCGGTTCCTAACTTTCGACTAGGGCCGCCCGTATTCTAGGGTATTTCCTTAGGATGGTACCCGCACCCAATGAGCTTGGGTTAATGCCAATATGCGATACTGTTCTGAGGAACTGTATCATGGTGTTCGGTTGGAGGGTAGATAGGTTGTATGGAAACTTGGATGCTATTATGATATGTTTTGCATGATATGATTTATTGTGTAAATGATGCAAATGTTTTCCTTGTACTGTTGGAACACACTGAGTTTTCTAGATCACGCTCCCAAATTCTTTTTCCCATTTTCAGATATTTTGGATAGGCCACCCCGTAGCTGACACTTAGAGGATCGATACATTTGGTATTCTTTTTGAATGCAATGGTTCTATCCACCGTTTGTACTTTCAGGGTGACATGTGCCTATATTTTGATATGTATGGTATTAAACTAGAAATATTTTGTTACGTTAATTGATACTTTTTTTGTAACCATCCTATGATGGGTTTACTTAAGTGGTCATGGCTGCCTACATTATTTTATGAGTCTATGTTATGATTGACTTTGGAAATACTACTTGATGTACTAAACAGGTTTATCTAACTTGATGGTTTTTACCGAGTCTTGCCGTTATGTTGTCAAAATAAATATTTAAATTGCAAACAGGTTTTTCACTTGAGTTTTAATTGTGATGTGCCTTGCTAGACATGGTCATTCCACATAGGCCGGTCTAGGGGGTTACATTTAGTTGGTATCAATGCTTTTGGTTTTAAAACCTCAGACTGTGGATCAGTCTATTTAAATTATTTTTTTATTGTTTTATTAAAGTTTTATGAAAAGAGGCCATGTCACCTAACTTTACACGTTTAATTATGTTCGATTCTCCAGTGTCATAAACTGATCTTAGGTTTTATCCTTTGTAGAGATTCTCCGTTGTTCAATTCTCCACATTTGTTCAACTCAAGTAAATTTCGAGGCCGAAATTTCTTTTAGAGGGGAGAGTTGTAACAATCCTAATTTTCTAAGGTAAAAAAAGGAATGAGAGAAAAACAGCCAAGGGGTTTCAAACCCGTGACCCTTGGCTGCATAGGTTGATGACTTAACCAACTGAGCTAACATAGTTCTTAGTTAGTTGTTACACCAGGGGAAATAAGAGTTAATGCTTAAGACCCATAAATAATAAAATAAACAAAATATCCTACCCACACCTTATAATGGCATTAATTGAGTCCATCAGCCCCAAGAAAGGGACACTAGACCCTTCTACACCGACTTATCATCTTCCCTAACCCCCAAACTTCAGCCACCGTCATTTCCCCCTCGCCGTTGTTCCGTTCACATCACCGCCGCTGTCAATGTGACTGCCACCTCTTCCCGATCAAAACCACGACCGCCACTCGCCCCAGTCCCCCGTCGTGCGCCGTGCAGAGTAGCCGAAAGGTTCGGTTGCAACCGAAACTCGTGTCACCTCTGTTGTTCGACGTTTCTGACGTTGATCGGCGTCCGTTCGTCGTTCCAGCACCACCGTGAAGTTAACCGCGCGGAGTCGAACAAAAACTAGCTATCAAAGGGTCCGCCTGCCGTCTTTCAAGACGTCACTAGAGCCTCACCGTCTTTACGTTGTTTACTCCTGACTGGGTAAGAACCAACAAAATTTCAGCTTGAATTGAGGTTCAACTGAAGTTTTGAATGTTTTCGAGTAAATTTTTGCACTACGAGAGTGTTTTCCGACCGGGAAAAGCCGCGCGTGCGCTTCATGCACCGTCCAAGGCGATTCCCAGCCGCCTTGGACAGTGGCTGTTGAACTGGCCGGTTAAGACTCGGTCTAACCTTGAACCGAGTCACCCGAAACCAGTCCAAACAAATTGACCCGACTCGTTGTCCGGCCCGACTAAGTGAGTCAACTCGTCCGAGTCAACTCAGTTAGTCAACTTAGTGAGTCAACTCGTCCGAGTCAACCCAGTGAGTCAACTCGCCGAGTCAGCCTTGGACCAGTGATGTCAGAATGATGTCAGCGTTGACTTTGACCGTTGACGTTAGTGTTGACTTTGACCAAAAAGTCAACTTTTGCCGAAAAATCCTATTCTACGTTTTTTGACGTCCTGAGTCCATTTTTGAAGCACGTTTCGTGAAATTCTAACCTGAAAGCCTCTGAATTGGACGTTGAACCCGAACATGCATCTGTATAAGTTATGTCATTTAAGAGAAATGGATGATTAAGGACTGATATTGATCTTCTGATTTAATAGGTACTCGTGGATCTCCCGATTGTGCCTACGCCCAGCCCAGCTTGTCCCAATCTGTACCGCCTCGTGATCCTATCGTCACTCGTACGACCCTAAAACTTAGTATTCTATTACGATCAAGGTGTACTGTAGCGGAGCGTGATCTCGGTGCTCGATAGATCTTTCGACCAACCGATCTGATCTTTTGAGGTTTGTTCCTTATGTGTTAAGTGACTGTTGCATATTTACTGTTTTATATATTTTATATGTTTTAATAAAACGGACAATGTGCACATTATTGTCAAACTTGGTTTTGTGTAAAAGTAACATGTTTTCTTTTTATGAAAGAAACACGATTGTACTGTATGTTTTATTTATGCCCTAGCATCCAATATGACAAGCATGCCCTATGGTTTCCGGTTATCAGTGTAGAAATATGTTGTTAAACATTGTTATAACTGTTATTGTTGCGTACTATGTTACTGCCCGGACTAATTAGTAGGGGTACTTGGGATATGATGTAGAGACTATCGGCTCAGCCCTAATCCAGCTGGTAAGACCGCCCGTATTCGGATCCTAAGCTTCGGCTAGGTCCGCCTGTATTCGGTTCCTAATCTTCGGCTAGGTCCGCCCTTTTTAGGTTCCTAAGTTTCGACTAGGGCCGCCCGTATTCTAAGGAATTTCCTTAGGATGGTACCCGCGCCCAATGAGCTTGGGTTAATGCCAGTATGCGATACTTTTATGGGGAATTGTATCATAGTGTTTGGTTGGAGGGTAGATAGGTTGCATGGAAATTTGGATGCTTTTATGATATGTTTTGCATGATATGATTTATTATGTAAATGATGCAAATGTTTTACTTACACTGTTGGAACACACTGAGCTTTCTAGTCACGCCCCAAATTCTTTTTCCCCTTTCAAATATTTTGGATAGGCCACCCCGTAGTTGACACTCAAAGGATCGACACATTTGGTATTCTTTTTTAATGTAATTTTCTATCCACCGTTTGTACTTTAAGGGTATCATGTGCCTATATTTTGATATGTATGGTATTAAACTAGAAATATTTTGTTATGTTAATTGATACTTATTTTGTAACCATCCTATGATAGGTTTACTTAAGTGGTCATGGCTGCCTACATTATTTTATGAGTCTATGTAATGATTGACTTTGGAAATACTACTTGATGTACTAAACACGTTTATCTAACTTGATGGTTTTTACCGAGTCTTGTCGCTATGCTGTCGAAATAAATATTTAAATTGCCAACATGTTTTTCACTTGAGTTTTTATTGTGATGTGCCTTGCTAGACATGGTCATTCCGCATAGGCCGGTCTAGGGGGTTACACAATGGCTATAACCCAACACTATAACCCATTTCCCAAGATTAAAAGCGTCAGCTTCCATTGCAAATGGTCGAAACTCGCAAAATTCCAAAGGTCGAAAATCGCAAAATACCAAATGTCAAAACTCGCAAAATAACAAATGTAATCCTAAGCTCGGCTACTTCGAGATTATGAAAAATAATAATTGACATAAAATAACGAACAAACTAAGGTGATAGCTCCTATAGAGGATAATATGAGAGATCCATTACGTGGTTTAGCTACATAGGAGCAAACTGAGAGATGCACTTGTTAGAAGGATGAAGCAAATTGAGATTCCATAGAGTAAAAGGATGAAGGGGAGACTAAAAAAGACAAGGTTGGGATCATGAATAATGATATAAAACTACTAAAACTCGAAGAGATGATGGTGATGGAATGTTAGAGGGGGGTTCATGCACCTTCAGTGAACATTCTTTTTCTAGGTTCTTGTAGCCCTCCCGAAATATATTGGGAGTAAAACTTGTTGATTTGGTTTTATCCTTTAAATTGTCTCTTAATTTTCAAAGCCCATGTCTAGGTCTTAACTTCAGTTTTAAAACTAGACTGTACATCTAATTCTTTAGGTGCCTTGTTATGTTGCACTCCTTAGGCTCTAGTCTACTGTGGTAAACTCCTCTTCATCAAGCATGTCACAAAGTGGTTCTAAACTGGTTCTTTAGATTCATTAACCACATGTGTATTCAACTGGGTCCTTTTTCAGAAGCACTAGAGAGGAATAGAAGTTTAACTATTAAATAGGAGTACAAACTTAATGCTCTTACTCAATGGTTCAAAAATAAAGTACATGGGCAGAAACTATAGTCCATTCAGCTTATCCAAGTAGTGAGAAAGGCTTGGCTGTTGTTTTTTTGTTTGCTAAGTTTCTCACCAATCATAAATTGTGGATAAACAATTGTCTGAATGCTAATCTGGGAACATATGTAATTTCTTTTATTCCTTTCTTAGAGGAAATTATATGAGGTTATTAAAAAATGAGTAGCTTTCTGTACCGTAAATGAAATTCAGGCATATGGCCAAACAAAATTATATAACAGTTTTAATACTGCATAATAAAGAGAATACATGAAACAAACCTATATTACAAAATCACTAGCAGACTGCCCAGGTCCATGAAGTTTTGGTCGAATCCATGAATAACCTGGTAGTAGAGATCCATCTTTGAGATTTGGGTAGTACTTAAGAATTTTTGGATAAAATCTTGCAGCACGCTCATCATTTGCAGAATAGTCAAACCTGAGAGCATGGAACCACACAAAGCAGTTTTTTAATAACATGATAATATCTTTCACTATACAAGAACATACATTCTATTCAGAAAAAGTAACTCCTGAATTAATTGCTTTTATGCAACAAATGTGGCAATTGACTTATTTGAACTCGAAAAAATATTGATGTGTTTCTTATTTCAAGTTCAATGCTGCAAAGGCATAAAGAGCTACCGATGAAATAGCTCTAAAGTTTAACTATTTGCAATGGAAGCTGACGCTTTTAATCTTAGGGGAATGGGTTGTAGTGTTGGGTTATAGCCATTGATTTAATTTTTTGGGGTTTTAGTTTTATAATTTTTGGGAAAATGGTGAAAAATAAAATTTTGAAAGTTTAGGGGTTAAATTAGAAACTAATTTTTTTAAGTAACGGAGACTAATGACCAAGGGACCAAATAGAAACGATTCTAAACGTATGTGACCATAATAATTTTTTTTGAATTTTGGTGACCAAAATAGAACACACCCTAAACGAAAGGGACCACTGGTGAAGATCACCCAAATATGGATCATTCTTATAATATTTCATCAATAAGTACCCACTAAGATGATTATACCGAATGCGCCAAAATATAAATATTCAATGAGACATGTCTAAATAAATTTCCTCAGATATTTTCAAATGCTTCTAGCATTTTAAATCCTTCTAGGATAAATATGGATCCACAAAATAATTAGACACTTATAAAATATTTCATAAATGTCAAAATAATTGCATCCACCATAAAGTAATTAAAACTCTTCATAAATCATAATTCAAGTCAAATTTACGACTACTTATTTGTGCCTCACTTGCATTACACCTTTAGGTGTTTGGACCGTTGGTCCAAAAACTTCTCTTTTAGAAGTTTAAAGCGTCTTTCTACATTGGACAATTCAATATCTATACTTTTGGATGGATTTTTATACAAGATCCTTATTTACTGGTTCCATTCTCGTAGTGACATAACTCATCGAGATCTCTTCAAGATTTCAATCTTTATTTCAGGTACCTGAAACTCTTTAAGGGTTTTATTAATAGTTATGTCTTGGGTCTCTTCAGGAGCACCTGCCTCCAATATATGATCATCTCATACTACTTTCCATTTACGAGAATTTTGATCATTGAAACCAATTTCAACTATCATGCTTCAAGCAAGATTTACATTCATGTAATTTAAACTTAGAGCATTTTCAGTTGGTATATGAGACTTGATTACTCTCATTAGATTAGTAAATATGTCTGGCAGTTGACATACAATAACTTGAATTATCTTATGAACTTTTAGTTCATATTTGAGGATCTAGATAATGATAATTCATTTTCTTCTTTATCCAGTTGATTATTCTCTCCCCTGATATTTGGAAAAATCATTTCATAAATGATTCTCCAATTAATGTTTAAGAATTTAAACATAAAAGGAGACTCGTACTCAATATATATTCTCAACCCTTTTTATTTACCTATTTTGTGCATTGTGGTGGAGCAATTCAATAATATATTGCACATTCAAAAATCTAAAATGCGAAATATGACTTCTGACCAAAAGTCAAATCATAATGGGGAGTTTATCAAAACTCGTTGGCTTGATGCGTATAAGTGTTGCTATATGGAAATGCCATATAAATAATAAATGTCTTGTTCTCATAGTTTAGCTATCAAAGAGGAGGCATCAAATTAAAATTTTGCTAAACGGTATTTTTCATAACCAATAGGCTTTGTAACTACTAACATAGCCTAAAATATAAACCCACAAGCTTTTGCAAGACAAATAGTCTAATTGCATAATCTGAATCCTTTTAGAATCAATCTCACAAACTTCTGGTTGTAAGTTGATAAAACAATGTAGATGCATTTACTAAAATCATATAAAACATTCCACATTTGTGGATATATGGGCCCATATTTCGTTCAGATATGCAAGACATGCAGTCTCAACTTCAGTACAAGAACTTCAAGTTCTAATTCTTTTGGTAAGTGGGATCAACTATATCTTTTGAGAACAAACAACACAAGAACTTCAGGTTCTTTTAGTAAGTGAAATTTAATCAATTCCTTTAAGCAACACAAGAACTTCATGTTCTTTAATAAGTGGAATCTAATCAATTCCTTTGATAATAAGTACCACAAGAACTCCAGGTTCTTTAATACATGTGCATGTAAATCTCAATAATTTGTGCACTATTATTAATCAAGATGGTCTAACTCGTACATGTCTAGTACAACCATCAAAATTATCTTTTGGTAGCAATCTATAACTCTTCTAGAGCTTTCAACTGATTTTTTCGCTACCAGAATTTATATCCACATTGGCTTATTTCAAATATCAATTGATAACATATGTTATCTATAATTCCCAAAGGGATATTTTGCGAACTCATATTGCTCTCTTAAAATTTCCACTTCTAGTGGTGACGATATTATTACCATTAGCGGTAATTATTGAAATATTCGCAATTCTGTATTTTTCATAATGTGCTTTCTCTCAAGAATTTATTACTCTTCTAGAGCATCAATATTTTCAGTACTTTGAGATATAGTACTCACAGTATTCCCTTGCATTTAAATGGGAAAATATATCTCATGCTTATGTTGAGCATAAATCTTCACCATAGATTGTATTCGACAAGTAATCATGTTAAACAAAATAAATAAATATCATAATATATAAATATAAATATAAAACGTAAATAATTAATGTGTGTAAAGTATTTAAACATAAAGCAAAATAAAAAAGATAAATAATTCTCTTCAAAGTTATGAGAATAATTATAAGATGATTTATTCTCTTCGAGGGTTATAAGAAGATCAACAACGTCTAAATGAATTGGACCAACAATGTCCAAATAAAGTTGGACCAATATCATATTCTTCATTTTTTGCATACAAAACTTGCTTCTATTTTATTTCCTTTATCATTCAATGATTGTTGATTTTTTCAACGTACGACAAGTACGAGACTAATGGTTTATAACATCGCATTGGTAATAATAAGGATTTTACTTCATTAGAATGATCTTTATCACTCTTGTCATCCTTATAACCTCACTATCGATGGGTAAAAGTATCCTTAAAATGACCATATTTTCCATGTCTATATTCATGGTTTCAATCACGACCACAACTTCTAATGTGGCTTTTAATCTTTCCATAATATTAACTCACATTCAGTTCAGGGAATGGAGTAGAGCCAGTGGGCCTTTGAAACCTTTTTCACATATCCTTATCACAGAGAACAAAGATTTAATCCTCGTAGGCGACATTGTTAAACCAGTCCACAAGGTCCTTTAAAAACTTCCTTTGAGACCAATAGCCTCGCAAAACGGGATGTCCAGCCAATATACTTGGATTATATCGAAGTTATGTTACAAACTGAATAAAACCTCCTTTGAGACAAATAGCCTCGCAGAACAGGATGTCCAGTCAATATACTTGGATTTATCGAAGTTATGTTACCAATCGAATAATGATTTACCTTGTTTGCTTTCACTTCAGGGAATGAAACAGATCCGATAATTACATGGAATAAACATCATGCATGCATTCACTTCATGGAATGCCTCCCATAAAACATTTTGGATCAAGACGAATTTTTGTAACTTTAACTCGGGAGAAGTCTATGGTCGATTTTTTTGACACGGTAGAATGATTGCTTTTGAGCAAATATAGACTTTATAACAATCTTCTTGTAGATTCAAAATCATAATGATTTATTGCACTTTAAAATCGTATTTTAAAGAATAAAAATAAAATTTACCGATATTGGTTTTTCTCTCGAGGATAATGGTGACGTAGCAGATGACCAAGACAACTTCTCATAATGTTATGTCTCTTTCCAAGTAATTATATCATGCAAAAACTCAAAAACATGGTTAAAAATATTAACTTTCATCAATAGAATAACGTAAATAAAGATTGATCTCAATATAAACATATTGAAGAAACGTACCTCTTTTAATTTTTTTTTCTTGATTCAAGCCATGTTTTTTTAAAGCCAATGAAACATATCACGTGAAACTCAAAATATAGTTAAAGAAAAAAAATCAACTTTCATAAAAATAATAACATAAATACTTATTGGTTTCTAATTATATATATATATATATAATGTAAATATAACAATGACCATGACCGCAAATTTTCATCTCAATTTACATACGTATAACCTTAACTCTTGCCCACAAAAAAAAAGCGAGTTACTGTAATTTTGTAAAGAAACGAGTTTAATGTATGTATTTATAGCTTTTTTAAGTTGAAAAATAATTAGCAATGAAAACATAAACAATTAGACCAACCTTTATAGATTATTAGAACCAAATAATATCTAAATAATAGATCCAAATATATAGATTTTAAATTAAAAATTATTAACCAAGCACTACATCGATACATATAAATAAACTAATCATACTAGACTTTTCAAGCTAACTTGAATATGTAGTGGATGTAGTCGACATTATCAAAATTGAAATCCTTCTGTCAAATCACCAACAAGAACCATGAATCGAGCGAGATCGTGCTGATAACGTGTTGTGAATAAAATAATGTAGAACAATGAACAAGAGTAAAAGAATAAAGAGATAAGAGAAAGATTTTATTATTCTCAAATATAGACTTGTGTACAATGCCTTCATCAAATCATCTATTTATAGGCATAAGAAATACATAATACATTAAACTCTAATTAATGAGGATAATACTCTTAATAATAAAGTAAATCAAATTTCTTTGATAAAGTTCTTATCATGATAGACATCCACATATATAAATATTTATAATATTTTTAGAATTTTATCAAATTGTTGTAGAAATCAAATCATAATATAAAAAAAATTAAAGCCATAGAACAATACTATAAAAATAGAACCGTATCATCGTACAACTTAAATTTGGTTGGTTACGTTTGACTTTAAATTTCTGGCCTTAATTATTTAATTAAAATTAAATTGGGGTTTGAGTTAAAAAAAAAAGTTTTGATAAAGATGAGTGTATAGTAATATCTGTATATCTTTAAAAATTGATGGCGTGTTAAAGCTTAGGTTTTTGGGATCATCCTAATATAAGTTAATCTCATGCAGATAATATTTGTCTTTCATCAATATGATTTAAACCAATGGAGATTACATAAATTAACCTTAGTGATAATCCTCCTAAATCTTCATTTTATACAATTTTACATTTCATTAAATTTGCTTCCACTATACTCTATTCATCAACAGTTTCAAATCCGGTTTGAACAACAACAAAAATATTGAAATCCAGTTTCAGAAGAACGGTATGAACTTCAATAAATTCTATATATTAAAGAGTTTTTAAATTTCACGTATTAAATGATTATCATATGCCAATTTAAATTCTCAATTATTGGTGCACAAATGAAGGCGTTTCTAAAGAGTGCTTTTAATTGGGGCACTCTTTTATTAGTTATATTTGTATTTATATATTATTTTAAACATTTTAATTTTTAAAATTCTTAATGTATTATTAATTCAATAACCTTAAAAAGGTAATCCTTAATCAATGTATTAAAACATAAAAAATCAACAACAAAACCGATAAATACAAAAAAAAAAACATTGCATCAAACTAGATGAAATCTCAAAATCAACAACAACATTTAACATCTATTCCCAAAGTCGATGATCTAATACAAATAATATCGACAAACAACCTAAAAAGGGAATTAAACTATTCATAACCACCGACAAACATGAATCAAGAACAAGTGTTGTGAGAATCATCTTACGAACACTAAACATTCACAAAAGTAACCATAGAAATGTGCTACAAAGACAGAGGAAAGCGCAATAAGATGTGCGAAAAAAAAACAAAACAAATAGGATCAAATATTAAAAAGGAAAGAAAATATAAATAACTGGCGGTCGACGACCAACACTAAAATTAAAATCGTCGCTGATTAATAAGAAAATAGTTAAATTACGAGGGCAAGCGAGAAACGACATGAGGAGAGAATTTTTTTTTGACCTTAATCAATGTACGTATTATCTAAAAATGTGGTTAAAGAAAAATATATATATGAAAAACGAAAATATTTGTCAGAAAGCAACACGAGAATTTGCTTCTAAATAAAACAAATCCAAATAAAGTAATTATATATATATATATATATATATATATATATATATATATATCATGCAAATGCTCTTTTGACTTATAATTAGATGTTAATTATTTTTTCTTAATAATAATATTTTAGAAAAACATCAAATTATATGTCGAAATAATAGAATGAGACATTACGTCCCTTAAGTATTTTCATAGATTTGAATTATCACCTCGTGAATAAAGAAATCTAAATTGAAAGAGTCGTCTCACAACGAACATCTGTAATACTTGATCTGAATTAGTTAATGAATTAAATAATAGTCTACCCATATAAAATATGATTTATTAAACTGTCATTATTTCAGTTCTTGCTTAAATTTATGTTTTGCCTTCCTTTTATGTAACAATAGCCTACCCATATAAAATATGATTTCACATCATAAAGATTTGTTTAATTGATTTGGTGCATAAATTTAGATATATAACACGTACATATATATTTTTTAATAGTTTAAAGGTGATTACAATGTAGCATATGTTCATAGATATTCTTAACCTTTTGACAAAGCACATGCAGCTTGCAAACATTGTGATTGAACTCGTATCTCTTAAGATGAATATCATCCACTTTTTCACTGGGACACTTGTTGAATTCAACACCTACATATATCTAACATTTCGTTATATTTCTTGTTTTATTTATACATTTGCATCCAAATGCTTCGATTGCAAATTCATATATAGATAGTCAGAGAAATGTAAAATGTTATTTATTTTTAATTTTTTTGTGAAATTCTTGAGCAATTTCAGTTCCATTCGAGAATTGAGAGATCAAAACGATAATAATAAAAGGGGATATGCTTTTAGTAGAGTATAGGGTATCTAACTAGAAGAATATTCCAAAGGGAGAAAGCTTATTAGAGAGATTTCGATTAAAAGTGGGAGAAGGGAATCAATAAAGCACTAGAGAAACTAATAATTAGTTGTTCTAGTGGGATGATACGTTAATTTCTTTAAGTAAGGTCAATAATTTGAATCTTGCGTTGTGAACGAAAAAAACTAAGTTAAAAGAGTCGCCCATATTTTGAGTCTCTATAAATTTCGATTTAAATTAATCGTTCAATAAATTAAATAATGGTGGTTAAAGAAAATAGAGCACTAGAGAAGCTTAAACGAAGGGTGTGTCCTTTTTTCTATGTAAGTTGGGGCATCAGCCACGTCTCCCACCCAATTACTTATTGCTTTGCCTTGGTATTGCTAACTCATCTTCCACAAACCACAGCATTCCCCAACTCCCCATTGCGTTTAAGCTTCTTATGGCTAATGGAGGTGGGGATTCCATTTCCTACATTGTTCTACAAAAGTAGCAATGGGTAGGGATGAAAAAGGTGAACTTGGGTTAACGTACTTGTTTCGTAAAACCATTTTAAATCTTTAGTTAGAATTAAGATGTGAACTCGAGTTTAATCCAATTAATTGATGTATGGAAGAATTTTTTAGAAACCGCATTTGATAAATATGGAATTCCAACAATATCAAATCTTTAAGGGGTTTAACCACTTCACCAACTTCAATATATGTTTTATATTAGCTTAGTCATAAAAATAAATGTTGAAATTACACTTTTTTGTGATAAATGCTTAAAGTATTTTTTTTTAAAAAAAGTAGATATTTAACGTTTCATTATGTAAATACCTTAAAGTCGAACATCAACGTCTGATGAAAAATTAGTCACCCACATATTGCTTGACATGTAATCTTATTTTAATTTCCTTTAGTTTTTATTTAAAAGATTAAATTTTCAATATTAAGGAACTCAAAAAATCTCTATTTTTTCACAAATGTTATTAATTTTTTTTAAAAAATCTTGTTAGTACCTACAAATACCTACTGCCGCATGTCAAGACCACACAGCCCGCAACGAACAGACAAGACTGCGAGCGAAATCATACAAAGAGTGTTTGGCGATCATGTGACAATACACATGATCGTTGCGGATGACAGTGTAAGCTCCTCGACGAATAACATACTAAGCGATCGCTCGTGATCTGTCCATCTACCCTTCGCAACCTACGACGAACAAGAAAGACTGCGAGCAACAACGCGCCCAGCGGTCATGTAAAGATGCACGTGATTGCTGTGGATGACAACGCAAACCTAGGACGTCACGTCATAGCTAGTCCAATCAACATGCCACGATAACCTGGTCATGACACCTGTCCATGTAGTATAAAGAGGGACATGCAACATAGAAACGGCAGGATCTTCCACTGAAAGACAACACCAACCACAGTGAGAAAGTCGTATTCAAACTCTGACCGAGAACAACTATCTGAGTCACCATCGGACCACCGTCTCCGACTCTTGTTCACTTTGACGGTCAACAATTAGTGCGGTGAGCATGGACCATTCACTCTTTCAGTCTGGTTTTCAAGAAATAACGAAGAACGTGTTGGGTCACATTAGCACGCCCCGTGGCGTAGCGGAAAAATTAATCCGATGTAATCCAGTGGAGAACCCTACCATCATGTAGGAGTAGAGGAGAATCGTGAAAATAAGAAAATAACTACAACGTTGCTGAAAATGGGAAAACAAAGAGCTCAAGCAGAAAAAAGGCCCACTAGCGTATGGAAAGCCGAATCACAGAAAGCACCCAAACTCGGCAGCCACCACTAAGTTTCATAACGTACCACCATCTAGCAGACCTGATGTAGCGTATCTTACATCAAGCAAGACACCTACGAATTCTGAAGCCCCCATCACAGATGAGGCCAAACGAAGTCGGAGAAGGATCAGGTAAAATGTGTGAATTTCATAAGGAGTAGGGGCACGACACAAATGAATGTATCCATATAAAGAATGCAATAGAGTTAACCATTAGAATGGGACGATTAGAAGTGTTCGTTAAAGACAAAGAAGGAGTGCACCCAGGGGGAACATGGACGGAGAGCAAGCGAAGCTTGGATGATGGATGTAAGGAGCCTTTGTGGTCACCTTGCTAAAAGAGAAGAAGTAATCCTTGCTGATGAAATTCAAAGTTACAAAACTCGATAAGCAAAGTTGCCCTTCGTAACCTCTTTCATAGTCGAGATAAGCAATCACGAACGACGTCCGATGCAAAGCTTTAAGCCATTTAGCACCACGTCTAGTAGCAAGGTTGTGAGAAAATGACCCATCTGCGTTCAACGCTCTCTTGGGGAGACCTTTGATGAGAAATGCTAGAATGATGGTAGCCCCATTTCTGTCTACTTCCCCACACCCTCGGGGGAAGGTTGTAACACCCGTGTTTTGGGGCTAGGAGTTAGCCGGGTTTTAGTTCGAGTCAAATAAAACTTAATTAAAACATTTCATCTTCAAATAATGGCCTAATTGAGTTTTGGAAAAAGGGGAGGGACCTATATTGCGATTTGACCCTAAAGTTTTAAAAAGCTAGACAACTTTAACTAAAAGTTGTCATCTTCTTTTCATCTTCTTTCCAACTTCAAAAAAAAAGAAGAAACCCCATCTCTAAAACCTCTCAAAACCCTAGCTTCAATTCCATCATTTTGTCACATGATTTCAACCCCGTTTTAAGAGGTAATTACATTTTCTTAATCTCCTTTTCAATCTCTATCTATCCTTTGTTTTAGATTTCAAAAATATGGTGTTTTGGAAATTAGGGTTCATATGGAAATTTGGGGTTTCAATGGGGTTTTTCAATTTGTTTTGATAAATTGTTTTGGGGGTTTGTTTAAGCACTATGAAATACACAACATATGTTAATTTGGTTAATTTTCAATGAATTTCCGAAGTGGGTTCTTAAACCCATTTTTGAGTTGTCAAAAATGCCATTTTTGGTGGGTTTTAGGTTGGAAACAAAGGGCTGATGGTTAGGGTATAATAGGAGGGTGATTTGGGATGCTTTGGAAGTCATTTGGGTGTTTGAAAATGGAATTTTCTGCTGGGTAAGATTTGAGTACGAAAATGGGAATTTTGGGGTGGTTTATGTTGGAAATTGAAGGTTGGTGTTAGGGTAATAGTTGTGGGCTGTTTTGGAAGCATTTGAATGTGCTAAATGTGTTGAAATCACAAGTGTTGGGCTGTGTATAAGGGCTGCTCGGATTTGGTGATTTTGGGGGTTGTTCATGGTTTGAAATGTTGAGTTTGGTGTTTGGTTAGTGTTCCGGGTTTGCTACATTAATTGATGAATTGATTTGTGGTTGTTTTACTTGTGTTGAGATGTCTAGAAGCTTGATTTTGGGTTGGTGAAGCCTTGGGAGCAAATCCGAAAAAAAAGATTGAAGACCATGGTTGCTTGGTAATTGAGCTTGGAGTAGAGGTGAGTGGTTAAAATATTTTAAATGGTTTTGAGCATTTGGTTCGAGCATGTGGACTAGGTTGAGATTGGTAGACTCACCTAGAGTTAGGATTAGGGTGGTAGCCTAATCCTAAGCTTTAGTTAGAGACATTGGATGATCTCTTTAATTGATGTTATGCCTCTTGATTATTTGGGTATGTATAATGTGTTATATATGTTGTTGAGACATGGTTTGAGGCATTGCTATGCATGTGGTTTGTATTGTGATTGTGTATGATGATGTTGAGTTTAATATGATGTAAGATGCCATATTATTACTCTTGAACATGACATTATGATATTATGTTGTTGAGATAATTGATGTTGAGTTTAATATGATGTAAGATGCCATATTATTACTCTTGAACATCGAAGGTTGTGAAATTTGATTAATTGGCACTAGTATGCTTGGGTACAATGATCGATCATTAGGATTAGTGTGCACACAAATTGAGTCAAAACGTACGTGGCCTTGGTGGCGTTAAGGCACCAAGGAGGAGTACGGTGATGTAATATTCCACCGGAAGCTTTTATGTATTTCTACGTGATGATGAGTGGAATCCCATCCGTAGGGCATGTGGCGATGAGTGGAATCCCGCACATGCAAGGACCGGTGATGAGTGGAATCCCACCGAGGTAATGTTGTTGTTGAAAATGCGTTCCAACATGTTATCCGCGTATTCGAGTCATAGCTAGGTGCCAATAAGAGAAAGTATGTTTATGCCAATATGAAATTATGCATACATGATAATATGAATTGTTATGTGTATCAATGTAATATGAAATGTGAATTTCGATGTGAAACGATATATGATGTGGTTAATACTTTGAGTTATGTATCATTGTATGTTGAACTATTAAGTTGTTGAGCATGGCATGAATTTTGGTAGTATGATCATGCATCACCTATACTTATGGCTCATGTGAAACGAAGGTAAAATCATGTATAATATCATGATGGTTGCTCATGCTTGGACCCTGCATTGTCGAAGGTTTGTTTTATGAGCTTACCCTCACTAAGCTTTTATGCTTACGCTCTCTTTTGTTCGACAATGCAGATAAATAGCTTGTGGGTGGCAAGGGCAAGGAAAGGTCTCCAAGTGTTGCTTTTGGTGAGCTCAATGTATGAGTTTTAAGTAATAGATTGTAATAGTTAAGCAATGGGATAGGTGTCTTTGGTTTGAGCTTTGATGTATATCGTTGTCGATATTGGTTGATTCTTGGATGCCTTGTTTGATCTATAAATATTGCTTATTTTACATGCCATGAATGTCTACGTGTTTGGTTGCTAAGGCATGATACCCTAAATGCTTGTATGTCCATATATGCATGAATTGCTTTTTGTATGAATGTTAAGTATGAATGCCTTGATTCATGCTAATTGCTATGTATGAAAGCTTGAATCCATGTTTGAATGACACCCATGGCTTAATTATGTGTGCTTGCATGTTGGTATACGCTTAGGTGAGTCGAGAAATGCATGTAGAGTCGTGTTGGGGTCGTTTTAGTTGAGTTTGAGGAGTTGCAGTGCAGGGGGTATCGATGCCCCTGGTTAGGGTATCGATACTCTCTTACCCAATAGCCTCAGATTTTGCCTAGGGTATCGATACCCTTAGGGTATCGATACCGTCCAAAGTTTCTGTAACTTGGAATTGGGAGTTAGAATAGAGCGTATCGATACGGGGTCCCCGAGTATCGATACGGATCCAATCTGTTGACCAAGGAAGGTTGACCGAGGGAGAGGGTATCGATACCCCTGGTAAGGGTATCGAAACGGTCTTCTCGTGTTGACTTCCTGGGTTGACCTAGAAGGAGGGTATCGATACCCATGTCAAGGGTATCGATACTGCCTGTCTTATAAGCTTAAAATTGCATGTTTTCGCATGGTTGGGTTTCGAATGTGTTTTCCTTTGAACGTCTTCCGCTGTTGTGAATCATATAGGACCTAATACTCATCTAGACAAGATTAATATAAAAAGAAAAAAAATAAGGTTGCTAACCGAGGGGGAATCCTTTGGGTTTCGCTTCGGTTTTCCCCGTGTGGCTCACTCGGACCGGTCATCCGGCCAGACCGGGACGAGGGGGTTACATTTGTTGGTATCAGAGCCAGGTTTCCGAGACCTTGGGCAGGTAAGTGAGATAAGTTGTGTTTTATGATTGATATGCACGGTGTTTGCTTGCTCTATAAGTATGACTGCTTGTATGACAAATATGTTGATTGCTTATTTAAGAGCATGTTGTTTGTTATCCGTGTATGTTGTGATGAATGATTGATTGATTGAGAATGCATGTTGTTTGATAGTACGCTTATGTTTGTTTGTTTAGCAAGTAAGCCCTGTTATATGCTTGGTTGAGCATGTATGTGTGTTGATTTGCTTGAAGCATGTTTAGTAGAGTCCCATTGCTACTATTACATTGAAAAAGTGATTTTTAAGTGAGGGAATCATACTTGAGCCACTTGGAAGCCTTGCCTTGCTCACCCAATCTTGTATGTTTTACTGTTGATGTTGTTGTTTATTTAATTGTTTTTCAGTAAGTAGAAGTCGTAGTTTCTGAAAGGGTGAACGATGTTGAGGGAGTCCATCACCTCAGTTAGAGAGGTATGGTTGTACCGGAATTGAGGTACAATTTGTCCGTTTGAGACAGTGTGTATGGGGGTTGATTCTTGTGGATGAGAAACGGTGTGATCAACCCTGGCATTAGTTAGTAAGAAGAAGTGAAGGCCTATGGGCGGGGGTCAGAGTGGTGTTAATGTTTTATCGAATGAGCCCTTAGTACAGTATCAAGTTGTTTCCTCCAGTTGATTCTGAATCCGTATCTCTGTACATTGTTAGCAAGTATGCAAGTTGAACATGTCTGGTGAGGTGTTAGTTGGTGACCGTTGGGGTTGGCCTGTGATTTTTATGCAAGACAGCCGGTCAGTGTCCGTGAGTGGGAGCTAGTTTGTGTGATTGAGTCATTGTACGTTGAGTTGTTTTCCAGCAAGCGGAAGAGATGAAGTCACTTCCGATATAGTTGAGCCGAGAAGGGAGCTTTGAGCTTTGACTTCAGGATTGTTTGGTAGGGGTAGAACAAGTCCAGCAAGACTGTTTGTGTGCGATCAGAATTGAGTCTTGAAGTTACGAGATGCTCTAAGAACAGTTTAGAAGAGTCAGATTCTGTTGAAGAACCAGTCTGAAAACAAGAGGACCGAAGACTATCAGTTGTGTACATGTGAAGTTGCAATTTCTGCGAATACCTCCTTTTGCGTGAGCATGTAAGACATTGGATATACTTGTTAAGATCTTAGATGTAGGGACACATGTGACTAGCCCTCTTTGGGAGACAGCAGTGATCAGAAAGATGTACAGAAGATGTTTGTTGGTGGTTTAGAGTTACTAGAAACTAGTAGGTGTGAAGCGATCGTCTTCCTACGGTCTTGATGTAACTTTTGACAAGGGTTGGCTTGAAGAGCATAGAGTTAGTGTATACGTTGAGACAAAGAGAGAGTTGCCTTGAAATTGCAGATTTTTGTGTGACTGTAGTGATAGGTGAGGATGTGAGCTTCTTATTGAATGTTGATCCAGTTTTAGAGATCAAAGGTTGATTGAGTTTAGTTGACGGACTTGCTGAGTAATTGTGATGAATTTGATTTCTGAACGAAGATTAGACCGCAGAATGTTAAAATAGTTTGTGATTCTTCCTAGAAGTGTTTAGAAGAAACGCCCAGTTTGTCTCCTAATAGCGAAGAAGAGTTTATTATTGATGTCGTCTCCGAGTTTGCTCGTGTTTTAGTTTGCTCTGTATCTTATGGTTTCCGACAGAATTGAGAATGTTGAAGAATTAGCTTCGAGACTTGTTAGACCTTAGATTCATTAGGCCTAGTGCATCATCTCCGAGTTCTACAGTGTAATTTGTGAAGAGGAAAGAGTGACAGTACGAGAATGTGTTCAGTTTACATACAGTCGAAACAAGTGTCAGTGATTTGTTGATCAGTTAGTGTGTGCTTCAGTCTATTTGGAGATTAATTTGAAATCCGTTTACTACCAGTTGAAGGTGAGAAAAGTTTAAGTACTGAAGACAGCTTTAGGGGCAAGATGTGATCACCTTGAGCCCTGAGTTATGCCGTCTTGTTTAGCTAGTGTATTAGTTACCTTCATAGAGATGTTGAGCAGAATAACTTCTGAGTTCCTTGATCAGTTATAGTAGTTCTCATAGTTGACACATGAGCGTGTTCAAGTACCGAAGAAGACCATGGCAGGCTTTAGAGTTAGTATTGTAGATCCTATTAGAGAATCAGCTGTATACCAAGTTGTGCAACATGAACTTTGAGTTAATGAAGATGTTCTCCTAGAACGTGCAGATCATCCGAGTGTATTAGAGTAAATCCCAAGTAGGCGAAGGAAGACATGAGTTGAGAGAAATTGAAGACTGTGACAGGTATCTATAGTTCCTAGGCCTAGCATTGTTACTTTCCGAGAATTGTAAATAGTGTTTGAAGATAGTTGCTCCATTGATAGATTGCTACAGAAGAATGTTCAGTTGTGTGGTTCGATGCGAGACGATGAGCCCTTGAGAAACTGAAAGAAACTTTGAAGAGAGCTTCGACCTTGATCCAGCCTATACTAGAGAAAGAGCTTGTGAATTGTAGTGATGTGTTACATGTAGAGTTAGGTTGTGTGCTTATGCAAGACAGAAGATTGTGGCTTGTTCATCAAGATAGTTGGAAGACCGTGAGAAGAGTTATTCGATATGAGACATAGAGTTAACTACAGTTGTAATTGCTTCGAAGACTTGAAGACAAGCTTGTGTAGTAAGAAATGAGCAGTGTATAGGTACGTATCATTAGAGCTTGAAATATTTGAAGACTTGGGAATGGTTGGAACTTGAACAACATGAGTAGTTAGAATTGCTTGAAGACTGTGATCTCAAGATTGAGTACTATCTGAAGAGAGTCTACGTAGCAACCGAGTTCCGAGTTGTATTTTCTGTTAGATTAGTAGTTGAGTTACGAGTTGCAATTGCCGAATTATGTATATCAAATGATAGTAGTTTTGTGGCCGAGTTTCGGGTTGAGACTACTTTGAGTCAGAATGTTTGATGAGAAACAATTGCAAGACAGATTCTTGGCACCTCACGTGCAAGACATAGTGGAAAGAAGACCTTCAGAATACAGTCCAGAGATGATAGAGTTTTGCATTTCAGAGACAGAATAGTTGTACCGACTGACCTAGTGTTTTGAGATGTATTGTTTTGGCCGAAGCGCACGGTGGTTCATTTGTATTGCGTCTGAGTAGTATGAAGACGTATTGTGGGTTGAAGATGAGTACTTCCGGAAGGAGTGGATGAATAATGTGGTTCAGTATGAGAGTAAGTATGTAAATTGCCAGCGTGTCAAGACTGAGCTTCAGTTTTCTTCTAGTTGTTACATCCGTGGGAGATTCGCAGTAAAAGTGAGAAAAAAAAAAGATCCGAGATTTTAACTAGAATAATTTTGAAGACGTCTGCATAGTGTTTGGTTAATTGATGAAGACAGAGGATCAGTCAGAGAAAGTTATGAGTCAAGTGTTCAAGCAGTATTGTATGAGTTTGTGAATCGGGCTAGTATGGTTGTTTATTTGTTGCGGTTACCACCAGAGCTAGAAAGGGGTTTGAGATGTGTTACGTGTATCTATGATTCAGAAATGTGAGTCAGATCTGTTCTGTGCTATGTTTGTTGAAGAGATTGAGTTGGGTTTGAGATTGGCATGCCTTGAAGAATCAGTGGAGATCTTAGTGTAAGATAGCAAGTGTTGTGTGGTAGGTCTTTCGAGTTGGTTAGTACGTTGTGGTGAGAGAGGAAAGCGTGGAGGTGCATGTTTCAGTGGCCCTCCGTGATCAATGAATTTCGGGGACGAAATTTCCTTAAGTGGGGGAGAGTTGTAACACCCGTGTTTTGGGGCTAGGAGTTAGCCAGGTTTTAGTTCGAGTCAAATAAAACTTAATTAAAACATTTCATCTTCAAATAATGGCCTAATTGAGTTTTGGAAAAAGGGGAGGGACCTATATTGTGATTTGACCCTAAAGTTTTAAAAAGCTAGACAACTTTAACTAAAAGTTGTCATCTTCTTTTCATCTTCTTTCCAACTTCAAAAAAAAAGAAGAAACCCCATCTCTAAAACCTCTCAAAACCCTAGCTTCAATTCCATCATTTTGTCACATGATTTCAACCCCGTTTTAAGAGGTAATTACATTTTCTTAATCTCCTTTTCAATCTCTATCTATCCTTTGTTTTAGATTTCAAAAATATGGTGTTTTGGAAATTAGGGTTCATATGGAAATTTGGGGTTTCAATGGGGTTTTTCAATTTGTTTTGATAAATTGTTTTGGGGGTTTGTTTAAGCACTATGAAATACACAACATATGTTAATTTGGTTAATTTTCAATGAATTTCCGAAGTGGGTTCTTAAACCCATTTTTGAGTTGTCAAAAATGCCATTTTTGGTGGGTTTTAGGTTGGAAACAAAGGGCTGATGGTTAGGGTATAATAGGAGGGTGATTTGGGATGCTTTGGAAGTCATTTGGGTGTTTGAAAATGGAATTTTCTGCTGGGTAAGATTTGAGTACGAAAATGGGAATTTTGGGGTGGTTTATGTTGGAAATTGAAGGTTGGTGTTAGGGTAATAGTTGTGGGCTGTTTTGGAAGCATTTGAATGTGCTAAATGTGTTGAAATCACAAGTGTTGGGCTGTGTATAAGGGCTGCTCGGATTTGGTGATTTTGGGGGTTGTTCATGGTTTGAAATGTTGAGTTTGGTGTTTGGTTAGTGTTCCGGGTTTGCTACATTAATTGATGAATTGATTTGTGGTTGTTTTACTTGTGTTGAGATGTCTAGAAGCTTGATTTTGGGTTGGTGAAGCCTTGGGAGCAAATCCGAAAAAAAAGATTGAAGACCATGGTTGCTTGGTAATTGAGCTTGGAGTAGAGGTGAGTGGTTAAAATATTTTAAATGGTTTTGAGCATTTGGTTCGAGCATGTGGACTAGGTTGAGATTGGTAGACTCACCTAGAGTTAGGATTAGGGTGGTAGCCTAATCCTAAGCTTTAGTTAGAGACATTGGATGATCTCTTTAATTGATGTTATGCCTCTTGATTATTTGGGTATGTATAATGTGTTATATATGTTGTTGAGACATGGTTTGAGGCATTGCTATGCATGTGGTTTGTATTGTGATTGTGTATGATGATGTTGAGTTTAATATGATGTAAGATGCCATATTATTACTCTTGAACATGACATTATGATATTATGTTGTTGAGATAATTGATGTTGAGTTTAATATGATGTAAGATGCCATATTATTACTCTTGAACATCGAAGGTTGTGAAATTTGATTAATTGGCACTAGTATGCTTGGGTACAATGATCGATCATTAGGATTAGTGTGCACACAAATTGAGTCAAAACGTACGTGGCCTTGGTGGCGTTAAGGCACCAAGGAGGAGTACGGTGATGTAATATTCCACCGGAAGCTTTTATGTATTTCTACGTGATGATGAGTGGAATCCCATCCGTAGGGCATGTGGCGATGAGTGGAATCCCGCACATGCAAGGACCGGTGATGAGTGGAATCCCACCGAGGTAATGTTGTTGTTGGAAATGCGTTCCAACATGTTATCCGCGTATTCGAGTCATAGCTAGGTGCCAATAAGAGAAAGTATGTTTATGCCAATATGAAATTATGCATACATGATAATATGAATTGTTATGTGTATCAATGTAATATGAAATGTGAATTTCGATGTGAAACGATATATGATGTGGTTAATACTTTGAGTTATGTATCATTGTATGTTGAACTATTAAGTTGTTGAGCATGGCATGAATTTTGGTAGTATGATCATGCATCACCTATACTTATGGCTCATGTGAAACGAAGGTAAAATCATGTATAATATCATGATGGTTGCTCATGCTTGGACCCTGCATTGTCGAAGGTTTGTTTTATGAGCTTACCCTCACTAAGCTTTTATGCTTACGCTCTCTTTTGTTCGACAATGCAGATAAATAGCTTGTGGGTGGCAAGGGCAAGGAAAGGTCTCCAAGTGTTGCTTTTGGTGAGCTCAATGTATGAGTTTTAAGTAATAGATTGTAATAGTTAAGCAATGGGATAGGTGTCTTTGGTTTGAGCTTTGATGTATATCGTTGTCGATATTGGTTGATTCTTGGATGCCTTGTTTGATCTATAAATATTGCTTATTTTACATGCCATGAATGTCTACGTGTTTGGTTGCTAAGGCATGATACCCTAAATGCTTGTATGTCCATATATGCATGAATTGCTTTTTGTATGAATGTTAAGTATGAATGCCTTGATTCATGCTAATTGCTATGTATGAAAGCTTGAATCCATGTTTGAATGACACCCATGGCTTAATTATGTGTGCTTGCATGTTGGTATACGCTTAGGTGAGTCGAGAAATGCATGTAGAGTCGTGTTGGGGTCGTTTTAGTTGAGTTTGAGGAGTTGCAGTGCAGGGGGTATCGATGCCCCTGGTTAGGGTATCGATACTCTCTTACCCAATAGCCTCAGATTTTGCCTAGGGTATCGATACCCTTAGGGTATCGATACCGTCCAAAGTTTCTGTAACTTGGAATTGGGAGTTAGAATAGAGCGTATCGATACGGGGTCCCCGAGTATCGATACGGATCCAATCTGTTGACCAAGGAAGGTTGACCGAGGGAGAGGGTATCGATACCCCTGGTAAGGGTATCGATACGGTCTTCTCGTGTTGACTTCCTGGGTTGACCTAGAAGGAGGGTATCGATACCCCTGTCAAGGGTATCGATACTGCCTGTCTTATAAGCTTAAAATTGCATGTTTTCGCATGGTTGGGTTTCGAATGTGTTTTCCTTTGAACGTCTTCCGCTGTTGTGAATCATATAGGACCTAATACTCATCTAGACAAGATTAATATAAAAAGAAAAAAAAATAGGGTTGCTAACCGAGGGGGAATCCTTTGGGTTTCGCTTCGGTTTTCCCCGTGTGGCTCACTCGGACCGGTCATCCGGCCAGACCGGGACGAGGGGGTTACAAAGGTCTTATGCAGGCTGATTAGAAAATAGCAAGGCAATGCCATATCTTGCCACTCCAGTTGGCTTGGAAGCAAAGGAATCATGATCATACTAGTGGAGAAGCCTCTTCCTAGCAGAAAAGACCTGAGGTCAATACTTTGAGCAGAACCGTGATGACCTTGCGTTAAAGGAGCAAGCAAAAGATCTTATAGTTGAGAGGATTCTTGGACCTTGCGTCGTGTGCCATTTCCCTAAAGGTCCATTTCTCCACTTCCTCTTTTTGTTTTTCTATTTCATAGTCCTGCATGCTCTGTACATAGGAAGCTTGAAAAACGTATGTTTGCAACAACTCTTTCATCAATGAAGAACCACTACCATCTAAATATCCAGTTAAATGATGCCTAACATGATAATTTTCACGTTACTTTTCCCAAAGTGAGCGAGCATAAAGAGAAGACGATCGTCTAAGCGTCCGCCACTTTTCAGAAGCGCGCATAAAGAAATCAGCTTAACGATTGATGCTCCCAAAATGAGCGGGCATAAAGAAAAGATGATTGTCCAAGCGTCCGCTGCTTTTCAGAAGTGTGAATAAAGGAATCGGCTTAACGATCGTCGTTCCAAAAGTGAACGAGCGTAAAGAAATGATGATTGTATAAGCGTCCGTTGCTTTTCAGAAACGCGCATAAAGGAATCAACTTAACGGTCGCCGCTCCCAAAGTGAGCGGGCATAAAGAAAAGATGATCTTCTAAGCGTCTACCGCTTTTCAAAAGCACGCATAAAGGAATCATCTTAACGGTCGCCGCTCTCAAAGTGAGCGGGTATAAAGAAAATATGATCGTCTAAGTTTCCACTACTTTTCAAAAGTGTTCATAAAAGAATTAGCTTAACAGTCGCCTCTCCCAAAGTGAGCGAGCATAACAAAAAGATGATCGCCTAATCATCTGCTGCTTTTCAAAAGCACGCATAAAGGAATCATCCTAATGGTTGTTGCTCCCAAAGTGAGCGGGCATAAAGAAAAGATGATCGTCTAAGCGCCTGTCGCTTTTTAGAAGTATGCATAAATGATTCAGCTTAACGGTCTCCGCTCCCAAAATGAGCGGGCATAAAGAAAAGATGATTGTCTAAGTGTCTGCCGCTTCTCTGAAGTGTGCACAAAGGAATCAGCTTAACAGTCGTCGCTTCCAAAGTGTGCGAGCATAAATAAAAGATGATCGTCTAAGAGTCCACTGCTTTTCAGAAGTTTGCATAAAGGAATTAGCTTAACAACCGCTGTTTCCCAAAGTGATCGAGCGTAAAGAGAAAATGATCGTCTAACTATGTACACGCAAGAAGGGAACATGGCGTCATTATTAACGGAAGTAATACAAAATCACCTACCACTCCAAGTCACAATTACCACTAAAATTAAACAAGAGTTTAAGTATCCAACACTACCAAATAAACATTCAATGAATAAATTCATAATCGTGGGAGTAAATGTACACTATTCAATTCTATCTCCCACGAAAGACAAGAATTATCACAGTTAAAGATTTTACAAATATATCTAATCTAACTTACTCGAGAGAGCAATATGAAAAGAAACTCCCCAGTCAGTCCAAGCAAGGAACCTCATCCAAAACAAATAATGCCAGTATACACGAGATTATAAACCACACAAACGGTTGCCACTATCAAGTGCGGATCCGCAAATAATAATATCAATTCATATTTCCTCAAAATAAGATGCTTAGAATATGGCACAAACACACTCAGAATATGCAATTCATATTTCTGCCATCTAGTCCACCAAAGAGAGTCGAGGTATTCACCTCATCGTCAACCCCTCCAAGCCACATTCACTATTAATACAAAGAAATGAACAAGTATCTATCACCTCCAAGTGAAAGCACAATAAAATGATCAATTAACAAATACGTGTATCAGTATACAACAACCTAGATAATTTCACCCGAGGGGAAAATGTCCTCCCAATTCTACCTAATTGTGCAAATATACAGTTTGCTCCAAGGAAGTGATGTCGTCCCATGAGAAACAACGCAAAGCGAACTCTCCCAAGAATCTAATTAAAAAAAGGGACAAGAACTTGCCACCCATTTACCATGCAAGATCGCGAGCATCCAAGGTCCATAGTTATATATATAATTGTTTCTAAAGCAAGCGAGCATAAAAATAAGCATCACTCGAATAAAAAACAATGCAAACATCCACTAGCTCCCAAATACATCATTCATAAGAACAAGGCCACATTATTTACATAAAAAAACAAAAAAAGCAAATAACTACAATAAATATAAAAAAAATACCTTACTAGGGGGCAAGATAAATACGCGAACACACAACCAAACATACTTCGCCACTCATTTACACATAAAAACCAAGGTGCAATTACGATCCTCGAAAGTAAATTATTTTCGAATCAAGTAATAAAGCATGATCGTCGCTGAAGTGACACATGATTTGTGAGAAAAGGAATTTGAACAAACTTACTTCAAGAAAGTAATCATGTTCGCAACTGCAAAAGTTAGAAATCATAAAAAAAACGAATACTCTAGCGAACTAATTACCAAAGGAAAGAAGAACTCGCCACCAACTTATCTTACAAATTTACAAACAACAGAGGTTTACATTAGTGTATCGCCATTTTAAAGAAAAGGAAATACAATACAAACACTGAACTACAAGCCTAATTCCAACTTTGTAACTTATTCTCCACAAATTTCTCATCACCAGGGGGCAAGAACCCATCCCAAAGGAAAATCAACATGCCATTAATTTCTAGGTTCCTCAAAATCAACCAATTCTTAGTACCAACGAACTCCATCCCAAACTACATGTCCCCTCTCCAAACCATGTCTAATGATGTTGCACACATATGATGTCGCCAAATCAAGTGAGAAAGTGCGATCACCATTAAGCAATACATGATTCATGGGAGAAAACATCTATATAATCTACTTCGAGAAAATAGCCATCTCCGCGAATATTAATATGCGAATAGAAACATCACAATTAAGAAACATTACACAAGGAAGATAAATGTCCATCCATTAAAATTTAGGGAAAACTACATATTTAGTACCCCAATTATGTCTGCGTTACTATTTTCGTACCCGAACTATTATTTTTGATAAAATAGTATCTAACGTTACATTTTTTTATTTTTTGGTACCCCGACCGTTAAAAAATAAAAGAGATGATGATGTGGCTTGGTATAATCACCGCTTTAGTCCCAAACACTTATATATATTTATATTGCCAATTTAGTCTAAAAACTATCAATTTAAAAAATCATCTTAATTTTTGGGGTAAAACACCATTTTAATTTTGATAGAATTCTGTCCTTTTCTCATCCCCTCGTATTTTCATTGGTATCACGACCATAGAGTTTGGGTCCTCCAATGGACCCTAGATTAGCCCTCGTTGATCCTCAAATCCAAAAGTTTTGATTATCCAAGCATATTTTTTAAACTCCAAAACCAAAAAAGTATTTGTCTAGAAGAAGAAGAAAATAAGGAATTTACAATTTTAAGCAAAAAATTAAAATAATGTTTAAATTGACAAAATTTTAAACAAAATTTTAGACTAAAACTGTTATTAGCCCAAGCCACATCACCATTTTCCTTAATTTTAAACGATGGAGGTACCAAAACAGAACAAAAACGTAACATTAGGTACCATTTTGACAAAAATAATAGTTGAGATACCAAAATAGTAATGCAAGCATATTAGGGTACTAAATATTTAGTTTTCCCTAAATTTTAATACATATACAAATGAATCAATATAAGCCAAACGGCAATAACTTTTTAATACTTCCAAAAACAAGCTTTCTTACACAAACAAAATAAACAATATATTACAAATATAGGCTCGTATAAGGGAAATAGGGAATTGCTTGAGAACCTTTCTAGAGAATTCGACCACGAGAGGCTCATAAATTAGCATCAAGATCTTATGCTGAGAAAGAAATTGGCTTCTTAATGTTACATGCAAAGTACATGGAGATGACAATCATCTCTCATATTTCCGCTTCAGTCCCGCCTTACGAATCTTATGATGCGTACTATTTCTTGGTACGGTTGCCAATACCACAAGCACCACAACTGGAAAACGAAGAGTCACCTTGACAATGCATATTCGAGAGCCTGCAAAAACTAGGCAAACATCACAAGCATCAACACCCCACTCAAGGGTGTTCAAGCAAACATCAACAACTCCGATGTCATACCCAGCAGCGGCCACCTCCCGATGTAGCAGCGAACGCCAACAAGCAATAGTATTCCAGACATCTTGAGAGCAAGATTCTTTGAATACTTTGTTTGTTGGCACTCCCCACTATAGATGGCTAGTCATATCTTTCCAAATACTATTGTCTGTCAGAAAAAAGGACGTGGGTCCAAAAGTAGTACACTCCAAGGATCTATGAAAAGCAGTTTCTGCATATCACCCAGCTCCACAAACATGTTTCCTTCCACTCTTCTTAAATCAGCACAGACAAGCTCATAAAAAGAAAGTTGCAAGAGAAAGACTAAGCCACTCGTAAATTAGGTTATGAACAGTTAATTTCAAGACTTCGAAATCTCGTGCAGATAGCTAAAATCATGCAACCTTGAAACGTTCAATCAATAATTGCACGGGTAAGCCAATACGCCCATCACGACCAATTAAAAACTTTATCATTCATCACAAACTAATTCAAATTATCCAATCACCACAAACAAAAAGCAATATACACCAAACCCAAGAAATATGCCAACATTTATCCATTGACAAAGCCACACAAATACCTATACCATAAATCGTTGCTAAGACAATTATACGTATTTCTTGCAGCGAAAGTTCGAATGTGAAATTTACTCCTCTCGTTACTTAGACACAAGAACTCACAAAACACACGAGTCCTACAAAAATAATTATATCCGAGATAGCGCAACAAACGAGGAAATTGAATATGCCAGATAGCAAGGATTGCGCATGATAAATTCGATAAGTTCCACCATATAACTTGCAGATTGATAAATTTAATCCAGAAAGCACAAAATAAAGCATTACATGTTGCAAAGAAATTTGTTTGACAGAAGGAAATGAAAATGAAATGGAACAAAGTAATATCAAGAATTGTGTAACATAAAGACTATGCAAAACTCACATCCTGTCTTAAAGCATTAATAGCTAGGATGACACGAATACAATCCCCAGAGACTTAAAACTTAAAGATATGAAGGAAATAACCTCTAAATTATTGAAAGGAAGTCTTCTTCACACAAACTGTATATATATGGATGACGCCAATGGTTACATGTTCTTGCTACAAACACCCAACACATTACTACCATCTATTACACCCTCGGTATCAACTCAATTGCCCAGAGAGGAAGAAACGTTCTGTTCAAAAGCAGCATGACTCACAACACCTTTATACTTCGCAGCAAAACTTTCCTAAGAAGGACCAGAAGGATTCTTCAAGTCGAAGTCGATAGCTACTTCACAAAGAATGTCGAAATCCACATTGTTGATGTCAAAAGAACCACGCGCCAACTGAAAATTAAGAATGACAACATCTCAAGACCTCTCCATCCCTTCAACCATAAAAGTGGAGGTTGTATCCGCAATTACTTTTACTTTCTCGGCTACATCAACGTTATGAGGAGCTTTCAACACCAAAACCTCATTCTTGTGAGATTCCTTTATTAACCTCTTGGTGAAACTCGCAAAGCTTTCATCTGCTACATTCTTTCTTGCTCTAGCTCTTCCTTAAGACCCTGGATTTTAGTCTTGAAACTTTGTTGCATGGTCTCAAACAAATTATTTTTTATCTTGAGAGCGCGATCAACCTCAACCTCTTTCTTAGAGATTTCCTCTGCATGCCTCTACACAGCTCTCCTATTCGTGCACATATATTCGTCTCATGCTTTTCTCGCAATTCTTCCAAATGGGCAGTATAGCCTTCAACTTTCGCACGCAATCGTTTATTTTCTTCTAGAATGGCAGTGTAACTCTCCATTTGCGAATGCAACTTCACATTTTCTTCAAAAAGGGCCTTGGTGTTCCTCTCTATGTTGATTTTGTAACACCCGGGTTCGAGGGTCGGGTGAAAATAATATTTAAATAATGGTTCGGGTTTCAGGTTTCTATTTATAATAATAAAATAATATATTGGGTCTCAGGTTTTAACACAAATAAATTAAGTTGGATCATTTTCAAAACAAGCCCAAATAGTCATGGATGTCTCCTATTGTGATTTCCTTACTTCATTAAGGGTATTTTGGGTCTTTGGCTTCCCAATTTTAAATAAACATAAAAAAATGCTTTTTGGCTCATCTTCTTCCCCTCCCCACTTTCATTTTTGACGACAAAGGAACCCCTCTTCCCCTAGATACTATTCCATTCCATATCTTGCCCGTTTTTGAAGGTTTTGCAAAGGTAACCTCGTTTTCGACTTGCCCTCGTTATTCTCTACAAGCTAATACCTTTTGTTTTCATTTTTGTACATGTTTTTGAGATTCGAAGTTTGGAGGATTTTGGATAAAAATGTTACCATTATGGTCTTTAGCTAAAGTTTTTGATTTGTTATTGATGTGTGGGTTGTTTGTTATTCATGAGATCCAATATATATGATTTTTAAAGAGTTTCGTGTAAATTCCCGGATTTAGGTTTTGAGAGGGTTTTGGAAGGGTTTTAAGGTTGGTTTTGAGGGTGTTCTATGTTGGAAATTGAGGGCTGAAGTTAGTATGATAGTTAGGGGTTGTGTTGGAGGCATTTAAGTGTGCAAAAGGGGTCAAAATCAAGGGTTTTGGTATATGCAATAGGGCTGCTCGAAAATAGAAGTTTTATGGGTGTTCTTGGCTTGGTTTGATGCTTAATTGGTGTTACGAGTTAAAACAGTGGTTTATGGTTGTTTTGGTGATTAATAGAGTGTGTTTGATTGTTTAGAAACAAGGAATTTGGTTGGTGAAGCTTCGGGGATGAATCCGGAGATTTCAGAGTCTTGAGCTTGGTCTTCGGTCTTCTCTTGGGTAGCAACAGTGAGTAGAATGGTTAAACTTTGTTTTGTGCTCGATATGGAACCTTTGGGGTTTAGGTGGGACCTTGAGGGTTCACCTAAACCCGAGTGTAAGTTTCTACTCTCATACCTTGTTATGAGTGGATGAATGGCTATGTGTTGTGATTATCATATGCATCTTGAGTTGTCTTATACAATTGTTAATGTGTAGTCGTGTTGAAGTCGAGCCTCACGTGATGGTTGTCTTAACTACAGTGATGTGTAGTCCCACCGGTAGTGACTAGTAGGAAAGTATTTTGATGTGTAGTCCCATTGGAAATCTACTAGCCGAAACGGTGATGTGTAGTCCCACCGTGTGTGTACGTTGGTTGTGTATGTGCAAACCATGTGTAGTTTGATGAGAAAATCATCCGTGCATCCATTGTTTTATTTCCATTTATGAACAGTGTTTTGAAAACTGCATGTTGTTGATTAGTAGAGCTTCTTTCACTAAGCTAGTTAGCTTACGCTCTCTTTTGTTTCCAACATGCAGATCATTAGAGTTCGGGAGGCAAGTGGGCAAGGGAGGAGCTTTTGGAGTTCTCAAGTTAGCTCAAGTATGATTTGCGTTTTGTAATAATGCCTAAACGATGAGGTATAGACTTGTAGGAGTTGGTGACAAACTCCTTAGGTGATTTGTGCTAGTTGAGCATGTTAAATTATGGATGTGTTATGTTTTAGTCTCATGGATTGTGGACCATGTCTATTTTGCTGCTTAATTATATGTGCCATTTGGCTTTTTGGGCTTTCAAGCATGTCTATTTATACAATATCTATCCTCTATGTGATTGCCATGTGTAAATGCATTATTGTTTATCTAGATTGCTCTATATGTTTGCTCTTGGCCATGCAATGTTGTATGAATGTTTGAAAGTGGTTAGGGGATTCATAAATTGCATCTAGAATCGAGTCTTGTATTGTTTTTCTGAATTTTGAGGTCTTGCAGAGCAGGGCGTATCGATACGCCTGAGGGCCGTATCGATACGGTTTGCCCTCCAAGACTCAATTTTGGCTTGGTGTATCGATACACGGAGGCGTATCAGTACGCTTAAAGCTCACTGGAAATCCGAGAAATTGGTGAGGCTTTGGCGTATCTATACGGGCTCTAAGTGTATCGGTACGGGTTTATCTCGTTGACCACGAGATGTTGACCGAGAAGGGCGTATCGATACACTCAAGGGATGTATCGATACGGTCTTCCTGTGTTGACTGAAGGATGTTGACCTTGGTCAAGGCGTATCGATACCCTTGATTGGTGTATCGATACGGCCTGCTCAGTAAGTATAAAATGGACTATTAACATGCTGTTTGGGGTTCGGTTGTGTATCTTTATAGATGTTTTCCGCTGTCGTGATCACTTAGGAAATAATATGCCTTTAGACAAGATTAAATTAAAAGAAATTTTCTAGGGTTACTAATCGAGGGGGAACCCTAACGGGTTTCGCTTCGGTTTTCCCCGTGTAGCCTACTCAGACCGGTCATCCGGCCAGACCGGGACGAGGGGGTTACAGATTTGAACACAACCTAGTTCATCAAAAAAAACCCCAACCCCCTCAAAAATCATCCTAATATTAGTACAAGGTTTAGAGGCACCAAAACTACCTGAATACAACTCAAATAACTGTCGGGAGGTGAATTCAGGATGAAACATGTTCTCTGTTTTCTAAAGCCCTCTCCAAGGGTAGAACACACTCCATGGAGCCAAACACTCACAACCATCACTAGGAACAAATCCAGCAGACAATGGTATCGAATGAGTCATCGCAGTATCTAAAACATACATAGTCCCAATAGGTATGACCGCAAGGGCTGCATCCCTAGCAGAATAATGGGTAAGAGTAGAATCCGTAACAGTTATTCCTGCAAAGGTTCCAATAAACAAAATTTTATCACAAATAAAAAAAACTATCAAACTAAATGCAAATATAGGGAAACGCCAGTACACCCCATGGCACAACGAAAAAATTATTCGGCGAATTCCACCAGTGATCCATGTACAATAAACGAATTAAGGGTGAAAAGGGATTCAACTTTACCTCGATTAAATCTGATAACTACAGGGACGTAAGAAAATCCAATTCCTTTAACATAGTGTTGAATCCTAGTCAGCACAAAAAGCTCTGACCTCTACGCAGTCCTTATATTTATATTGGACACAATTCATGGAATAGTCACACTTGTATAGTCCATATAATATATCTTGATATCTTGAGTAGATATTATAAACGAATAATTATGATATCTCATGTCAATTTATTTGAGCATGGTCATGCATTTCAAGTCTCACTCAATCAAGTGGCCTATGATAATCCTCCTATTATGTAGGAGGGACAAATCCTATCTTGATCAACCATATTCTGCTACATAGATTGTGACATATCCAATATCAGTCTCTATAGTGTATTTATTTACGACACCCGTTTGACTGTATCAAATATGTCACTCGCAATGTTGAAATAATGATGATCTCAAGTCTGATGATCATACATGTAGTTATCACTATGAGAAATGTTGTGACTGACACATAATAATCCAAGAAACATGCTCATAGTGGGTCAGTCTAGTATGTCGTTTTCTAACGCATACTTATGTATTGATTTTGACATCTCCATGTCAATGAAAACTTTTTCATCAATCAACTACATATTAGTCTAATTATATTATTGTTGTCCAAGCCCACAATAATACTCGACTAAGGACATTCAAGAATAATCATATTATTCTAAGGACTTTATTATAAGTGAGTTTATTTATATATGCACAAAATATTGACTAAAATAATAATAATTGCTTTATATTAATAAACAAGGTAAAATAAGTATGTCTTTTAAAATCATCTTATGATTGGTCTTCGGGAATACTCCACCACCAACAACACAACACTTAACACACCTGAACACACACCAAAAGCAAGAAGAACAATAGTCAAGTTGGCACAAGCAATGGTCCCAACAACATTTGTTGTAACCACATAAGAGGAAATGCAAGGTTCTGAGGAAGTGGGAGGAGTGTCAAGGTTCAACCAAGACAAAACCTCAATAACTCCAACATCAAATGTCGCCCCTTCCCTAATATCTTATCCTCAACGCACAAAATATGCCTCATTGAGTTAGAAGCCCTTACCCGTCTCGCCATGCTCTCTCATATTGCCTCTACAACATCCATCGAGACCCTATAGAAGAATTTTGAATACCCGGGGAAGTCTACAAATAAGGAGTAGTAGGAGCTGCATCTATTGAGGGCATAGTTACGGCAGTTAATGCTAACGCACAAGGCAAGCTTATTTCTCCACTACCCAAAGCCTCTAGCGGTGCCACTTCCACCAACCCTTGCGAACCCAAGTGTTTGTTGCTAGACCCAAGAAATGGTATACCCAACATCACATTTCAATCGGTCGATTCGTCACATGCGGTCTACGAAGAAGAAACCACTACCCCTACAAAGCGCATCACAAAACATATAAAATGGGGGAGAGAAAAAGGAAAATCAAGCAAAGAGAAGAAGAAAGGCACATATGCAAAACAAAACCTAAACCCAAAAACTATTGCTAACTAATACTTGTATCCATTTGCCTCTTTGTCCTGCATTCCAAACGTAGACAATCTCCCTCATCTTCTGAATCAAACGCGACCGGTAAGCTAAAAATCACACTCCTTTTCCCCACCTAACTACAGTCGAAATCGGATGGCTAGCACTAACACAACCCCTCGGGGCAACATGATAAGCTTCTCTACTGACCCCTCCCGGGAGGGCATCTTCTTCATAATATTTCCAGAGGTGAGTACGAACGCTAGTATACTCAGAAAAGAAATTGTCTGGTTCATCTTCAATACCTATAAGAATCCTTGCTACCTATTCAGTACCCCTACACCAAAAGACCAAGCTTCCCCATGAATAGACACATTTTCCAAAGAACCATTCGGAAACACATTAAAATCTTCTTTTACCCAGCCATTGGGGCTTTTCTCCTCCAAGAAATACACTCGAATATTTCTAAGGGTACATACCTCTTCAAAGTGACATGGCGAATCACTTTCTATCCTTTTGAGAAGCCTCAACTCAACATGCGACATTTCCCACAAAATAGGTAGTGCAACCTTATCCTTCGTCGGCCGATGCCATACAAAGGGGAACATAAATCTTCCGACATTACATTTCACCTTAATATACTTCATCCTATCTAGATGAAGATTACTAATACGATTACTCATTATTGACCCTTTCCCTCTACGGTTACCAATGGTCACGAAACCTTTTGCATTCTTGTCATGTCCAGTCATTACATTATAAAAGTAACGGAACAATTTGATAGAAGGTTTGTCCCCATGAATTTTAGAATTCAAGAAATACATCACCAGAGTCTACCAACTAGTTCCACTCAATTGACTTTGCGCTACACCAAACTAGTTTAACCAATTTACAAAAAAAATTATAATTAGCAAAATAAAGCCAAAAAATACAAACAAAGCTTATTTATAATTAGGATCTGTGTCTTACTCGACACGCTTCACTAATAGACTTATTATGTGACGTTTCATATACATCGATTTATCCTTCAAGAAAACTAGTATGATCATAACCAAAATCCATTACGTAACATTTCATATAACCTTTACAACTTCTTTACAACAATCTAACTTCAAAATTGATACCGTAAGAACTCCCGATCAACGAGCCCCCTCAATATTCTTCAGGTTCGTAAAGGTCACTTTATAACCTTCCCTCACCTGAGGGGCAATTTTTAATACCTACAAATACCTACCGCCACATGTCAAGGCCACACGGCTTGAGAAAACAGACAAGAATGCGAGCGGCATCATACAATGAGTGTTCGACGATCACGTGATAGTGCACGTGATCGCTGCGGACAATGGTGTAAGCTCCTCGACGAATAACATAACAAGCGATTGCTCGCGACCTGTCCAGCTACCCTTCGCAACCTACGACGAACAAGCAAGACTGCGTGCGTCCAGTGGTCATATGACGATGGACGTGATCGATGTGGATGATAACGCAAATCTGGGACATCACGTCATAGCCAGTCCAATCAACATGCCACGACAACCTAATTCTGACACATGTCTAAGTAGTATAAAGAGGGACATGCAATAGAGAAAGGGCAAGATCTTCCACTAAAATACATCACTACCCACACTAAGAAATTCGTATTTTAACTTCGGTCGAGAACAACCACCCGAGTTAGCATCAGACCACTGTCTCCGACTCTTGTTCAATTTGACAGCCAACAAATCTTAAAACCCGAAAGTCTCTAAGGGATGACCGACTAATGGGGTGCAGTGATGGTTGGCGGTAGCAATGAGTTTTGGAAATATAATTTAGGGCTTTAGTATTGAAAATTTAGGGAAATAGTGATTTGGGGTAACAATAATAGAGCAATCTATGAATGAAGGTTCAATGACGAAAGGGGTGGACGTTGTCGTCGATGATGACATTGTACCTTGGAGGATTAGGATTTTAAGCTTTTTTGAGAATTTAAAAATTTAAGTTTAAGTATTTAGGATGACGACAAGAAGGAAACTAGTCGTATCCGGCGATGAATGGGTAGTTAGTGTTGGCAATGAACTACGAGGATTAAAGATTTTAGGATTTTCGTATATTTTTAATAAATATGTGTCTTATTTTGATTGGATAACGAAATTATTTTAACCTTTGTCGTGGAGTAACTTTAAAATAATTATGGAAAGAAACATTAAGTATATACTTTGACCAAAAAAATACTTTCAACAATTATCACAAAAAGATATAGTTTGGGCATTTACTTTGGCACTGTTTGGCAACTAGCTGATAGTAGATTACATTAGCTGATAGTTAATTGCATTAGCTGATTTAACTAGCGGATTGTATCAGCTTATTGTATAAAAAGTGTTTGGTAAAATTAATTGATAGATGATAGTTGTTTGATTATTTGAACAAGTAAAATGATATATAGGACATGATTATATTGAATGCATGCTTGAATAGTTTATTAGTTATCAAAATTTTGTATATATTAATAGTAATTGGATTATGAAAATTAATTTTTTAATATAACATTACTGAGTATATTTGAAGTATCTATATGTAATTTATTTTTTTATATAATTACTTTTAACACAATCTAATTAATTATTAAATTTAAATACATATATAAATGTGTGAGAATTAAAAAATATATATATTAACTTATAAATTCCACCATGTAAATTAGTAGTAACAACAAATATGCCCCATCTTTAATATGTTATTATTTCATGATACTTTGTTATTAAACTAAATTTTTAAACATTTTCCCCATATTCCTAAATTAAACTAAATACTTAAATAGATGCATCAGCTGAAAATTTTCAACTTAGAACACATAAAGGAAAAAAATGGATGAAAAATTAAACAAATTGAAAACGAACGGAAGTTTTCAATGATAGAACGACTGTTGAAGATTTAAATGAAAAAAAATAAATTCAGCTTTTTCAATGATAGAACGACTGTTGAAGATTTTAAAAAAATTAAACGAACGGGAATTTTCAATGATAGAACGACTATTAGTAGCTTTTTTAAAATTAGAAGTTTCAACCCTAATCTACTATTCACCAAACATCTAAATTAACGGTTTTGACTGGTTAAACTTTTAATTTTGGCTCAAAACGATGTTTACCAAACATATCCTTTGTAATTAAACCGTTTATATTTGGGGAGGGGGTTGAAATTATTTTGTATTCCTTATTGGTCTACGAAGAATGAAATAAATATTGTAGTAAGGAAATTAAACCTGGATACTTTTAAGGGATTACAATGTTTTACATTGAACCTACTTCATTTTTTTTGGATAAATGGTATTTTGTATTTATTTGAGAGAAATCAGCGAATTGCTACATAAAAGAAAGACATAGTCACTATTTAGGAATAAAAATTAGTTGATTCCCTAATCTATACAAAGTTTCCTATTTTTTATTATTTCTATCTATTTTAAATTTTTCTATATTTTTTATTAGATGATGGAATGGTTGGAGATGTGTTGAGGGATCCATATTAGTTTTTGTCATAGGAGATCCGAGGTGCGGGTTCTGTAGGTGTGAAGTTTATAATTCTCAGACATGTGTGTATTGTGTAAAAGCTAGCAGCACTATCGAGCACTCTTTTTCCTTCATAGGCTTTAGGAAGGTTTTTTAACGAGGCCGATGTGCTAGCTATTATTTGCAATAAAATTTATTACCTTTTCAAAAAAAAAAAATAAAGTTTGTTCCAAGGGTCTCAATTTCTTTAAAATTCAGTTAAAATGGGGCTTATCTTCAACATGCCAGAAGTCAACTCCTTTCAGCATATATGTTTGTACCCAGGCCACCCATAGCAAGGATGCTTCACAACAATAAATGGATGTATGGAACTGTCTTTGTATTTAAATCTAGAAAGTTTAGTATGTTTTCATTGAATCTTCGAAAATAAATGGATGTATTTTTAAGTGAAGATGAAAAATGAAATTTTCATCAAATCTCAAGGTGGTTTATGTACTTTTCCTACCCTTTAATATTTTATTAAATAAGTCACGAAATGAATGAAAGAAGGATAAAAAAGAAATGGAGGAGTTAGATATTTGGCTAAGGGGGCCGGGGAGAGATGATTCCACTATCAAATTGTTTATAAATTAATCATAAGTTTATGATTAATGAGGTGTATATTGGAGTAAAACCAACCAAAGTGTAGCAAATTGGCATCCACGTGGAGTTAATTAGAGAAAAAGATTAATTAAAACAACCAAGTAATTGTTAATTGGTTCTAGTTGGATCCATCATCCACTGTTAAAACCACCATCTCATGCCCAACAATAATAATAAACTAACACCACCAAAATTGTGAGTGAGTGGAGGCCTTGAATATTCCTTTTCAACACGTGTGTAGATTCTTTATCGTGTGATGCATCTATGAAACTTAAATCCCAACCAAGATTCCCCGGACAGGATCTGATACTTAAAAATAACTGTTAACTAGTTGTTTTCTACAGTAACAAACATTTAGGGAAACCCTATTAGGGATGGTACGAGCAGATAAGGCCAAAATCAACTTGTCTTTTGTTTTTGGTCAAATTTATAACACGTCCCTGCACCATATATTATACAAATCCAGTCCCGACATTATAATTTGACATTGTTATTCATTCTACTTTTTTGGAAACTGTATTTTCATTTAGGGGAGAGCATTTGTTGGTTTAAACAGACAAAATCAACCCATCGATTAATTCACTTCGATTTTAGACCATTTATTTGATCAACTGATAAGTACCTTGAAAAATGCTAAAAGATAAATTTAATTTTTAGAATATCAAACATGCTTAAAACATTAAATTTTTAATGAATTAAATTTTTTCACCGAGTTATCAAACAAACCTAAATCATGTTAAACTATTCGACGGAATAATAAAATATTTTTTTCTTAAGATTGAAATACACATTTCAAAAAAAAAATTAAAAATGGTCAAATTATACGGAAAGGGTTGATCCAAGCGATAAGCAGCTTAGTATCGTTTAAGCAGGCATTGAGCTCGAGGTATTGTGAATGCAGAAAATTTATATTGAGAGACTCGACTACCAAAACCAGGTGTACAAAACAAATCGGTTCGGATTAGTCAGGACAAAACCCAAAAGAGCTGGGGAGGACAACCCAAAAAATGTTCAAATTATAGTTATAAGGACTAAATCCATTAAAAGCGCATAGTAGAGGTGACATTCAATAAAATTTGATCTTCATTATTTATTTATATAACTTTTGAAGTGGGATTTGTTTGTTGATGACATTGTGGTGACGGAGAGTCAAATCCACCGATACTTTTCAAGTGTTTGCATATGACGTATGAAACACTATTCCCTTTTTGTGCGTTCCTCCACTACGAGTAGGACAAAGTAACAACCAAATACCCCAAAATAATACTTTGGTGTAGGGCAAGCATCTCACTAATGGTGACAATATGCTCACATCTCATGCCTTTCGAGACATTGATTTCAAGAGAAAAAAACAAAGAAAAAACTAAGATGTTGTAATCTTTGAACATTCTTTTTATCTAGTATTTTGATATGTTTTGACGCCCTGAGAGTGTTCATCGTTTTGGTGATAGAATTTACAAGAAGGAAACAAGGATAAGAGGTGTACAAAAAATTCAAGCGGGATATTAAAAGAAGTGACGTCGAGTTCAAAGTCGAATTCGAGTCGGAGAATAACTCGACCCCAACCAGATAAAAGATTAACTCATTTACTTTTTCACAACCCTAACCCAACACATTTTTCTGACAAGGAAGGAATCGAATGGGTACCATGTGGGATATTCGAGTCATGCTGAATGTGCCCCTCGGAGATCCACAAGATAAGTTCTCAAATAAGGGCAGCGTGGGGCGCTAATTTGATTAATGGGGTGCCCTTGCAATGTGGGGGTCAAATATTTCATTGTATAATTGGAATTTATGTCGAGAGTGTGAACTGTTAGAGAATTATATTAAAAATTTAGCGGGTGCAAAATTCTAAAATTTTATGGGGTGCAAACTTAGATCATCGATAAAAAATATACCTACACCACATGAGAATTTGAAATTTTCAAAGAGTGCGGCTATCCCCTCCAATAGGATAAAAATCCTCTGCCACAGCACTAAAAAATCAGATTCTAGACCCTAACCCTAAATTCTAAATCCTAGACCTTAAACCCTACAAAATATATCCTATCTCAAATTGTTTAAACCTAAACCCTAACCCTAAACTTAAATTTTTAGTGTAGAACATATATAAAGACACCGAAAAAGAACAAAAAAAATTATATTCCTTCCAACACCCCTCGGTATATCTGCACACGGCTCTTTCATGCTTTAAAAGTCATCAGAGGGATCAATTAGTTAATACAATTTAAAGAGGAAAGGGAACAAAAACAAAATCTAAATGTTTTTTGTTGGATAGAAATGGGTTCACTTCACACACAAGATTGTAACATTATTTTTTGAATAATAGGAAACGACTTTCTAGGTCATATTTCCATTAACCTTGGCTACAAGTGTTTCATTGTATTAAAAGAATGAAATGAATGGTTATCCCACTAATTCTCTTATCTGACTTTTATTTAATTATATATGGTTGTGCTGCCTTATTTCATATGAATTCTTCCTCCATATCTGCTACTTTATTTTATTCTAAAACAAGGGTTGTTAGTTTTAGGAAAAATTAGCAAAAAGTAAAAACTGTACAAAAGATTAATGGGTGTAATCCACTATTGCTTATAGGGAAAGGCTGATTTTCTCTTCTTTTACACACACATGCATAATGGCGGACAACCATATGCGTATTTTCAGATAAGAAATGGAACAAACATTTTGATTCCTTGACAAAAGATGCATAGATTCAGTACAAAGATGTATATGGTCTTTTTTAATTAAATAATTTTGACAAAAAGAAAAGAAAAACATTAATTTGGATGTCTATTCCACCTCGTGAGGGATACATATAATTGCCTATATGGAAGCAAGTAGACAATTAAAAAAAAAACAAAATTCTTATTCTTTATGATGGAACTTAAGTTGAATATTGTCAGGTATTTAAATACTAATTGAATTATATAACTACATACTTTTTTATTTAATATATATTTTAATACTTCATTTTAAAATTAAGTTATCCATACTTAGTTATATTTCACAATATAGTAATGATGATTTAGGTTTGGAGTGTCCTTCCCACTACGTCATCTATGGTTAAATTTAATTTATACTAAATATGAGTAAAGTTTCACCTGATAAAAAGAAGAGATAGAAAAAATTAATGAAATAGATGCATTTTATTGGTTAGTCCTATAAATAATGTGATAGGAAGGATCCATAATATAATTTCTTTCCTCTTAAGATTAGGGTTAGGGTTCTTTAGTAGTTTAGGTTGTGTATTTGGGCTGGTAATTGGGTAAACCTTAGTAGATGGGCACCGGGTGTAATGGGTAAACGAGTAAGTAGGGTAGTTTAGGTTAATTGGATTGGTATGTTTCGAATTGGGTAGGGTATTTAACTATACGAGTTGAAGAGTGCTAGAATGGAAAATTGTTTGATTCGTTCTTGATTTGGTACTTGATAAATTCGATAAAATTTTGCTCGATTCATGTTTGTCAAAAAACATATTGTTTGACACATTGCTCGTTAAATTCGTAAAATCTTTTACCTTATTTTTTAAAATATATAATCAAAATAGTGTGTGAAGTAATTATAAAATCTAAACTACAAAGTATCAATTCACAGAGATATCAAACGAACTTTAGGTGGGTGAGTCTGGATAATACAGTGATGTAAATATTTTTATTGTTTTAATATTTATTTTATTTTTGAATTCGTATAGTTTGTAAATATTTTAGTTTTTATATTTTTTATTTTTTAAAATTTTAAATAATTTTTTGAGTTTTAAATTTTATTTTTTGAATTCTTATAATTCTAAATATTTTTTTTTATTTTTCTAGAAAATAATGATAATATTTTTATTTGTAATATTTGTAATAATTTCATGTTTTTTAAAAAATTATTAATGATTTTTTTGGTGATATGCATGTCCGTCGAACAGCGCATGTTTGGGATATGAGGTTGCCCCTCCTAACAATATAATCTCTAAAATTTGAACTCACGTCCTTTTCCTTTAAAATGTAATGTGCCTTACTAATACACCTAAAATTTGTTAGTTTATAAAAACACCTTTTAATAATTTTTGTTTGCTTAAGGGTTATAAAAGACCATGGACTTTTCAAAAAATCAATCAAACTTTTCTACCATGTTATCATTAATAATCATTCACAAGTAAGTAATCACATTAGTAAAGTAGTGGTTAAAGAAAGATTTTATTACTCAAAGAACTTAATTACTGCAATTTTTAAGTTTAATGAATCAATGAAATATAATTTTTTGCACGGGAGTGAATTATTTTTGGCTTTAAGGGTATCATAAGCCCTTAAATTTTTGAATAAAAATCAATTAATTCTTTAATTTCTTTTCATCCAATTAAGCTCTTATACTTCAAAGTTTATCAATTCCGACTTTTGACCAACGTTGATTGTTAAATTTAACGTTTTTTTACACCAGTTGATGTAACATGTGTGTTATGGTGTTCTGACTTGACATTTTCAAAAAATATATATATATTTTATTAAAAAAAAAAATTTAAAAGTTTTAAAAATTCTAAAAAAAACTTATAAATATTCTAAAAAATAGATTTCTTTTGAAAAACATATAAAACTATAGTGTGTCACGTGACAATAATTTCTCAAAAAAAATCTATCGAAATTTGATGATAAAAAATGGTCAAAGGGTTAGTTCAATTTATTAGTTTGGGGGCTTAATTGAGTGCAAATACAATTTAAAGGTTTAATTAGTTATTTTTTAAAAGTTCAAATGCTTCAAACACCCTTAAACAATATTTTTTTTAAAAAAGTATAAAGGTTTGAAAACCTAAAAGTGAGCCATTTGGTCAAATTTGGATTATATTGTTACTTTTTTTTAGCTTTCATTATATGTTGGAATCAAATCCACGAAGGTCCCAATTCAATTCCTTTCAGCTTTGAAGAAAGTGGGAAAAAATCTCTGAAAACCTAAAGAGATTTTCAGAAGAGAAAAATAGAAGCAGTACATATGAGAGAAAGTAAGAGATCAAAGCAAACAAAAGGTAGATTGAGTGGTAGCTAGCTAAGTGCATTGGTTTGGTACATGTAAAAGAATTTGAAAACAGACTAAAATCCAATTTCACTATTTATATTTCTTTTCCAATTTGGAATGCTTAGAACCTAACCTTTTTCACATAAAGGTAAAAATAAAAAAGATCACTTCTACTTTTTTTTTATTTGATGAAGACCATAGATATTATCTCCACCATCACAGTCCCTAACCTTTTGATTTCATTTTAGGTATAATACTGAAAAATATCCTAACGTTTGATTTAATAGTCACGTTGGTTCATATTTTTTTGGCTAAAGAGTTAAATTTGTCTCTGTAGTAATCTGAAATCAGCAATGTTGCCCCTACTTTTTTTCTTCGTGGGCAACATTTCTGATTTCGAATTACTACAGGGGCAAATTTGACCCTTTAGACTATTTTTTACAGTAATTTAATCTTCAACGTTTTATTTTGGGTCAAAATGACCTCACTGCGGATGAAAACGATTAGTTAACTAATAGTAAATGACTTAAAATGACGTGACAAACCTACATTACAGTGCACACTTACATGACAATGTCATGTAGACAAATTTGTTGACTTGAAAGAATGTCATATTAGTCAAAAAAATAATTTTATAAAATTATGTCAAGTCATTTCAAGTTGTTTATCGTTAGTTAACTAACTGCTTTCATCTGCAGATGGATCATTTTGACTCAAAATGAAACGTCGATGGTTGAATTGCTTCAAAAAAAAAAGAATAAGGTCCTAAAAGACTATTTATTCAAACGTTAGGGACATTTTTTGACTCTTATTTTATTAATTTGTTCATTCCATAAATTCATTCATTTATCATTCAAACTTGACCTAATTTGAGTTCAATTATAAATAGTTCCATTTTCTTGATGACTAGGAAAAAAACTATTCAAATAATTGTAATAACCAGACATCATGGGGGAACTATATGTTCATCATCATCATCACCAGGCACCAAGATGAATTCATTTTCTACATATATAACCAATCAGGAAACTAATTTAGGGACTCACATTTGAGGAATTTGAGTGGGTAACATTGAAATGCAATTACAATTTGTATAACTAATTGTATGGAAAAGCCAAGCACCACTAGGGTTGGGATTTATTAGTGGATGCTTTTCCGAAAAAAAAAATTAAGTTTTGATAGACACGTAAATGTATCCACTAAATCTGGCATGCAAATGAAAGAGATAAACTAATTTATAATAAACTTCTTTTTGGTGGGTCTATTTGCACGCCTTCAAAAACCCTTATGGGAGGTGCATTCAAATGTCCATAACTTTTTTTTCTATATTTATCTCGAATAATTTAAATCACATACTACAAAAGATTTAATATGAAAGAGTAATTATCACAATCCAATTTACTTCATTTATAACATTAAAATTTAAACTTTAAACATTGTTTAAAGGATTTAGTATCTCATCCAAATAGACCAATTGACTATCATATTTATAATACAATTTTTGTGATCACATAATGAATTTGTTTTAATTTTGTGAATGATGGTTTTAAAAATCTAAATATTTCTAATATATTGGTGTGGTTATATAATAGTATACGTTCATGCTTTTTCTTAACCATTTAAAAAAGTCCACACACCTTACACAACTAAATCTTAAAATAAACTCGGATTATTGTTGGGCATGTAGCACGCTCAAATCGATCACCGAAATCGTCAAGGAGAGTTGTAAATGTGTGGTGGTTGAATTGGCCAAAATTGAAATAAAGGTAGACAAGTGACACAATGATTTTAGAGTGGTTCGGCCTTCTAACAAGCACCTACATCCACTACCTTAGCACACCACTAAGGATTTCCCAATTCACTCAACAATGAATTCGTCCCCCTTTCCCGGTTTAGGAGGAAAACAACCCTATCTTTTGGACTTGGCTAAGATAGAACCAACTCTAGTTTTTCTCTTAAGGCTAAACTAGAACCTCTTTTTTTACAATGGATTGGTTTGGTAAACTTAATACCTCACAAGGTGGGTGTTTACACAAATTTAAGCTCACTCAAGAACAAAGGATTTACAATTAAGTTCTCTCTAAAGACTATGTACAAGAGAATAGTAAAATGAAGATTTAGACTCTAATTCTCTTGATCATATTGGTTGGATGTTGTCTCTTACATTCTTCAAGTGTTCCATTCTTCAATTTATAGTCTCAATTGAGTTTGTGGCCGTTACTAGCCCTTAGGGATGTTTTGGAGCCGTTGTAGGCTTTATTTCCCTCATTAAATGCAGTTCTGGTGATGCCCGTTTCGGAACAGACGAGCCCGTATCGGAACACCCTTCTTCAGAACTAACCGCTGGAGTCTGATGCAGCAGGTCTTATCGAAATGCCTCTGGCCGTTTCGAAACCCTTCTAGCCGTATCGAAACGGTAACAACCTATTTTGGTACAAGTGACAATAAGTTGCAATTTAAATTACCGTTAGGGAGGTTTTGACCATTGGACGTATCGAAACACCAAAGGGGTGTTTCGAAACGAAACCCCCTCCGTATCGAAATGGGCAAGCCTTGTTTCGGTACGGGTTTTAGCAGTTTCAAAATGTTTCGATACATGACCCACTGTTTCGAAATGGTTGCTTTGAAAACCCTTGCTTGGCTACTTTAAAACGTTTTAAACATTGCCAAAACCATTTAAAACATCCACAAACTTATTTTCAAGTTGTTTGGACTTAAAGACACTTTTGAAATCTTTTCAATTTAGTCCAAAACTATTTTTCAATTATTATATCAAAACATTAGTTCGTCAATCTCCCCCTTTTTGATATAATAAAACCAACTTGAAAATTTGTTTGAGATTCTCCCCCTTTGTGAAATAAATTTTGAATACGAGAATTAAGATTCAAAATCAATTAAAGCTCCCCCTTATTCATTTGAAAATTTAATTTTTCAAACCATTTCTCCCCCTTTTTGTTATATCAAAAAGACTTCAAATAACTTTAAGTTCAAAATAACTTAGGAGGTTAAAAAATGACACAAATAAGAATTTTGGTTTTAAAAATGCCCCCCCCCCCTTACTCAAACATCATTTTTAGGCTCATCAAATAATCCAAGACTTTAAAACGAAAATTAGATAACCAAAGATAAAAGAGAATAAAAGCTATAGGCTTAGAGGTTACCCAATTTCTTCACTTGTGTGACTAGAGCATTTTCATGTCTTTGCATTTCTTCTCATTGCTCCAACACACCTACAAAAGACATTAACTTGATATTTGGTATCCAAATTGCTTTGGATCCATTTACGTTAGTCACAATGTCTTTAGTTCCCATAGGAACCCATACTTGTCTAATCCTATAAGATTTTCTCTTCTTAATAGGACAAGTATGTAAGGAATGACCATGATAATGGCAATGTGAGAATTTTGCCATTATGTGACAAGATGAATTATTAAAAATGATTTTTTTTCTTTTGTTAAGCTTTCATGCTTAACTTTCAAATCACGATTTTCTTTTTTTTTAAATATCTTTACTTATTTTTGAAAACTCTAAATCATTTTTCAAAATTTTATTTTGGTTTTCAAAATCTAATTTTGTTTTCAAAAGAAAATCATTTTCTTAATTTGGAATTCATGGTCTCAAATTCCAAAAATAAATCTTCGAAAGCATCTTGCAACTCATCGAAAGAGTAAGAATAAAGCTCATTTGAGTTAGAAGATACCTTAGGGTCATCGAGAGCAAAAACACCCTTCACCTTTGGATTGGAGAGAAGGTTTGCACATGATTGATCATCATCTTTCTTTTCTCCCTTCTTGTTGCCATAAAGCTTTTCAAGTTTCTCCCACAATTCTTTGGCACTTTTGCATGTGGAGATCCTCTTGTAAACTTCTTTGTTAAGGCCACAATAGAGAATGTGCATCGCCTTGGTGTTTAGCTTTACCTTCGTCTCGTTGACACTCCTTTGCTTTTTCTTCTTTTTCGGAGCTTCCAAATACCCATCTTCAATGATGTCTCAAACCTCATAGTCTTGAGACTTGATGAAAAATTTCATGATATTTTCCCATTGGAAGTATCCTTCTCTTTCGAAGAGCGGAGGACACGAGATAGAGCGGCCTTCTTCAAATCTTGCCATTTTCTTGAACGGTGGACTTCGAGCAAATGATCTTTACTCCCGTATGTTAGTCCTTAGATGGAGATAAGGCTCAGATACCAATTGTTGGGCTTGTAGAATGCTCGAATCGATCTCTGAAACCGTCAAGGAGGGTTGTAAATGTTTGGTGGTTGAATTGGCTAAAATCGAAATAAAGGTAGAAAAGTGACACAATGATTTTAGAGTGGTTTGACCTTCTAATAAGCACCTACATCCACTACCTTAGCACACCACTAAGGATTTCCCAATTCACTCAACAATGAATTCGTCCCCTTTTCCCGATTTAGGAGGAAACCGTTATAGCCCTATCTTTTGGACTTGCCTAAGATAGAACCAACTCTAGTTTTTCTATCAAGGCTAAACTAGAACCTCTCCTTTTACAATGGATTGGTTTGGTAAACTTAATACCTCACATGGTGGGTGTTTACACAAATTTAAGCTCACTCGAGAACAAAGTATTTACAATTAAGCTCTCTCTAAAGACTATGTACAAGAGAATAGTAAAATAAAGATTTAGAATATAATTCTCTTGATCATATTGCTTGGATGTTGTCTCTTACATTCTTCAAGTGTTCCAGACTTCAAATTATAGTCCCGTTGAGTTTGTGGTCGTTACTAGCCATTAGGGATGTTTTGGAGCCGTTGGAGGCTTTATTTACCTCATTAAATGCGGTTCTGGTGATGTCCATTTCGGAACAGGCGAGCCCGTATCAGAATGCCCTTCTTCAGAACTAGCCGTATCAAAACGGTAACAACCCATTTTGGTAAGAGTGACAGTAAGCTGCAATTTAAATTACCGTTGGGAAAATAGTCGTTAGGGTGGTTTTGACCATTGGGCGTATCAAAACACCAAAGGGGTGTTTCGAAACGAAACCCTTTCCGTATCGAAACGGGCAAGCCCTATTTCGGTACGGGTTTTGGCAGTTTCAAAATGTTTCAATACATGTCCCATTATTTCCAACGGTTGCTTTGAAAACCCTTGTTTGGATACTTTAAAACGTTTTAAACATTGCCAAAACCATTTAAAACATCCACAAACTTATTTTCAAGTTGTTTGGACTTAAAGACACATTTGAAATCTTTTCAATTTAGTCCAAAACTATTTTTCAATTATTATATCAAAACATTAGTTCTTCAATCTCCCTTTTTTTGATATAATAAAACCAACTTGAAAAATTGTTTGGGATTCTCCCCCTTTGTGAAATAAATTTTGAATAAGAGAATTAAGATTCAAAATCAATTAAAGCCCCCTCCCCCTTATTCATTTGAAAATTCAATTTTCAAACCATTTCTTCCCCCTTTTGTTATATCAAAAAGACTTCAAATAACTTTAAGTTCAAAACAACTTATGAGGTTAAAATGACACAAATAAGAATTTTGATTTTAAAATTGGCTCCCCCTTCCTCAAGCATCATTGTTAGGCTTAAAAAATAATCCAAGACTTTAAAACGAAAATTAGATAACCAAAGATAAAAGAGAATAAAAGCTACAGGCATAGAGGTTTTGCATTTCTTCTCATTGATCCAACACACCTACAAAAGACATTCACTTTATTTTTGGTATCCAAATTGCTTTGGATCTATTTACGTTAGTCACAATGTCTTTAGTTCCCTTAGAAACTCATATTTGTCTAATCCTATAATATTTTCTCTTCTTAATAGGACAAGTATGTAAGGAATGACCATGATAATGGCAATGTAAGTATTTTTCAATTATGTGACAAGATGAATTATTAAAAATGATTTCTTTTTCTTTTGTTAAGCTTTCAAGCTTAACTTTCAAATCAAGATTTTCTTTTTTTAAAACATCTTTACTTGTTTTTGAAAACTCTAAACCATTTTTCAATTTTTTTTGGTTTTCAAAATCCAATTTTGTTTTCAAAAGAAAATCATTTTCAAATTCAAGTTTTGAAATCATTTTCTTAAATTTGGAATTCATGGTCTCAAATTCCAAAAAAAATTCATCGAAAGTATCTTGCAACTCATCGAAAGTGTAAGAATAAAGCTCACTCTAGTTAGAAGATACCTTAGGCTCATCGAGAGCCAAAACACCATCCACCTTTGGATTGGAGATAAGGTTTGCATATGATTGATCATCTTATTTCTTTTCTCTCTTCTTGTTGCCATAAAACTTCTCAAGTTTCTCCCACAATTCTTTGACACTTTTGCATGTGAAGATACTCTTAGAAACTTCTTCGTTAAGGCCACAATAGAGAATGTGCATCGCCTTGGTATTTAGCTTTGCCTTCGTCTCGTTCGCACTCCTTTGCTTTTTCTTCTTTTTCTGAGCTTCCAAAGACCCGTCTTCAATGATGTCCCAAACCTCATAGTCTTGAGACTTGATAAAGAATTTCATGATATTTGCCCATCGGAAGTATGCTTCTCCTTCGAAGAGCGGAGGATACGAGATAGAGCGGCCTTCTTCAAATCTTGCCATTTTCTTGAATGGTGGACTTCTAGCAAATGATCTTTACTCCCGGATATTAGTCCTTCGATGGAGATGAGGCTCTGATACCAATTGTTGGGCTTGTAGCACGCTCGAATCGATCACCGAAATCGTCAAGGAGGGTTGTAAATGTTTGGTGGTTGAATTGTCTAAAATCGAAATAAAGGTAGACAAGTGACACAATGATTTTAGAGTGGTTCGACCTTCTAACAAGCACCTACATCAACTACCTTAGTACACCACTAATGATTTCCCAATTCACTCAACAATGAATTCGTTCCCTTTTCCCAGTTTAGGAGGAAACAACCCTATCTATTGGACTTGGCTAAGATAGAACCAACTCTAGTTTTTCTCTCAAGGCTAAACTAGAACATATTCTTTTACACGAGATTGGATTGGTAAACTTAATAGCTCACAAGATAGGTGTTTATACAAATTTAAGCTCACTCGAGAACAAAGGATTTACAATTAAGCTCTCTCTAAAGACTATGTACAAGAGAATAGTAAAATAAAGATTTAGACTCTAATTCGCTTGATCATATTGGTTGGATGTTGTCTCTTACATTCTTCAAGTGTTCCAGCCTTCAATTTATAGTCTCAATTGTGTTTGTAGCCATTACTAGTCGTTTGGGATGTTTTGGAGCCGTTGGAGGCTTTATTTCTCCCATTAAAATACAGTTCTGATGACGTCTATTTCGAAACAGGCGAGTTCGTATCAGAACGCCTTTCTTCAGAACTAGCCGTTGGAGTCTGATGCAGCAGGTCGTATCGAAACTCCTCTAGCCGTATCGAAACGGTAACAACCCATTTTGATACGAGTGACAGTAAGCTGCAATTTAAATTACCTTTGGGGAGGTTTTGACAGTTGGGCGTATCAAAACACCAAATAGGTGTTTCGAAACGAAACTGTAACGCCCCGGTTTAGGGCCCGGGAGTCATCGGTTTTGGTCTAGGATTAGTTTCGGGTTAAATTTAGACAAAATGATGATTTTAAAAAAATTGCCATTATTTACAAAAATGACATTAATGAAAATTGAAAAGGGTTTTATCTTATTTCTTTTCAAAATCAAAAGAGAAGCTATCATCTTGTTCAAAAAGCAAAAAGCTTAAAACCTTTCAAGAGCAAGCATTCTTCATCAAATCTTCCTTCATTTGTGGTGGTTTCTTCAAGGTAATTGTCTTAAACTTTTGACCTTTACTAGATTAAGATATATTTCAACTTAGTTTTCCATTTACGTAATGATTTCTAAGTTTACCCTAAAACCCATTATTTCAAAATGGTGATTTCTTGATGATTTTCGAGTGGGCTTTGATACCTGTGCTTTTGAGTTGTTAAAAATCACATTTTGGTGTTAATAAAGTGTTGGAATGAAGCCTTAATTCAATAAACCCGAAACTAGGGCAGTGGGCAATTTTTAAAGGTGAAAAAGTGGTGTTTTTTGCTTAGTTTTGTGGTAAAACGAGGGCTGAAGGTATATGGACCTAGAATGGGTGTTTTTAGATGATTTTTGTGTGTTTTGGATGTTTAATTTGATGGGTTATTGCCATGATTTACTCATGAACGGATTTTATGATATTTTGATGGATTTTGGCTTTGAACTGTTGAGAGAGTGATATAGAATTGTGAATTGTTGCTTTTCAGTGAATTTATGGAAGATTAGGGGAGTAATACTTTGTTTTTGGTTGGTTAGAAAAAGAGAAAACGAGCTCGGGTACTTTGGGCGCGGTGCCGGGTACTACGGAGGCTTGAGATCGGCGTTTCGGCTTTCGTTTGAGCTCAATCGGTGAGTGGTAATGTTTGAAGTTTTAAACGATTTCAAAGTGTGTTCTTGGGGGTTTGGGTGGAGCCTTAAGGGCTAACCTAAACCCAAGTGTAAGTTTGCTAATTCACCTTTTCTGTTAAGTGTTGGTGCATGCGAATGTTTGTGTTGTTGTGTGAAATGTGGATTGCCTTTACTCTCTGTTTAATATTGTTGTGTAGTTTTTGTTTGTGTCAAGCCCACGTGATGGTTTTCGTTGCTACGGTGATGTGTAGTCCCACCGGTACTGACTAGTAGAAGAGTGTTGTGATGTGTAGTCCCATCGAAAAACTACTAGTTGTGAACGGTGATGTGTAGTCCCACCGGGTTTTGGTTATGCATGTGCATACCATGTATTGTTTATGTTTGTGTATCATTACATCTTTTCTTTAAATGGTTGCTTTAAATCTAAAAATATAGTTTAAAAGTGCATTGTTGTTGCGTTTTAGAGCTCCGCTCACTAAGCTTTTAAGCTTACGATATCCTTTTCCATCAATACAAATCATTAGAGGCTTCGGGAGGCAAGTGGGCAAGGGAGGAGTTCTTGGAGTTTCTTACTAGCTCAAAGTATGGTTTTGTGTTTGTAATAATGCTTAGACAATGGGAATACTAGATTTGTATGATAAGGAGTTGGTGTTCAAACTCCTATACTTGACTTTGTTCATGTTGCTAACATGTTTTAAATGTTGGTACTATGTCATGTTGGTGCTCGTTGTAGCCTTGGATGAATTGCTATGCATTTTGACTTGTTAGTATGTTGAAACTAGGTGTTCTTGTGAGCTTTGGACTTGAAATTCATTTTGTTGCTTGAATGCATGTTTGATGACATGATTAGGATGTTTTGTATCTAGAATGTTTGTAAGATATGTTGCTATGTGGTTTGAGGTGTTTCGGGACGAGTTTGGGGATGTTTGGAGATGCCAAAACATGTTTTCGGGCCAAACGGTGTGTAGGCATTTCGAAACGCTTGATATGGTTTCAGAACGGTCGAGCTCCAGGGGTATCTGTATCGAAATGGAGGTAGTGCCGTTTCGGCACGATTTGTCACTGGGGCTCCTGTTTCAGAACCATGTAGGGCCTTTTCGGTACCATTTGCCACTGGAGGCTCCCGTTCCGGAACAAGGTGGACCGTTTCGGAACAACTTGGTTTTACCTTTTTGAATGGAGCCCGCGTTTCAGAACGGGCAAACATGTTCCGAAACACAGGGAGCTAAAATGGATAAACGACATCTTCGAGGGTTTTCAAATGTTTCTCTTTAGTCTTTATGGCTTGTAGGCTTCCAATTGAGTTGTATGTGCCTCTTGTAAATGTTTTGCCTCGTGAGCATGAAAATTGACAAATGAACTATTGGTAAGTTTAAGATATCATATGCCCAGCTCGGTTCGTATCTGTGTCCGCTTTTTCGCTGTTGTTTTCACACTTAGGATTAAACGTGGTATTTAGACAAGATAAATAAACGAAAAAATAGGGTTGCTAATCGGAGTGAGGCCTTAGCGGGTTTTGCTTCGGTTTTCTTCGTGTAACCTGTTCAGTCTGGTCTGTCGGCTAGGCCGGGACGAGAGGGTTACAGAAACCCTCTCCGTATCGAAACGGGCAAGCCCTGTTTCGGTATGGGTTTTGGCAGTTTCAAAATGTTTCGATACATGTCCCCCTGTTTCAAAACGGTTGCTTTGAAAACACTATTTTGGCTACTTTAAAACGTTTTAAACATTGCCAAAACCATTTAAAACATCCACAAACTTATTTTCAAGTTGTTTAAACTTAAAGAGACTTTTGAAATCTTTTTAATTTAGTCCAAAACTATTTTTCAATTATTATATCAAAACATTAGTTCTTCAATTACTTTACATATTCATTATATCTAATAATAATAATAATAATAATAATAATAATAATAATAAATATTATTATTATTATTATTATTATTATTATTATTATTAAAAAAATTACCAATATCCGACTTAATGTCTTTAGATTTAGGATATAACCCTACCATTGTTGCTCACTTCCAAGTTTATTGAGACCTTACATAATTTGCTTATGAACTTTGAATATCTCAGTCACTTTCTTTGGCGTAGAATTTGAGTGTACGAACGTCACATGAAATATTTTATTAATAGACGAAATGATTTTAAGTTCCATTATTGAATTGTGATGGCATACACCAAAATTTCATTGGTATAATTGCAAAGTACTACATAGTTTTCAGCACTAAATTATAGAGAAGAAAAACCTTTAAGTAGAAAAGGGATATAAATTGTAAAAGGTCAACCATAGAATAAACCAAAAACAAAGGTATCAAATACCAATAAATGTTGGGTGCATTGGTAAGACACATTGCACTATCAATGAGAGGATACAAGTTCGAACTTTAAAGATGACATTATTAAGAGGGACAGTCTCGCACCTCGAACATAAACCGTAAGACGGATATGCATATTACCAAAAAAATAAAGGTATCAAATGAAAAGAGGTTGAAAGAAATATTGGGAGAAACATTGCAAATTAGGTTTAACATGTTCATATTATCATGACATTTATAACATGATCATGATGTAATGGTATTCCAAACATCCTCTCTCAAAATTTTCAAAAAAAAATTTAATTTATTCCCTCAAAATTACAAAAATGATACTAAGCTTTAATTTTTTTAATATTTTTAATAAGTATCCTTTCATAATTTTTAATTTTTTATTAATACTTTCAAACTTATTAAAAATAATTTAATTCTTTTTTTTTTGAAAAATGTAAATAAAACACTTCAAAATTTTAAATTTAATACTCTAACTTTTAAAATAGTTTTAAATTGACCTCCCAAACACCTTCACCAAATTTCGCGCTCGCTTCCAAAACATACACATGACCCACTGCTACATGTGATTTAATCTAAGCAGGGCACATGCAAATGTAATTGTTTTTAAATAGTCTTAAGATGATTATAAAGTAGTGTCTGTTCACAGAGATGAAACTATGCACTCTTTAGGATGTGCCCCCATTTTTATTAAAAAAAACTAACAGAGATTCATTTTTAGCACTTAGACCCTTAATTTTCAATTCATTTGAAACTATACCTTGTCCCCTTGATCTTGATTCCTAGCTTCATCCATTATATTCATGAGCATGTTCTGAGAAATTTCTGATATACTGCTCCCATATGAAATTATTGAACTCTGGTTAGGTTGCTAACTTAAATTATGTCTATTTTTGGTAATGCAAAACAGAAAGAACTCCAAGCAAATCATGATTTTTGAGACCAAGTATGAAACATTCAACTCCTGTAAAAGTGCACCGAACATGTGCTGCAACTTGTAAGACCTAGCAGCCATGTATTAGTGATCTGGTCCTTATCAAGATAATGCAATTCGTCCCTACTTCTTCCAACCCTGACATCATACTCACAACTACCAACTAACTGAATCACAATGCTCCGAGTATTCAACTTGTTGGTCGAATCATTCTACTGTCTAAGACACAGTAGCCAAGGACATTAGCACGCCATGTTACGATCGTTATTTTACTGCAAGTGGGAGAGGTGAATAATTCATGATTATCTCTCTCTCTCTCTTTAATGGCTTTATTTTCAGCTATTTTTTAGATCTTGCATACAGAGTTCTTCTCTAGCTGCATCAGCATTAGGTTTTAAGCATTCAAAGGTCACCAAATTATGCCAAAAAGTAATGTATATATGTTTGAATGATGTAAACCATACATTCAGCAAAAACAATATTGGAATGCATCATTATTAAAGTGTAAGAAATTGCTACACAATAGCCTAAATCACAGTACACTACAATGGGATCATAAGTTTTGAAAATGTTTTCAGGTGTCCCAATGCTAATACCAAGAGCCAAAGCTTATCCTTCACGTTCAGCTTAATGCAAGTGTAATACATTATGCGAACAAAACAAAGTGATGATCAAGTTTGGATTGTAGCAGCCAAAGATGACAAATTTTTATTTCTGCAAAACCATTGGATTGTGCAACTTTGTTCCAGGAACCGGCCACTCTCATCTTCTGAAAATGGTTTGGTTAGCACCATGGAAATACATAAAGTAGATCCACTAGACTTCCTTTCTAATGTTTCAATGGTGATGGCTAGGCCTCCCCCCCCCCCCCCCCCCTCCTCCTCAAATTTGTTAGTGTTAGATTAATTAAAAATTTCGTTGGAATTGAGGTGCATACAAAAGTTTTTTATAAAGGTGGCATTACACCAAATATTAATTAAATTTAGTTGAAAATATTATTGGAAAGACTTTTAGAATATTTGAAGAATGTATCCATTCCTTTTTTTCTCGGCAAATGAAAATTTATTTATAATAAAATAAAGTCAAAACTTATATTGCATGCCTCATTAAAAATCTCCTTAAACGTAAATGGAAGAAAAAAAATATACACAATAAGGTATTATACTAACCCTAAACTTCTCCGCAAAAATAATGACTAACTTGACCTAACCCAATCTTCAAAACCAAAACTACACCCAAAACACACACACAATTGGTACCCATTCCTTTAATTTAAGATTAAGGTAAGGATGTCAATTGGACGGGGAGGGTGCGGAGGGTGCTCTTTCGTACCCATCTCTGCCAATAATTTTAATATCTATTCATCTCACGTCACTCATTGCGAGTACAAAACTTAAACCATCCTTGCTCTACAACTCACGTGGGTCCCGAAACCTCCTAATTCCCGCCATACCCACCCACAACCCATTTCATATAATATCTTTACATGTATTGGTTAAATAAATAAAAATATTTTTATGAAAAAAAGTATGAAATATTTGTCGTCTAGAATCACACCACACATGTTACATTATTCCAACTGTCACTCAATTGAACAAGATAAAATAAGTACAAAACAAGATTACAATTGGACAAAACAAAATTGCAATTAGACAAAATTTAAAAAAAAACACCCAATAACTAACACTCAATTACTATAGAAAAAAATATAAAATAGATCTCCTATAGATGAATCCCGTGAAGAGAAAGAATTAAAGAAGAATATGACTGTAAGGTATAAAGTAGGAACTTATGAATTGCAACCCTCAATAATTGAGAAACTAAAGGGTTTTATGTATAAAAGACAAGCTGAGAAACTGAAGGAGTTGGGCTGAAAGCTTGTTAAAAATTAGGTGAACTAATAAATAATTGAGAAACTGAAGGGTTTTGGCTGAATTATGATTGATTTTAATCATGTTTTGAAATTTTATTGATGTTGAGATTGAGGTTTTAGCATGGTAATCCCGAAAAGTATTTGGATCTCAAGTTGATTAGGTTGTTAGAATTGGGTTTTTGTGGTGTTAATGTGATTTTATGAATGCTGGAGGTATAAGGTTGATAATAGGATGATTTTAGATGTTAATCAATGTTAATAAATGGATGGAAGTGTTATGTTTTGGCTGGGTTGAGTTTGTAGAGTAATCGATTGTGTTTTCAGTTGTTTCGGATGGGAGTTTTGGTGGTTTTGGGCAGAGCAACGTGGTAGGATTGCTTGCTGGAGTTTTGAATGCATTGAGATGCATTAATCCTTTGTTCTTATCTAGTTAAAACATGGGAGAAGATTTTGGAAGCAACTAGTGAGGTTTTTGGAGCTTCAGATGCTTAGTTTCGCGTCAGCTAAACAAGGTTTCGCGTGTCAGTGAGTAAAAACGTGGATTTCAGCTTTGAAATGTTTTAAAGGTGGTTTTGGGAACTTAGATGTAATCTTGAAACGCTTGTCTATGTTCGGAAGTAAGTATAAGTAATTTCTCTCTCGGATGTGCTATTATGAAATGGTTTTTATGCACATGGTTTTGGATGCATGTTACCTATTGTTAAAACATATTTAAAGTATGTGGTTTACTGTTTTTAATGATGTGAGGATGAAGGATGCACATGATAAGTGATCTTTGTAAGTATATGTTTTATACTTGTGATTTAAAGCATGATTTAATGCTTTGGAATATGAGTTGTTGATGATGCTTGAAAACAATGAGGTATGTGGTTAAGTATGAATTATATTGGCAAGTGATGTTGTGAAAATGGTTTATAAATGATATCTGATATAGTTATCCGGGTATAAGATTGAGTGCACTGTAAACAAGTCGCCTTGAATGTTGAGGGGTTTATACGGTGTACGAAATACTCCATCCAAATACCCTAACGATTGAGGTATGTGTGTGTGGTGTATCATCTCTAGTTAGTGGGGTTATACATCTACCGATGAGTGGTGTTGAGGGGTTTATTCGGTGTACCAAATACTCCACACAGGTGTCACAACGGTGGAGGGTAGCTCACATGTGTGAACCTTGAGATGCCGGTGAGAATGTATGAAGTGTTGGGACAACACTTGTGAATCCGTGTATCCGATACGTTGTTTTGAGAAATAAACTTGCCTAATGATCATTTGTAAGTCAATATAATTGATGATGTATCATGAGATGCACTACAAGAAAATATATTTGTAGTGACATTGAAAATAGTCACAAAAAGTGTTAAATTTAGTCACTGAAATTTACAGTGACTATTTTTCTGAGTCGTCACCTGTCGTCACTAATAACTCCGTCACTATTATATTAGTGACAACTTTCATGTATTTCGTCACAATAGTTATGTTTTTTTATGACCACACTATTTGACACAAAAGATTATTAATAGTGACTAAAATTTAGACACTAATGTTATTCTTACTAGTGACAAACATTCTATCACAAATACATATTTAAATAGTGTCTAAAATATGTCGTCACTGTCAATAATTAAAAATTAATTATATTTTTAGTTGTAACCATTTTATTTAGGGTTTAAACTAATCACTAATTGTCCATGAAATTTAATGGAGCTTTTGCATTTTAGTCCGCAAACTTTTAAGTTTTCATTAGATCACTGAAATTTAATTATAGATGATGTAGCATATTCAAATATCAATTTTTAGTAAATAAATGCAAATGCATGGCTTCAAGAAGGATCGAACCTGGAACCTTTAGGGCGAGAGTGCAATACTTATCCACTAGGCTAGGCAAGAAATTTTATACTATTTTGAAAGAAAAATAATATTTAGGTTTAATTGTAATTGAAATTAATTTTATTTATTTTAAAAATATTTATTAATTATAACACATTATTATAATAATAATTTACCTAATTTTTCTATGGTTTCTTATACGAAGTACGTATGTTGAAGAAACCATTTAGATTTTTTTCTGTAGAAAAAACTAATCAAAATGGAATATATCTGTTAAAATTTTCAAAAAAAATCTATCATATATTATGCTAAAATCACATAGTAGTCTTTGTACTCTAATTTGGTCACTTTAAATTTCTATACTTTTTAAATTTTGAATTTTTTATCCTGACATGAATGGTCGTATTTAAATATGTTAAGTAAAATTTTCTTTTTAGCTAATTTGTTATACATAAGTTGCTTATTTAATTTTTTTTCTTTAATTTGATCATTTTTAGTCATTGTAATTTAGTCATATTGCCGGTGTCTCGTTAGGATTAGGACTAAAATTTTAAAATTTGAAAAATATAGGGACTAAAGTTGATCAAAAATAGATTGACTAAAACAACAATTTACACATAGTATAGACTATAGAAATATTTTACCTTTTGACAAACTAGTTTATGATAACTTTAATTTTTATAATTATAAAAATAAATTTATCATTGTGTCAATGTCTAATTTATCATTACTTTTATTTTTTTTATTTGTGACAAAATTTATCACAACAAAAAGTGAAACTTTAAGTGACAAGTAATTTCATTGTAACAACAAATATCAAATAATAGTGACCACTTCACATATCGTCACTATCATGTGTCAAAGTTTTAGTGACAATGAACTTTGTGTCACAATTGTATACTTATAGTGAGAATTCATTTGTGAAAAATACAATCGTCACAATTACTACTGTTACAGTGACCAAATAAAAATATGTCACAATTACTTATACTAATTGTGTCGCACAAAAAAATGGTCACAAAAAGTTAATATTTGTGACAAAATTATTCTCAGTCACTATCAATTTGTCACTAAAAACCTATATTCTTGTAGTGATGGTTTATGTTGAATATTGTGATTTATACATGTTTTACTCTTTAAGCTTTGCATATGGTAGTTATGCATGGGAGGGCTCAAATTGTGTGTTAGGAATGGAACTATACTGTTAATTCATGATACATGTTGCATAAGATTTATTATGCTGATTTTTTTATTAAGGAAAGTGCGTGGTTTTAAAGGCGTGATGGTTTTCAAATGATGATTTAAGTTAATTGAAATGAGATTTCAATGTGGACTTGGAAAATGGTTTTAATGCATTGATGGTGTTTTGCATTTGAGCACTCCTCACTAAGCCTTGTGTGCTTACACTCTATTTTGACCAATAATGCGTAGAATTGAGGTTTTGGAGGCAATGTGGAGCAAGGGATTGCAAGAGACTTCATTTGAGAATGTATGTTTCAGTTTAGATTATAAGTAATAAGGACAATGGGGGATCCGTTGTGTTTTTGGGAGATTTGTTTAAAATCCCTATTTGAGCAAGTGATCATTGCTATTTTAGACATACAAATGGCCTTTGGTTATTGGTTTGTGCCTTTTTATGCATTTTGGTATCTTGCTTGGCTTTTTTACTAGGTTGCATGCCTATAGTTTACCTTTGATGCAAATTGCCATGATATGATGTTGAATATGTCATGAATGATTGAGGTTTGATGTTTGGATGAGTTATATATATGTTGGAAGCATGCTTGAGTGATTATGGGTGCATAAAAGTGTGAAAAACCAACAAAATGTGACATTACAAGCCCAGGTGTTTCGATACGCCTAAGGCTGTATCGAAACGGTGGGCTTGAAATGGGCATGGGGTTTCGAAACAGGGAAGGGTGTATCGAAACATGCTCGGTTAATTTGGCTACTAGAATTTTATGTATCGAAACGTCTTGGAGACTACATTAAAAAAGGATCGTGTTCCGAAACACCTTGTAACCCCCTCGAACTGGTCTGGGCGAAAGATCAAACCGAACGAATCACACTAGGAATATTGAAGTAAACCAGGAAGTTTACCTCAATAAACAACCCTATTTTTTCGTTTTATCTTTTCTAGATGCTTTAAAATACCTTATGTGATAAAACTCGTAATGGAACAATTTGCAAATCGATCAGACAAAGTTTAGGCACTCAAATGCATTCAAACAAATTTTAGGGACCTTTTTGTAATTTCATTAAATTACAGGTACTTCTTCACTTTTTAACTGACAAACTTTTAATTAGTCAGATTATATGCATCTTTGTCAAATCTCATCTCAAAACAATCATTCAAGCTCATTTAATTGCATCCACAACATTCAGGGGCCAAAACATAAAGAAATAGAACTTCAGAAGATTCCAATTACCAACTTAACAGGTGGGTGTTTCGTTACAGGGCCAAGCGTCTTGAAGCTTGGGCTCATATCTAAACACCCTATATGGTGTTTCGGAACATGGGATTCCAATTGCCAAATGTATCGAAAAACTCCTTGTTTCGAAACCCTTAGGCCATTTCAGGCTCACCGTTTTGGTACAGCCTTGGGCGTACCGAAACACTTGGGCCTGTAATGACACTTTTTTCTGGTTTTTCACACTTTAATGCATTCAAAATCATTCCAACTTTTTTCTAACATGCAGACAACATATTTAAACATCAATCCTTAATCATTCATGGCATATTCATCATCATAACAGATCATTTGCATTAAAGGTAAACTAGAGGCATGCAACCTAGCATACAAGCCAAGCAAGATACCAAAATGCAAAGTAAAGCATAAAACAAATACCGAAGACCATTTACAAGTCTAAAACAAGAAACAAACTTGCTCAAAAGGGAGTTTACATAAATCTCCCAACAACTCAACAGATCCCCCATTGCCCTTATTACATATAGTCTAACCGAAACATACTTTTGCAATTGAAGTCTCTTGTGATCCCTTGCTACTTGCTGCCTCCAAAACCTCAATTATATGCATTGATGGACAAATGAGAGCATAAGCACACAAGCCTTAGTGAGGAGGCTCATAAGCAAAACACCATCAATGCTTTAAAACCATTTTAGGTCCACATTGAAATCTTATTTCAATTTACTAAAACATCATTTGAAAAATCATCATGGCCTTTTTAAACCATGCACTTTCCTTAAACAAAAATCAGCAAATTAAACCTCATGCTCATGTACCATAAATCATCAACACGTTCCAAATCCACACTATATTTAAGCCTTCATATGCATAACTACCTTATGCAAAGTTTAAAGAGTAAAACATGCATAAATCACATTATGCAACATAAACCATTTCATGATACATCATCAATCATATTGGCTTACAAGTGATCATTAAACAAGTTCACAACTCAAAACTACATATCGGATACACGGATTCAACAAGTGTCTACTCGACACTTCAAGCCATCTTAACCGTAATTGGTACATACTCAACTAAGGGTACTATATCAACCGAGTACAATTACAACCCATAGGGACACCAACCCTATCATCGGTTAGATGCTTAACCACTAACGAGAGACGGGACACCAACCTCCTTGATTATTAGGGTACTTGGACGAAGACACGGGGCACCAACCCCTCGACATCAAATGCGACTTTTATAGTGAACTCAATACTATACACGGGACCCAATACAATTCACATTTAAAACATACCTCACTGTTTTCGAAGCATCATCAATAAATCACATTTCCAAGCATTAAACCATGCTTAAAATCACAAGTATAAGTCATATACTTACAAGGATCACTTACCATGTGCATCCTTCGACATCACATCATTAAAAATAGTAAACACATTCTTAAATCGTGCTTTAACATCTGGTAAATTCGTTAAACCAAAATAGTGCATAAATCATCTCATAATAGCACAACCGAGAGATAAAATTTCTTTCACTTACTTCCAAACATAGTTAAGTGTTTCAAGCTTACCACTAAGTTCCCAAATCATCTATTAAAGCTTTTCAAAACTGAAATCCATGTTCTCACTCACCGACATGCGAAACCTTGACTAGCTGACGCAAAACCAAACGCCTGAAGCTCAAAAAACATCATCGACCGCTTCCGATACATTGTCCCCTATTTATACCACACAAGAACAAAATATTAATGCATCTCAATGCACTAAAATCTCCAATAAACAAACCTACCATATTGCTATGCCAAAAACACCATAACGTCTATCCGAAACAACCGAAAACACCTTTGATTACAATACAACTTATCCCAACCAAGACCTAACACTTCCATCCATTTTTAATCATCAATTAACATCCAAAAACAACCTATTTGCATCCTTATATCTCCAGCAACACCAAAACCACATTATTACAACAAAAACCCAAATCTAACAATCTTAACAACTTGAGATCCAACCTATTTCAGGATTCCTATGATAAAACATTTATTTCAACATCATTTAACATCCAAATCATGATTAAAATCAATATCAAATTAACCAAAACAATACCATTACGAAAATCTTGAGAAATTATCTTTCAACGCTCGATCTAACCATTTTCATCAAATAGATTATAAAACTTTATCAATAAACACAATTAGAGATCAAAAGACTTGAAAATATTATTAAAGAACCTTGATTAGAGGAGAGAAAATAAAGATCACCTCTAACACAAGCTTTTTCCCTTGATTACAATGATTTAGATGAAAACCATCAAGAAATTCATAGCTAGTTGATGTAGAAATCCATGAGAATCATTTAGAAATCAAAAGTGGGTGAAAAGAGATAAATCTCTAGAGATTTTAGTGATGAAAAGATAGTTTGGCTGATGGGAAAGTTGAGAGAAAATTTTAGGAGAAAAGTGTTTGAATGATGCAATTAAATGTGTTTGAATGACGTGTTTGAATGATCGGATTGTGATGTGATTTGACATAGTGGCATGCAACATGACTAATTAACGGATGGTAACCTAAAATTGGATGAAGTCCCTATATTTTTCAAAATTTACAAATTGGTCCTTATCGCATGCTGTAATCAGTTGAATGCTAAATCGATGTTCGATTGAGTTGATATATATCTTCCTCTACGTGTCTAAACACTTAGGGTTACAATGTGCATCTAGACAAGATAAAAAGGAAAACAAATAGGGTCGTTTATTGAGGTAAACTTACCGGTTTACTTCAATTTTCCTTATTTGACCCGTTCAGATCGGTTGGGCGTCTAGGCCAGGTCGAGTGGGTTACATGAGTTGTCATTCCAAACTACATGAGTTGCTTCCTGCTTATCCCCCATATCAGTCAATAGTGCATCCAACCATGTAACTTCTGAAGCAGCATCTGCTAACCCATGGTATTCAACCTTTGTGGTTGATCTTGACATTGTCTTTTGCTTCTTGGAGTTCCAAACCACAAGCTTCGCCCCAAGGTATACACAATTGCCTGAAACTGACCACGATCCTCTAAATTCCCACCCCATTAAGCATCTGTGATGGCCACCAACTGACACGGTTCTAAATTTGAGGAGAAAATCAAACCATAATCACTTGTACCATTAAGATAACGTATAACTCTTTTAACATCCATCATACGTTGTTCACAGGGATTATGCATGAATTGAGCCATCTTATTGACATTGTATACAATGTCAGGCCCCATATGAAAAACATAAGGAAGGGCTCCAACTATACTCGTTTATTCTTTTTCATTGATCAGTGCACTGCCAGCATCTTCTGGAGTAAGTTTAGGGGGATATAAACATGGGAGTAGGTACTGGAGTCGAATCCCTTAGGTAAGCTTTATCAAGAATTTCCATGATAGACTTCTTTTGATTGAGCATGACTGAGCTTCCAATGTGCAGCGCCTTAATGCCCAAGAAGAAGTTACGAAGTCTGAAATCCTTGAGTGAAAATTTAGCTCCAAGTTGAGCCACCAGTGACAATGATGTCATCTACGTAGACTAGAACATACGTAGCAACACCATTTTTGTTCAAGAATCATCTGCTCTGAAACTTTTGAAGCCAATAGACACCAAGTGATCCCTTAGTTTGTAATACCAATTGCCTGGAGCCTGCCTAAGACCATAAAATGCCTTTTGAAGTTTACACATGAGCTTCGAGCCATCTTTAACCACTTGTTCGAAGCTTGGTGGCTACTGTATAAAGACCTCCTCATCAAGATTACTGTTTAAAAACGCGTTGTTGACATCAAATTGTCTCAATTTCCACTTGTTTTCCACTGCCAAGACCATGATTACATTCATCGTGGCTTCCTTGACCACTGGACTAAATCGTGCTTTATATCGTTGTACGAATCCATCTACATTCTTCTTGACCTTAAAAAACCACTTGCAATCCATTGTTGATCGTCCCTCAGGTAGAGACACCAAGGTCCAAGTTTCATTGTTTACAAGAGCTTTATACCCGTTTAACATTGTTGCTCACCAATTAGCTAACTCAAGAGCTTCTTAGATTGACCATTTACTCTAGTGTTGCTCACATTTGTATTCTGAGACATCCAGGCATATTGGATTCTACATTTGTATTCTGAGACACCCTAGGCATACTGAATTCTTCATCACAAGCTTCAAGAGCAACTTGAGCCTCAGAGAAATTGTCACCAGATGTTATTCCTTGTGGATGTTGAACATTGTTTCCACATGGTGACACAATAGTTTGAGACTCATTTGCTTGAAACTCAGTGTTGGTAGGTGAGGATACTGTATTTGAATCATATTTGTTTGGATGATTCTTTTGACTAGTCCTCTGACCATCATTTTGCATGCCCATGCATACATGTACCACACCATCGATAATTGAAAGAGATACACATGTTGTGTTCCTTCCCTAAAATTCCTCATTATTCACATTGGCAAATTCTACAAAAGGGAAAAAAGCACATGTCGAGACATATATACGACCATATGAAGCAAGACAATAGTATCCATGATGTTGAGCATTATATCCAAAAAATGTGCAGGGTGTCGATCTAAAGCTAAGTTTGTGTGTTTGATATGGTATCCAGTGAGGGAAACAACAACACCCAAAGACCCTCATGTGACTATAATCAGGAACCTTCTTGTGTATCACTTCAAATGGTGACTTTCCTTGTAGAATATGTATGTGGAGTCTGTTGATTAAGGGAACAACTCTGCTAACTGCATATGACCAGAACTTGAGGAGAAGAGAAGCGTGAGCCAACAGGACATATGCAATTTCCATAACGTGTCGATGTTTTCTCTCGACCACACCATTTTCTTTTGAGGTATGTGGACATATATTTTGATGATGAATGCCAAGAGATGCCAACATAGTAGAAAGGCTCATAAACTCTCCCCAATCACTTTGCACTTCTTTAATCACTCCAGCAAAATGTGTCTTTACCATGCTTTAGAACAACTAAAACGCTTGGAAGGCTTGATCCTTAGTTTTGAGTAAGTACAACCAATTATACTTGGTTGCAGCATCAACAAATGAAACATAATACCTATACCCATCATTAAACACAACGTGAGATGGTCCCTATAAATCCGTAAACACCAATTGAAAAGGGGTATCATAAATTGTTGTCGAATCATGAAAGGAAGTTTATGTCTCTTTCCAACTCTTCATGAAACACAAACTTTATCTTTATTATAATGAGAAGGTATTACAATGTTAGCATTTTTACACACTTGTAGCAAAGAACTATGGGCAAGGTGCCCAAGTCATTGGCGCCATATATCATACGCATTAGTAACTTTGCTAACTAAATTGACTTCAGCCATAACATCACTTTTAGCAGTATAAACTTGTATAAACCTCCAGCCTCTCTCCCTTGTAACAGTAGTTCTCCATACCTTTCATCACGAACCTAGCACAATGTTGCATGGAACTCAAAGAAGACATTGTTATCATTAGCAAACCTCGAAACAAATAGAAAATTTTTAGTTATCGAGGGAACATGAAACAAGTCTTTTATCATTAGGGTATGAGATAAAGATAATAACATAGCCTGTCCAGAACTACGAATATCCAAGTTATGTCCATTACCCACAACCAACTTACTTGGACCATCATAGTCTGTGTTGTTAAGGAGGTTCGTTGCATCAGGCGTGACATTGTGCGTTACACCTGAACCCACCACGCAGGTTTCAGACAAGGATGCATCACCATTGTGTGCATGTGAAAAACAATTAAAACATGTATTGTTTGCTTCCAGAGTGCTCATGTGAACATTTTCTGATCCATTCCTATCTTCATTTGTGTTTGATAACACCCTATGGAAGGATTTATCAAACCGACGCCAGCACCTATCTGCAGAGTGGTTGTTCTTTCCACATAATTGATATTTAAGTTGTATACGACCCCTTCCCCTAGATCTTGTCCTTCCACCATTGTATAGTTGACCGTTTCTTGAATCTTGATGACCAATATGATGTGTACCCTGAACGTGATCTACATTTGCTACTATGGGAAAAGGAACATTTATATTAAACCCTTTCAACTGTGTTTTAGCATCTATCAACACAAATTTCACCCCATCCAAAGAGAATGGCTCTTTATTGGATGTAATAAACGCAATGAACGACTGATATTCAAAGGGAAGGCCATTTAAGGCGTGACATGCTATCGCATGATTTCTTTTCCTTTCTTGATAGATTGAAGCTTACAATGTAAGCTCACAACACTTGTGGTTGATTGATTGCAAAGAACTGTATAATCGTCTTCCATACTTCAGACGCGGTCTCGACACAACAAACTGAGGCAACATATGTACGTTGATCGTCAATAATAACCAAGACCCTAACTCACTGTCTTGTGTGAGAAAAATCCCACAATCTTCATTTGGAATAGACTCTCCTTCATCATCGATGACCATCTCAGGTGGTGGTTTGAGTTTGCCAGTCAGAAGCTTTTCTAGACGATGACTTCTGATTGTCAGCAACACTTGTTGTTTCCATAACAAGTTCATCTCGTCAAGAACTACATTAATTTTCTTGTTAGTGAACATTTTGCTTGTCAACGACTTAGTTGAGCTCATTATTGGAGCAGAACTGATAATGGCGAAAGATGCCATGTTAGAAATCTACTTTAAGGAAAATAAGAATATGAAGAAGAGAATAGAAACGTTGTTTATTCATCAAAAGTAGCTTGATTACATGATTGAGCTTAATGACATATTTATACTAGAAGATTGGCTACACAATTTACATGTTAACCTCCTAACTGAATTGGTTACATTAAAACCATAATTAGTTAAGCTCTTAACGACTTACCTTCCTGAACTACATTCAACATGTAGTATCCGTTCATAGATATTCTTAACAATATTTTATTTAAATAATTAACTATATTAGATTAATTTATAAATAATGGAAAACATTTAAAATTCTATTATAATAAAATAATCAGAACACAGCAGAAAATCAAATGAGAGCAGCCGGCGCAGGTGTTGGATGATTTTTGTGGAAAATCTTTCGAACCAAATCCATATGAAGGAAGTTTGGCAGGTTTTTGATCACCATGGTCAGGTGGTTGATGTTTTTGTGCCATCCAAGTGTACACACAAGGGATTGCAATTCGGATTTGTACGTATGAGCATAGAGGAAGAGGCGTTGTGGGCAATTGAATGGCTTAAGAGAAATGGATTTATGCAGCAAAATTGAGGGTTGCGCTTTCGATGAGAGGGGCGTGAGATTTGTATTGGAAACAGAAATGATTGATTGAAAATGAGAGCCATAGTAGTACAAAGTGGGGGGACAGAGTGGTTTAACGATCGAATGGGAGGATTCAGGGTGTAAAGAATGAGGGTAAGATAGGGATACTTTAGTGCTGGGCCATGGCATGGTGTCGAGTCCTATTAGGAATAGCGACATTTGCTAGGGAATTAAAGGATGCATATATGGTGGGTTTCTTGTTAATGAGAATAGTCGGATCACGGTTGTTATTGGTGTTTTCAAGTATGGAGACGCGTCGGGAAGTCGTAGAAAATAGGCTATGAGTAAATGGTTCAAGAAGATGGTGAATTAGGACCTGGGGAGTGATAGGGGTGGTCATCGTGCTTGGTCGTCCATCAATAGAACGCCAATGCATGCTTGGTCACGTGGTACTTTTGATAATATCGTGGCTAGATAAGGAGTGGTGATTCGGTGTTGGAACCTAATTCTTTCGAAAAAGGGGCTGATCCTAATTGAAACTTAGCGCTTAGAACATTTTGAAGAGATCGTCCAATTGGACGTGAAGGGTGTGATGTTTCGGTATTATGGGTCTGAGACGAATAGCGAGGATGAGGACAGTGTAGGTTTGGATGAAATAGAGGGGAATCATTTGGGGCGGGTTGGCTCTAGGAAGGAGGAGCAGTGTCACAAGGATAGTGAAGAGCAAGATGTAGCGCCAAATCCCCTTGTGTGGTAGGCTAATGTGTTAAGGAATGATCCAAGTTTGTCGGATAAGAAAATTGTTGAAATACCCACTTGTGGGGATTGTCTCGCAGGAAGAGATAGCAAATCCGGTTGGAAATAGATGGATTGGATGGTATGTCATTAGTGGATTGTCTAGTGGAGTTTGAGTCGTTGCTAGTATTGGTCGGGGAAATTGGACTGTTAGACGTGTGTTATGTGGTGCATGTTGAGCCTATAATTGTGGAAGCTCAAACTAATATAAGTGTTATGTAAGTTTTGGAATCGATTGTGACTGTCAAATGTGATAAGAAGAACATCAAATAGGGTATTGGGAAACGAAAATCAAGGAAGAAGAAAGAGAAAGAATTGAGTGGTAAATCGGTGGGGGTGAATCGACAACTAGCATTATTAAGGGAGGCAAGAGCGACAATAACATTGGGGAACTTCTTAGGAACGTCGAAAATCAGTAACGAATATATTATAGTCATGGATATCGTGTCTCTTTGTGATAAAAGGGACGATGAAGAATAGAGGAAGGCATGAGTGTGTTGTCGTAGATTGGGCGTGGGTTGGGATCGATGGCGAAGAAGAGAGTGATTTGAAAATTGATACCACAACATAAATGTAAGGTGGCATTCGTTCAAGAAACCAAATTCGAGGTAGTTACAGAAGCAATTGTTCGTCGAATTTGGCATTTAGATGGGTTTGATTTTTTGTTTGCACTATCAGTTGGGCGTTCGGGAGGTGTCTTGGTGGTATGGGAGTAAACATGTTTCTATGCTAAATCATCCATGGTGGAGGCCAACTTTGTTGCAATTTGGGGCTCTTGGATTGTTGAGGGTTGGACGTGTGGTATGTTTTTGTGCTAGAAGCTTGCGGGGCATGAAGGCGTTTGGTGATTTTATGGACAGGGGGAATTTGTGGATGTCTCAATGACGGACATGAAATATACATGGTTCAAACATGGGAATAAGTGTAGTAGACTCGACAGGTTCATTGTGACGAGTGTCTGGGTAGAACGTTTTTATAATTTGGTTCAGGGGAATATGGTTCTCGGATTATCTGGTCATGCTCTATTACTTCTTACTGGTACGAAATCGGATTGGGGATCATGACCATTTCATTTCTTAAATTGTTGGTTAGAGGAGAAATCATACATTGACACGATGGAAATTAAATGGAAAAAGCTAACAACACCGGAGGCTACCATTGTACTAGATCTCTTGGTGCGTAAGTTGGGTGGTTTGAAACAGTTTCTACGAGTTTGGAATAGGGAATTGTTTGGTCATGTGGATCACAAGATAGAGGCTGATGTGTTGTTGATTGACGAGTTGGATGCTAAGATTAGCTGAGAGGAGAATTTGGATGAATTTTATGGGTAGCGACAACAATTACAAACTGAGTTATGGTGTTTGTATAGGTTTCGATAATTGATCTGGAGACAGAAGTGGTGTATGATATGGTTAAAGGCGAGGGATCAAAACACATCATTTTTTCACAAGCAACAAAGATAAGTGGGATGAAAAATGGCTTGTATGGTCTTCGGATTCGAGGACGTTGGGTTTTTAATCCTATTGTGCTGAAGCGTCATATTTTTGTTTCCTTCAGACAACATTTTATTGGGCTTAGATCGGCAGGTACCTTTGAGGTGAATTTTGATTTTTGTGTGATTAACGAAGAGAAAAGGGTAGCATTGGATGGTGATTTCTTAGAGGAAGAGGTAAGGCAATCTATTGAGAATTGCAATGGTGAAAAAACTCTGGCTCTTGACGAATTTACTTTCGAATTCTATAAACGGTGCTGGCATTTTGTAAAAGTTTGGCAGGATGGAATAGATGATTGCTTTTGTCTGCGGTGAGATTGATTCTTGTTAACTCAATTTTATCATCACTTCCTTTGTACTGTCTGAGTATTTCTTCCGTTCCCAAGGGTGTGATCAAGAAGATTGATCGAATACGTCGCGCTTTCTTGTGGGGAGGTGCCGAAGGGTCTAGGAAGATGCGTAGAGTCGGTTGGAAAACTTTGTGTCGTTCTAAGAAGCTTGGGGTTTAGGTGTGGCTAATTTAGAGTTGCGAAATTTGGCGCTTTAGTCTAAATGGGAATGGCGTTATACTATTGAATCTAATTCTTTATGGCGAAAGTTGATAGAGTCAAAATATGGTGAACATGTACAATAGTGGTGTTTCAATTCGGTAGATTCGAGACACGTGTCAATGGTATGGCGACAAATTCTAGTGGTTCAGGATGAGGCGAGGTATCTACTTTTATGAGTACGGAACATTTTGGATAGATTGTGGGTTTGGGATTGTCTATATTGTTTTCGCAAGATTCTTGGTGCGTAAAGGAGCTGTTTTCTTTGTTGTTTATGCTACTATTTCATTTGGCCATTAACAAGATGGTGTTTCTCGTTGAATATACAGTTAATGGTGAACGGGATCATGGGGAGTGGTCAGCATTTTTACTCGTGTGCTTCGCAGCTTCGAGTGGCAAATGTTGGATGAATTGCTTGAGGTTGTACGACATTTTTCATTGGCTGAATCAGTCGAGGATAGGCTTATATGGAGGCCAAATATGTGTGAAAGCTCTTTGAAAAAAGAATTGTATCACTTAATGACATTCTTTGGTGTGGAGGAGTCAAATTTGTTGTCATTTGTAGTGTGGAAAATTGAGGTACCCCAAAAAATTCAATACTGTTTATGATTTTTCTTGCTTCATCATTTGCCAATGTTGTGCCTCCTCCAGGAGAGGGGTGTCATGTTGGTGGATGTTTCGATAAGTTGCGTGTGGTTATGGGGAAGGAGAAGATGAGCTAGATCACATTTTGTATTCTTTCCATGTGATGGATGAAATATGGAACTTGTTCTTTAGATGGTAGGGGTGTCATTTGTGAAGCCACGCACAGTCCATGAATTTCTTGTGCAAGGTTATATGGGAGGTTTTTCTGGGATGTTGCAAAAATGGTGGATTGTTGGATGTGCTTTGATGTTATTGCGATGTGGTTGGCTCGCAATGAACTTTTATTTAATAAGAAGTGACTGGGGGTGAGTGAGATTTTCTTTCTCATTAAGCTAAATGCTTTATATTGGATTTTGGCTGCTAAAAGGGATTTCTTTATTTTCGAAGCGCAATGGTGGAAATGTATGAGGAATTGTCTTCCTCATCTAGCGAGGAGAGTGGAGCGTTTGGGAATCAATTGGGTTCCACCTCTTTTAGGTGTTCTTAAATTTATTGTTGATGGTTGAGCTTGTGGTAAGCCATCACCTATTGGTTATGGCGGTGTTTTGCATGATGTGGGTGGATTGGTGTTGGTCATGTTCTCGGGTCCATTGGGGGTGATGGACTCTAATGAGGTGAAGGTTTGTGCTATTGCCTATGCACTTGGGATGGTGGTCTGATCGTCATGGGTTTTGTCGCTATCCATTGTTATAGAATCAAATTCGACGGTGGAGGTGGCGTGGGTGTTATATCCTTAGCGTAGACCTTGATATCTTTAACTTTATTTCCGAACGATTGATGAGGCTTGTCATGCATTGCCTTTTGTGTGTTTCAACAATGTTTATCGTGAGGCGAAAGGGATGGTTGACGCTTTTGCTAAGGGTGGTGTTGAGCACATTTCATGGTTCCATTTGATTGATTGAAACTCGCCTGGTTTACTGGTGTCGTGGTGCCTAGTATGTATGTTGGGTAATGGTACTGGCTTGTTTGCGTGTCTTTGGTGCAGTGGAGTGTTGGGTAAGGTTTGGGTAAGGTTGGTTGATGTTTGGGGTATGTGCTGGGCGGAGGTTGAGCCTAGCAGTGTTCGTGTTGTGTTTGAGTCCATTTGTTTGTTACCTAAACTAGACAACTTGGTATTTGAATTAGGCACTTTCTCCCAACTTGGTACCTAAATTTTTGCTCCGAAGTTGGTACCCGAACTTTCATTCCATCCACTATTTTGGTACTTTTTAACAATTTTAGTCCCAAAACTTATACATTCAATCAATTGTCCTAATTCGAAATAATTCAATAAATTTAACCATTCAATTTTAAAAATTCTATCAATTTAATCAATTTTTTGTGATATTATCAACCAAACGAGTCTATGAGATAAAAAAATAGTTGAATAATTGAATTCCACCGTAAATCAACAAGTTACTTTTAAAGTTTTACTATACCAATAAAGTAATATAATACTTCTAGGAGAAAAACAAACAATTTAGGTGTATAACAAATGGTAAATTGATAGAATTTTTAAATATAGAGAGTTAAATTTACTGAATTGTTTAAAATAGGACAAATTTGATAGAATGTACTAGCTTTACTACAAACTTGGTAGAATGTGATGTAGTGCTTGCCTCGGTTTATATTTCTTTTTCCAAGTTGTTTGGAAGCAAACCTATGGCTTTAGACTCAATCAAGCAAATGACTTAGAATTGATGTTGGTGTTTCTTGAGAGTTGTTGGAATTGATGTAAGAAACAACTAAATAATATTAGGTTAAAAGATAATAACCATAAATAAGATGAAAAAGATCAATAAAGATCAATGGGAAACAAAGGGGAACAAATCTAGAAAATTGAATGAATAGTGGTGCAAGATGGATTCTGGACTGGGCGTGATGATGGTAAAAAAGTTGAGATGTCCTTGGCACCCTCCTAAGTGCAATTACTTAGGCAAGAAACCTCAAGTGGCTCTAACCCACCCTCTTAAACGTATTGCTTAGGCAAGCGATAGTGTTATGTAAAACTTAAAGTGATTTTGATATAACTAATTGTATAAGGGCTTATTTGCAAAAATAATAAATTTTTAAGTACTTCAAAGACTCACTCAACTAACAAGCTTTCTTTATGATATTTTCTTACTGTAAATTTTCCTTCACTGGAATTTCAATCGTTAAAAGTGTACCGATATGGTTAACCCTGTATCAATACGATATTTCATCTGGGCAAGTTTTCAAGTTATAGCATACCGATACAGTCATACCCGCATCGATACAATTTGATGATATTTACAAAATCTTTTTATTTAATGATTCGAACGTTGTTTCTCATTTATTGGAATCCCAAATTTGAAAATGACCATTAACCGTATTAATACGCTCATTCAGCGTACCGATACACTTTTTGGTGAAGTTCAATCCAGGATTCTAGTTAGCAAATTTCATATCGATAGGGTATATGAGTATCGATACGCCTCTTTTTTTACACTATACATGTATCAATACGCCAATACGCGTATCGATACGCCCCTCTTAAATGTGCACAATGGGTCTTTCTATTTTGAGATAGGTATCGATACTCTTGTTCGAGTACCATACGGTAAGTTGAAAAAAATGTATTTATTTTAGGGAAAATGCAACCCAACGGCTAGATTAATGATATCAACCACCCAAACGGCTAAAATTCAATGCGAGGGTATAAAGGCAAGCCTCCAAAGCTCCAGCAACAACTATTGAACCTACTTACCATGTCCAAGTTATAATCCAAACCTTTGTGCTTCATAAGAGTAATATCTTGTACCCAACTTATTTTGATCCTTATTGTAAATCTTTAGTTCAAGTTTGGGGAGTGTTTGATTGTAATTTGGCAAATTTTCAGTCTTGTGAGAGATATTTTCATTTGCCAAATTTCTTCTATGTAAAGAGAGTCTTTTGGATCAATCTTTGGGTAGTAAGATTGATCGATTGTAAAGGTTAGCTCCCTAGCCTAGAAAAGGGGAAGAACATCTAGTAGAGATTGTTAACAATCTTTAGTGGGAGCTAAGGTAGTGGATGTAGAGCTTGTTAGAAGCTTGAACCACTATAATTTGCCTTGATCTTCATTTTTCAATTTCCAATTTGCTCCCTCCAAATTTAAAAAGCCAATTCACCGCTCTTGTCCAAATCACATTCATTTGATCCACTCAACAATTGGTATCAGAGCTTACTTCTTTGAAGGCTTTATATCCACAAGAGGAGATCCTAGGAGAGTTTTGATCAACATCTAATCAAAGCCATGACATCTACCTTTGGGCTAGCTTGTACTAGTCAAAATCCATCATTAAACCACCATTCTTCAATAGGAATAACGTTTAAGAAGAACCAGATGAGGCTCTTCATCAAATCCAATGGATATGTCCTTTGGAACATAGTGGAAGACGGGCCGACAATTCCTGTGAAAAGAGATGGTGAAGGGAGACTTGTTCCGAAGACCAAGGTGGAGATGACCGATGAAGATCGGAGAAAACTCCAAGTAAACGACAAGGCTCTACATATGTTGTTTTGTGCACTTGGACCCGAAATGTATGCCAAAATGTCATCATGCATTAGTGCAAAGGAGGTGTGGGACAAGTTAGAGACCACATACGAAGGCACCAACGATGAGAAGGAGACCAAGATTGAGATCCTCAACTTAAGTTATGAGAACTTCAAGATGGAGCCAGATGGGATCGTCTCCAAGATGTTTGACCAGTTCTCGGTTATAGTAAATGGTCTTAAGGGCTTCGGTGAAATTATTCTTGAAGATAAACTTGTCCTAAAGCTACTCCACTCTCTTCCTGAATCATGGGATGGGAAGAGAACCGCAATCATCGAGACAAAAAACTTTAAGACCTTGAAGCTCGATGAGTTGGTAGGATCTCTCCTTACTCATGAGATCATGAAGCAAGGAAGGGAAGAAGAAAAGAAAAGAGTAGAGAAGCTAGAGGTGGAAAAAAAGAAACAAGGGATTCCTCTCAAAGCCTCACTACCATAAGAGGAGAGTTATTCAAGTGAAGAAGATGAATTTGAAGAATTGGCTATGATAGCTAAAAGATTCTCTTGTTTCATGAAGTCCAACCGGGGAAGGAAGTCCCAAAAAAGAAGAGACTTCAAGAACAAGAGCAAAGAAGAAGAAAATGATCAACTCATTTGTTATGAGTGCAAGAAATTGGCCCACATTCGATCGGATTGTGCCCAACTCAAGAAGAAGGGATTCGATAAGAAGAAGAAGCAAAAGGCCCATGTTGCTACTTGGAGCGATGAGGAATCATCATCCAATGGAGAGGAGAATGAAGTAGCAAATCTTTGCCTCATGGCCATTGAGAACGATCCTAAGGTAAACCTCAACTCATTTAACTTTGATTTTACATTTGATGAGATTCAAGAAGCTTATGACGAGCTACATAAGGTTTATGACAAATTGGTTGAAAAATATAAAGAATCGTTTTTGAAAAACAAAAAGTTGATTGCCGATTTAAAATCCCAAAACGATTCTTTATCCAAAACCAATTCGGAACTTGAAGAGAAGATTTTGGCTTTAAAAGATGATTTAAAATATTTTCAAGATGAAAATGTTAATTTAAACAATCTTCTCTCCAAAGTTCATGATGATCACCACAAGGTGGTGAATGAGCTTAAAGCTTCTCTAAACGTAGTTGGGAAATCAAGTTTTGAAAAAGGAAGTTCTTCAAAACCCAACTATGTGAAGACGAACTTTAATGGCTACAAAAAAGAGACTCTCAAAAGCATCCTAAATCTAAAAGGATTAGAAGTGTATGGGTTCCTAAGGAACTTGTAGTCTTTAGTAATATACATGTTATTTCTTCTTGGATTCCTAAGGGAACGAGGTATTTGGGAGCTAACTCAAATGGACCCAAGATGGTTTGGGTACCAAAAATCAAGAACTAATCTTTGTTTGTAGGGGGAGCATTGCTACAAGGCCAAAGCTTCAAGTCAAACACTTGGTACCTTGATAGTGGATGCTCAAGACATATGACCAGAAACAAGAGTAGATTCATGAAGCTCAAGCCAAAGAGTGGTGGAGTAGTAACTTTGGTGAAAACTCCAAAGGCCAATTAAGGGTTTGGCTCTATTGGTAAACTCTCATCTATTCTCATTGAAGATATCTTGTTTGTCGATGGTCTTAAGCATAACTTGTTGAGCATTAGTCAATTGTGAGATTAAGGGTTTAATGTTCATTTTGATGTTAATGGGTGTAAAATTGTGAACATTAAAACAAATGAAATAAGTGTTTTAGAGACATACATACATCCCATGCATGTTTGGTTGCTAGTGATGAAAATAATGCATGGTTGTGGCATAGGAAACTAGGGCATGCTAGCATAAGTGTTTTAGAGAAATTAGTTTCCCAAAATCTAGTTAGAGCTTTACTTAAGCTAAAATTCTCATTAGAAAAAATTTGTGATGTTGGTGCTAAGGGTAAACAAAATGAACCTCATTTAAATCTATTAATGATGTTTAAACTAGTAGGGTTTTACAATTGATCCATATGGATCTCTTTGGGCCTATTAAGATAACTAGCTTAGGTGGAAAATCATATGCTTATGTTTTAGTTGATAATTTTTCTAGGTACACTTGGGTTCTCTTTTTAAGTACAAAAGATGAGGCCTTAGAAAAATTCTTCACATTTTCAAAAGTTACTCAAAATGACCTTGGTCAAAACATAACTCATATTAGAAGTGACCATGGAACGAAATTTCAAAATCTAGGTTTTTGAGGATTTTTGTAACTCTAATGGTATTAGCCACAAATTTTCCGCACCTCGCACTCCTCAACAAATGTAACCGCCTCAACCTGGCCTGGCTAATAGACCGAATCAAACAGATCACACGAGGATTATTGAAGTAAACTGAGAAAGTTTACCTCAATAACCGACCTTTTTTTCTTTATATCTTGTCTAAATGCATCTTAGGTTCCTATGTGCATGTACACAAGCAGCGGATAAAACATCAACACGTTCGCCAATTAAATAAAGCCGATTAAGGTTTAGGGGCCATTTTATAAATTTGGGAAATTATAAGGACTTTTGTCAAATTCAAGTTACCAACCATTAATTAAGTTCGTTACATGCTTAAAGGTGAAAGATCAGCTCAAAATGACGTTTAGAACTCATCCAATTGCATACTAGAAAAACAGAGACCAAAATGTAAGAAAACAGAAACTCAAAACGTTTCAAAATCTGTATCCAACGGTCTGGTGTTTCGGAACGGGGAGCCCTGTTCCGATACGGCCGTTCCGAAACAAAGATTAATGTTTCGAAACGTGGGACCGTTCCGAAGCCCCTTCTAGACAAGTTTCGGTACAAAAGATCACAGAGGCAAAGTGTTCCGAAACGAGCCTCATCGTTCCGAAACACCAAAGCCATTACAAGACATTGTTCCAAAATAGGTAAGGGCGTTCCGAAACGCCTAGGCCAGCAACTTTCCAAAAAGCTAGTTTTAATCAGCTTTTACCCTCCGGAACCATCCCGACCCATGCCTCAACATACATACAACTTGTATACACATCAAAGACCACATACACAACGCACAAGCATCATCAAAACATCATTTCCATAAACTATGATACTAAAGGCATGCGTCCTAGATGTCAAAAGCACAAAAAGGTCAAAAACCAATTGCAAGCATAAACCAATACTCAATGGCCATTTACAAATCCAAATATGCATCATAAACTTGCTCAAAACAAGAAATCAACAAGTCAATAACGTTCAACGCATTGGACACCCCCATTGCCCTTATTACACTACCTCAAAAGCTCAACATACTTTTAGCAAAATGTCTTGGTGTGATTCCTCGAAGATGCTGCCTCCAAAAGTCTAATTATCTGCATTGATGAAAAAAAGAGAGCATAAACATACAAGCTTAGTGAGGGTTGCTCAAAACCAAAAACATCATCAATGCACAAAACCATTTTTCACTATTGGTGCAGTATTCGGTACAATCACAACCCCTCAACACCACTCATCGGTAGATGTATAATCCACTAACGAGAGATGGGACAAAACACAAGGTTTGTACCCGGGACATACCCTCAACTGTTGCAACCTTAAACAATCCTTAATCATTAGGGTACTTGGATGGAGTATTCGGTACAATCACAACCCCTCAACATTCAAGGCGACTTGTTTATAGTGCACTCAATCCTATAGTCGGCTAACTATTCTGATTTCATTATAAAACAATTTAAACTACATCACTTGCCAATATTGTTCATAACACATGCATAACTCACTGTTTTTACAAAGCATTCATGATAATCCATCAACAAGCATTAAACCATGCTTAAAACCTCATGCATCAACACATGCATACAAGGACCACTTACCTAGTGCATCCTTAAACCACATGCCATCATCATACACAATTTATATTCTCAAAACATGCTTTAAAACAATAGGTAAGTGCATTTAAAATCAAGTGCAACCAAAGGCTCATAACTAGCACAACCGAGGGAGGAATTCTAATTTACTTACTTCCGAACTTAATAAAGCGTTTCAAGCTCTTATTAAGTTCCCAAAACCTTTTCTAAAATGTTTCCACACTGGAAAACAAAATTCCACTCACCGAATTGCGAAACCACGCTTGCCGACGCAACTAACGGCCTTCTGAAGCCTCCAAAAACACCTTGTTTGCTTCCATATTAATATCCCATGTTTTCAACACATCAAAATAGAGGTTCAATGCATTATAATGAATACACACAATAAATCCCGCAGCCCTGCTCTACAGCATCAAAACACCCATCCAAAACAACCGAAAACTCAATCGATTGACCTTAAACCTCAGCCCAGCCATTACCCAACTCATCCAACACAATCTAAGCATTAATCAACATCCAAAAACAACCTAGAACCATCCTTATATTTCCAGCAACCCGAAATTCTCAAAAACACCTCATAAACTCACCCAAAAACACTTCAAAAACTAAGGATCTCAAGTATTTCGGGATCTATATGATTAAGACTCCACTTCAACATCAAAAACCTTTCAAAACTCATTTAGAAACAATCTCAAAACAGTCAAATCAATTAAAGTCCGAAAATCACATTTTAAACTAATTTTCATCAAGATTTCAAGAGTTTAATATCCTAACAACAAAACCTCAATCAAAATCAATATTAAAGAGTCAAACATATTTGGAATTTCATTAAAGAACTTAGATTAGAGGGATTGCACAAAAATTATCTCCAATCCTTACTTCTCCTTTAATTTGGCAAGTTTTGCTTGAAGAAGCTTGAAGGAAAATGGAAGAAATCAATGGAGAAATTATAAGAATCAAAAAGAGAATTTGAGAGAAAAATATTTCTGGAAAATTGAGAGAAAAGAAGGGTGTTCGGCTGAAGCAAAAGTGAGAAAAAGAAAGCTCGTGAAACTTTTCATTAATCGTCCAACTACCTTATTTAATTAACCAAATTAAAAAGCCTTTTAATTTTTAATAGCATTTAAAATACATGCCAAATTAGGGAAAAAGAATAATTGCAAAGTAGCTCCCTAAAGATTCTAAGATTTTACTCTTCTTGAAAAACCATTTTTTTCAACTTTTAAATCTTTACATTTTGGTCATTACCAAAAATGTATAGTTTCGAAAACTTGTTTTGTAAAATTGATTTGACCAACCTTTCAAACATCATTTTAGAGGATTTTAGAGATTTTTATCACATTTTTATTCTATCCCGAACTCCGATATCCCTAAACCACCTTTTAAACGGTTCAAACAATCGTCACCGGTTCCACCAGTCCAACCCGACTTGCCAAAACATCTTAGCCCAAAATCGGGGCATTACAACAAAATGGGGTAGTTGAGAGGAAAACCGTACTTTAGAAGAAATGGCTAGAATCATGCTTTATGAAAATAATTTACCTAAGTATTTTTTGGCGGAAGCCACAAACACCGCTTGTTATATCATAAATCGTGTAATGATAACGCCAATTCTAAAGAAAACTCCTTATGAGATTTTAAAGTCAAAAAGGCCTAACATTAGCTATTTTCATCCTTTTGGATGCAAGTGTTTTGTTTTAAACAATAGAAAAGATCATTTACATAAATTTGATGCAAAAAGTGATGAAGTTATTTTCTTAGGATATTCTTTAAACTTTAAACTCTATCGAGTGTTTAACAAAAGAAGCTTAGTTGAAGAAGAGTCTGTTCATATGGTTTTCAATGATAACCTCCTTCCGAGGAAGGATTCTTGTGATGATGATGAAGTAGGGATCATTGATGGTGGGCAATCATCAAAGGTGGATGAGGTTCCAACCAAGAAAGAAACACAAGATCCTCTCATTGAAGCTTTAAAGGACATGACAATTGAGGAAAAGGAAGTAAGCTACCATGGGAACTCAACTATGTTAAGGGTGGTGAGATCTTGGGTGATCCATCCAAAGGGGTAACTACTCGATACTCTCTTAGATTAATGAACCATGTTGCATTCATTTCATGCATTGAGCCTAAAAATATCAAACAAGCATTAAAAGATGAATTTTGGATATTGGTCATGCAAGAAGAGCTTAATCAATTTGAGAGGAGTAAAGTATTGACATTAGTTGATAGGCCTAGTAATAAATCTACTATAGGAACTAAATGGGTTTTTAGAAACAAACTAGATGAGAGAACATGGTGAGAAACAAGGCTAGACTTGTTGCTCAAGGTTACACTCAAGAAGAGGGAATTGATTTTGATAAAACATATGCACCCGTAGCTAGAATGGAAGAAATTAGGACACTTCTTGCATTTGCACGTTATCATGATTTCAAACTTTATCAAATGGATGTTAAAAGTGCATTTTTAAATGGTTTTATTAATGAAGAAGTGTGTGTTGAACAACCACCGAGTTTTGAAGATCCAATTTTCCAAACCATGTTTTCAAACTAACAAAAGATGTATATGGTTTGAAACAAGCTTCTAGAGCTTGGTATGAAAACCTTTAAATTTTTTGGTATAAAAAGGTTTTGACAAAGGCAACATGGATACTAAATTTTCATTAAAAGAAATGGCAATGATAAATTAGTAGTCAAATTTTATATTGATGATATTATATTTGGTTCTACTAATGAATTTTATTGCCAAGAATTTTTTAAGATGATGTAAGGTGAGTTTAAGATGAGCATGATGAGGGAGCTATCATTTTTTAAGATAGCTATATAGCTATATAGATAGATAGATAGATAGATAGATAGATAGATAGATAGATAGATAGATAGATAGATAGATAGATAGATAGATAGATAGATAGATAGATAGATAGATAGATAGATAGATAGATAGATAGATAGATAGATAGCTATATAGATAGATAGATAGATAGATAGATAGATAGATAGATAGATAGATAGATAGATAGATAGATAGATAGATAGATAGATAGATAGATAGATAGATAGATAGATAGATAGATAGATAGATAGATAGATAGATAGATAGATAGATAGATAGATAGATAGATAGATAGATAGATAGATAGATAGATAGATAGATAGATAGATAGATAGATAGATAGATAGATAGATAGATAGATAGATAGATAGATAGATAGATAGATAGATAGATAGATAGATAGATAGATAGATAGATAGATAGATAGATAGATAGATAGATAGATAGATAGATAGATAGATAGATAGATAGATAGATAGATAGATAGATAGATAGATAGATAGATAGATAGATAGATAGATAGATAGATAGATAGATAGATAGATAGATAGATAGATAGATAGATAGATAGATAGATAGATAGATAGATAGATAGATAGATAGATAGATAGATAGATAGATAGATAGATAGATAGATAGATAGATAGATAGATAGATAGATAGATAGATAGATAGATAGATAGATAGATAGATAGATAGATAGATAGATAGATAGATAGATAGATAGATAGATAGATAGATAGATAGATAGATAGATAGATAGATAGATAGATAGATAGATAGATAGATAGATAGATAGATAGATAGATAGATAGATAGATAGATAGATAGATAGATAGATAGATAGATAGATAGATAGATAGATAGATAGATAGATAGATAGATAGATAGATAGATAGATAGATAGATAGATAGATAGATAGATAGATAGATAGATAGATAGATAGATAGATAGATAGATAGATAGATAGATAGATAGATAGATAGATAGATAGATAGATAGATAGATAGATAGATAGATAGATAGATAGATAGATAGATAGATAGATAGATAGATAGATAGATAGATAGATAGATAGATAGATAGATAGATAGATAGATAGATAGATAGATAGATAGATAGATAGATAGATAGATAGATAGATAGATAGATAGATAGATAGATAGATAGATAGATAGATAGATAGATAGATAGATAGATAGATAGATAGATAGATAGATAGATAGATAGATAGATAGATAGATAGATAGATAGATAGATAGATAGATAGATAGATAGATAGATAGATAGATAGATAGATAGATAGATAGATAGATAGATAGATAGATAGATAGATAGATAGATAGATAGATAGATAGATAGATAGATAGATAGATAGATAGATAGATAGATAGATAGATAGATAGATAGATAGATAGATAGATAGATAGATAGATAGATAGATAGATAGATAGATAGATAGATAGATAGATAGATAGATAGATAGATAGATAGATAGATAGATAGATAGATAGATAGATAGATAGATAGATAGATAGATAGATAGATAGATAGATAGATAGATAGATAGATAGATAGATAGATAGATAGATAGATAGATAGATAGATAGATAGATAGATAGATAGATAGATAGATAGATAGATAGATAGATAGATAGATAGATAGATAGGAAAAGTACCTTCGGCACTTGCCAATTCCTAGGTAGTATGCTCATATCTTGGTTCTTAAGAAACAAAATAGTGTAGCCTTATCTACCACCGAAGTAGAATATATATCAACCAGAAGTTGTTGTGCTCAAGTCCTTTGGATGAAGCAACAACTTCTAGACTATGGAATTGATGTACGTACCATACCCCTTAAGTGTGACAATACAAGTGTCATATGTCTCACTAAGAATCCCGTCCAACATTCTAGAACCAAGCACATAGAGATAAGACATCATTTCAATAGGGACCATGTCTTAAAGAATGATGTAGTTCTAGAGTATATTGATACCTCAAACCAACTAGTGGATATATTTACCAAACCATTAGACAAAGAGCGTTTTTGGATCCTTAGGAGAAAGTTAGGTCTATCTAGCCTATCTTGATCTTTTAGAGCCCTTATGTGCCAAAAATTTGCTTGAAATTGTATGGTAATCTTGCATATGTTAATTTGTTTCTTAATGCATCTATGCTTGATGTTAAGGGGAGTATGCATATGTTTCTATTCATATATCTTGCTCATATATCATTCACATGCATTTAGCGTCGTTCGAAGTTGGATTTTTGGACTTGTTCTTGTCATTAAATCAATTTCTGGCAAAGAGGTATCGATACGGCTATAAGCGTATCATTATGGGTTCTTCAATGGGCAACGATACAATCAGTGTTGTATTGATACAGTCAAGCGTATCGATACAGTTTTGAAACCGTACTGATACGGTGGATCGATACGCCTAGCTAGCATATCGATATGGTATTCGATGGAACTTTAAATCAAACATTAAAGAGTTCATCTTTAATTAAAAGTCAAATCCCACTTTTCTCTCCAAATTGTAACCCCCTCATCCCGGGCTAGACGACAGACTGGTCCAAGCAGGTTACACGGGGAAAATCGAAGCGAAACCCGTTAAGGCTCCACTTTGATTAGCAACCCTAGAAAGTTTTTCTTTCATTATCTTGTCTAAATGTATCGTTTAGTCCTAAGTGGGAAACGACAAAGGAAAATGAGGACAGACGATATAGATGGAACGTACGGTAATTGAAATTTACCAAGTGACATGTTATGTCCAATTGCTTGCATTCGTAACCAAAACAAATCATAAACGATGCATACGAGGCTCACAAGAAAGCTTACGACAAACGGGACTAAAGCCCAACATCCGAGAACCCTTAAAGATGCCAAAAGCCCAATTTATAGGCATGTGTTTTGAAACAGGCTTGCCCGTTTCGATACACAGGCCCCAGTTTAAAATCCAGACTAGGCCGTACCGATACGGTCCACTCTGTTCTGGTACGGGGGTCTCCAATAACAAAGTGTTCCGAAACAGGTTTCGAAACGGGCCTTCACAGAGGCAAATCGTATCGAAACACGTACCAAACTGGGCAATCATAGTGTCAACCCGTATCGAAACGGCACCACCCTCGTTTCGATACGAGTATCCCTAGAGCTACACTCGTTCCAAAACCACTACACGCGTTTCGAAACACCTACACTCTGTGTGACCCTGAAAACAGTTTTCTGCATCTCCAAGTGTTCCCAAACATGACCCAAAACCACAAGAATCAAGAAACAACATACGTACACATGATCTTAGAGGCATCCATCCTACTACAAACATGGTTAACCACATAGACATACATGTTAAGGCCATTCATTCAAAAAGACATACATCCAAATCACCTAGCATAAACAAGGTTATAAGCCTTCAAATACAAAACACTTAGGCACTCATGAGGCAAGGTTACATGCTTTCAAAACAACATATAAACATCTCTTAAACATGGTTTACCATCCACAACTTAAAAGCATTAACAAAATAGGAGTCTACACATGCTCCTACACCACATGGCATCCTCATTGCTAAACTACTACATTATTTACTAAAACCATACTTGAGCAACTACCACACGCTTGGATGCTCTTTCCTTGCTCCCTGCTAACTCCACACTAATGATCTGCATTGTCGAAAAACGAGAGCGTAAGCTAGAAACTTAGTGAGGGAGCTCTAAAACAAAACAACGACAATGCAGGGTTCAAGCATGTCATCCTTAAGACATTCACAAGGCATGCATATACAACAACATAGTTAAACGTTACAAGAATGCATGAACATGGCATCTTATCTCATGTTATGCTAAACAAGATATAACAATTATCTTAACACAACCACCACTCATGAACAAGTATATTGGCAACTTCCATTGGGATTTTCCGAGGAGAAATCAAAAATGATCTTACCTTGAAGAGAACTCTTGAAATGGTGAAGAAATTTGATGGAATAGTGATTTGGGTTGGGAGAGGTTTTAGTGTCATGAAAAATGGATGAGGGGAAGAAGAAGACACTTCAAAATAAAAGTCCCATTTTTACCATCTTTTCCCTTTATTTTGAAAAGTACATTTTCCCTTATTTTAAAAATTACATGTTTGCCATTAGTGAAATTCAAGCCCTTTTTAATTAAAACCAAGTCCAATTAAATTTTCAAAACGAGCCCACGACTCGAACCTGATTCACACACTCAACTCTTGACCCCTAAACTCGGGTGTTACACAAACCCTAGCCGAACCTATCTATAAAACCCCCTAAATCTCTCTAATATTTTCACACAAAACCTAAAATTCTTTGAGGTTTTTTCATCCAAACATTAAAGCCAAGCTTTGCTAGAAATTTGGTGCATTCTCATCTCTTCATTCATCCATTCTCCATAACTCAAGGTATAAACTCTTTTTCTTTTCTTTTTAATTTTCGTTTTAAGTTGTTTATAGTTTTGAACTTGGTTTTGTGTAAAATAAATATACTTAATATGAGTTTTGAAGTTTTTTTTTAAAAAATTAAAATCCGAAAATTGTTTATTCGAATATAAAAATATGTCGTATATATTTCAAATCTGTTTTCAAAATTATTTTTACCAAAATTACTTTTATACTTGTATATAATTTTAACATATAATATATAGTAATGTTATCAATACCTTGAATTATTCGAATGTTCATTTGATCGAATATGATGATAATTGCATACATTGTTTTTTATGTTTTCCATGATATTATGTCACCGAAAAAGAGACAAGGAAAGATTTGGCTTCTAGTTCATCCAACCCCAATTTAGAAAATGAGGGTATTACTAAACCGAACCTTGGTTTTATTCTTCAAAATAGTTTTCAATCCCCTTCGGCTATGGCCCATTATAAACAATACCAAGCTTTTCCAATCCAGGATGAACGATTTGTTTCAATCCCTTTTCTAAACTCCGAACATTTTATGTTCAAATATTTTGGGTTGTTACAACAATGGAAGTTTATACCTTTTCTAAGTGTTCCCCCGATTGTGTACCGAAATCTTGTTTTGATTTTCTTTGCTAAATCTCGGTGTATCCATGACCAAGCTAGAGAAAGTGTTATTGCTATTAAGTCCTATCTTATGGGTAAAAAGTTTCAAATTGATCAAACCATTTTATGCAATGTTTTTGGGTTTGAAAACTTGAGAATTGGTGATGAATAGTCCTTGGGGCATTCTCAACTTGGCTTCGTCACCTTCCTTGATGCCCATGACCGTATCCTCATCTCATCATCTCTTGGTGGATCCATCCTTCCAGTGGGAAATTCTCTACCATTCGACAAGTTGATACTTTTTGGCTTCGTTGTTTCCGCAAGGGTAAGCGCCCAAATCTTTGCTAAATTATGTTTGCCGACCTGGTTTACCTTGTTCAACACCGTCACACCGATCAAGTCAAGTCCTTTTATGGCACGACTTTGAGCTTCTTCTTCCATTCCTTGGAGATCGATTGTACCCATGATGTCGTCAAGCCTCTAGGCAAGCCAATCGACGAGCACTCCATTACTCGTGCTCACTTTGAGTACATTAATCATGAGTGGGTTTGTGTTGCTCGCCCTCCTCCTTAAGAAGATCAACCTCCTCTGGTCGCTCCACATGGTCCACAAGTCCAACAAGCTCAAACTTCCATGGGTGAACTCATGGCGTATCTCAATGAGCAATTCACATCCTTAGGGAATAATATGGATGTCAGATTTGCGGCCATTGATACTCGCTTTAATTCATTGGAGGATCTAGTCAAGGCCCTTGAACAACAACAAACTTCCATGGATGCCTCTCTCACCGCCTTCCATGGTGCTTGGCTCAATCATACTCAGAAATCTCAAGCCAAAATTGATGATGAAGACGAAGAGGACGAGGATGAAGACGATATGGACAAGTAGTTTTTTTAGCATATCATCTTATTACATATCATATTAGGATTTCCTTTTTATGCACCTTTATGTTAGGAACCCTATGCTTTGATTTTGTTTTTAGGATTAAGCTTGGAATTAAGTTTGAAGTTATGTTGAACTATTGTTGCTTTGGATTTTAATTTGCTCTTTAATGTTATTATGTTGCTTATTATGCTTTGATTATATCTTGTGCTTTATTATTATATCTTGTTTATATTCCCTATTCATGCATTGATTTTGATCTAACAAAAGGAGGGAGAAGTGTAAAACATAAATTTTTGAAAACCTATCTTAAATTAAAGGGGAGTAAGTCTTTCGAAGTTTTCAATACTTAAAACTTTATCTTTGGTTTTGTTATATCAAAAAGAGGGAGATTGTAAAACTTAAATTGATTTTGATATAACTAATTGTATAAGGGCTTATTTGCAAATACAATAAATTTTAATTACTTCAAAGACTCACTCAATTGACAAGCTTTTTGAACTAAAAGATCCTTCAAGTCAAAACTTTTAACGTGTAAAAAAAAATTCTAAGTATTTTAAAGCCTAACTTCAATTCTACGCCTAGGCGTATCGATACGCTTAAGCAGTATCGATACAGTTTTCCTTCACTAGAATTTCAATCGTTAAAAGCGTATCGATACGGTTAACCTTGTATCGATAAGATATTTCATTTAGGAAAGTTTTCAAGCTATAGCGTGCCGATACGGTCATACCCGTATCAATACGATTTGATGATGTTTACAAAATCTTTTCATTTAATGATTCGAACGTTGCTTGCCAGTTATTGGAATCCCAAATTTTAAAATGATCGTTAATCGTACCGATACGCTCATTCAGCGTACCGATACACTTTTTGGTGAAGTTCAATCCAGGATTCCAGTAAGCAAATTTCGTATTGATACGATATATGAGTATCGATATGCCTCTTGTTTTACACTATACACGTATCGATACGCCCATACGCATATCGATACGCCCCTCTTAAATGTGCACAATGGATCTTTCTATTTTGAGACAGGTATCGATACCCTTGTTTCAGTACCGATACAGTAGGTTGCAGAAATGCATTTATTGCGGGAAAAATGCAGCCCAACAACTAGATTAATGATCTCAACAACTCAAACGGCTAGAATTCAATGCAAGGGTCTAAAAGGAAGCCTCCAAAGCACCAGCAACAACTATTGCACCTACTTGCAACATCCAAGCTATATTCCAAACCTTTGTGCTTCATAAGAGTCATATATTGTACCCAACTTGTTGTAATCCTTAATGTGAATCTTTAGTTAAAGTTTGGAGGAGTGTTTGATTGTAATTGGGCAAATTTTCAGTCTTGTGAGAGATATTTCCAATTGCCAAATTTCTTCTTTGTAAAGAGAGTCTTTTGGGTCAATCTTTGGGTAGTAAGATTGACCGATTGTAAAGGTTACCTCCTTAGCCTAGAAAAGGAAAAGAACATCTAGTGGAGATTGTTGAAAATCCTTAATGGGAGCTAAGGTAGTGTATGTAGAGCTTGTTAGAAGCTTGAACCACTATAATTTGCCTTGTTCTTCTTTTTTCAATTTCCAATTTGCTTCATCCAAATTTAAAAAGCCAATTCACCCCCCTCTTGGCCAAATCACATTCATTTGAATGGATCTTCAGGTACAAGCTATCAACACTTGCAAAGATGAGCTAACCAAGTATTTCATATATAAACGAAGTTGAGTGACTACAAAGCATTGAGGCGCATCCTTTAATAGGTGAAGGATGACTTATAAACAAAGATGTATTGAAAACATAATTGGAAATAATAATTAATATTCAGGCCTAATTACCTAAATAAATCTAAGGCATGTATGATGATGATATTAACTTAATTGAATGGCGGCATTGGCATGTACAATGATGATATTAAATTAATCTAAGGCCTAATTACCTAAATAAATATAATTTCCTAGGTGGCCTTTATTAAAAGATTGACCCAGACTTCATAATGTAGTATTGGATCAAAATAATACAAATAATGGCCTATTAAGGAGATTTGAAATGCAATTTGGCTATGCGCTTCATTTGGGCCCTCAATTTGGGTTTGTGTGACCCAAATATCCTTGAAAGATGATTAAAAAAGCTTCCTCTATGGAATTCTTCAGTCTTCAAATTAGCTTGCAATCATTTTCTCAAGAACCCTTGGACATCAACATTCAACTTGTCTCAGAATTGTTTGGACTTGGATCGAGTGATTGGTCCAAGTGGAAAGGTAAGCCCATATCTTACTTGAATGTGGTGTGTAACATGTATCGTCCCCTCCCTTCTCAAAAGGAATTTACCTCGAATCTGAAACATCAAAGGGAAAAAGATCAGACACATTAAAAGATGAACTCACATTATACTCACCGGGTAAATCAATGAGGTATGCATTGTCATTGATTCTCTTGATGACTTAGAGTGGTCTGTCTCCGCTCGGATCTAACTTGCACTTCTGTTGGTAAGAAAATCTCTATTTTCTGAAGTGCACCCAAAACCCAATCGTCAAGTTCAAAGACAACTCAGCGTCAGCCTTTGTTGACAATATTTTCAATTGTCTCATAGGTTTTCTTCGTCCTTTGTTTTTCTTTGGCGTGGATAGACTTCATCAAATTAGCCTTCTTTTTTCCATCTAAGCTTGATATGTGATCTAAAGGCAAAGGAACAAGATCTAAAGCAATTAAGGTGTTAAAACCATTAACTACTTCAAATGGAGAGTAACTGGTAGTGGTAAGAATAAAACAATTTTAAGAAAATTCCACAAAAGGTAAATATTCTTCTCAATGACGAGTATTCTTACCAACAACTGTTCTAATTAAGGCACCCAAAATTTGGTTGATTACCTCAATTTGTTCATCAGTTTGTGGGTGACAAGTAGTAGAATAAAGGATTTTTGTATCTATCTTTCCCCACAATACTTTCCAAAAGTGGCTAACGAATTTCACATCCCTATCTGAAATTATAGTGTGTGGAACATCATGGAGCCTTGCCACCTATCGAAAAAAGAGATTTGCTACATGTGTTGCAACATCAGTCTTGTGTCAAGGAATAAAATGTTTCATCTTGGAAAACCAGTCTACAACTAGGGGTGAGCAAAAAACCAGATTACCCGACCCTGGTCCTAGACTCGGGCGGACTTGGTGGATTTAAATCCGGAATTGGTTCCAGTAGGACCGGGACTACATCCAAAATTTAGGTCCCGTTTGCGACCACGACTAGATCTTGATTTTCTAGACCCAGTATCGATGGGTACCCAATGGGACCGGAACCAGTTCTAGGTACATGGTACTGATCTGGTACCGAATGGTGTTTAAGAGGTTGGAAACAATTGAATGCGCTCCTTTATTTCTCCTTATCAAATTTTCTGATGGTCTTTCTTGCAATAGATAGCATTCTTTAGTTTATTCTTTCTCTTTATGTATGAATATTATGAGTATGACTCGTTTTAAGACTTCAACCTTCAAGCATGCAATATTCTGACTTTGTTATTTAATATTATTATTGATGGTTGGAATTTTTTTCCCTGATGCTCAAATTTTATTAACATTAGATCAATTGATCGAGTAACCAGTACTGGTTCCAACCAGTACCGGGACCGGTTCTTAGAATCTAGGACTCGGTCTGACCGGGATCGAGACTGGTTCCAGTTTTCAAGAATTGGTGGTTACCGGGTCTGGGACCAATTCTGGACGAATTGATCGGGTACCCGGTCTTGCTCACCCTTATCTACAACGACAAAAATACTATCTCGAACTTTCTTAGTAAAAGGTAAGCCATGAATGAAGTCCATCGGTAAATCAACCCAAGGTGAAAAAGGAATAAGATAAGGTGTATACAAACCATGAGATAGTACTTGGATTTAGCTTGCTTACACTTGATGCAAGAAGCACATACCTTATCAATTTTTTTGCACATATGTGGCCAAAAGAAGTGTTCCATGACCATGTCAAGTGTCTTGGTGACGCCAAAATGTCCCATTATGCCTCCCGAATGGGATTCGTGAACTAGGAAGTCTCGGATGAATCCTTGTAGGATGTACAATCTATTCATGTGAAAAAGACAACCATCTAGAAGATAAAACTTGTTAAATGCACCCTTAAGACAATGGTTATAAATATCTGAAAATGTGGGTTATTAGGATACAAGTCCTTAATGTGTTCAAAACCAAGAATAGTAGCATGCATCTGAGTAATTAAAGTGTACCTTCGAGAAAGTGCATCGGCTACTATGTTATCCTTACCTTTTTTGTACTTGATCACATAAGGAAAGGATTCAATGAACTCAACCCAATGACCATGTCTTTTGCTCAATTTACCTTGACCATTTGACCACTTCAAGGATTTGTGGTCGGTATGAATGAAAAACTCCTTTGGCAGTAAGTAGTGTTGCCAAACTTCAAGTGTACGGACTAAGGCGAGGAGCTCCTTATCATGGGTGGAATAGTAGAGTTGTGCTCCTTTTAACTCCTCGCTAAAGTAAGCGATTGGTTACTTTTCCTATATAAGAGTTGCACATATGTCTATACCTAAGGCATCACATTCTAACTCAAAAGTGTTAGAAAAATCAATATGACAAAAAACTGAAGCTGAAAAAAGTTTACCTTTCAAGGTTTAGAAAGTCTCTTCTTGCAACTTACCTAATGAAAAACCTATTGTTTTCTTGATGATTTCGGGCAATGGTGGAGAAATCCTTGACAAAGCGACGATAGAAGCTTGTTAGGCCTTGGGAGGACCTTACCTAAATGATGGAAGTTGGCGTGGGCCATTCTTGATTTGCCTTGACCTTTTCATAATCAACATGGATACCCTGGGCACTTACGATAAAGCCTAAAAATATAAGCTTGCCCCTACAAATATATATATATATATATATATATATATATATTTATCCATGTTAGCATATAACATTTCTTGTCTAAGAACTGTGAAAACTGATCGAACATGAAGAAGATGAGAATCGAAAGAGAGAGAGTAGATAAGAATATCATCAAAGTAAAAAACAACATACTTACCTATAAAGTCCCTTAAAACATGGTTCATGAGTCGCATGAATGTGCTAGGCACATTAGTCAAGCCAAAAGGCATGATTGTCCACTCATATAACCTGAACTTTTGTCTTGAAAGTGGTTTTGCACTCATCTCCTTCCTTCATTCTATTTTGATGATAACCACTCTTCAAACCAATATTTGTAAAGATGCATAGTCCATAAAGTTCATCAAGCATGTCTTCTAGGCGTGGGATATGATGCTTATACTTCCTGGTAATTCAGTTTATAGATCGACAACCAAATCACATTCGATATGAACTATCTTTCTTGGGCACCAAGAGTACATGAAGGAAACAAGGGCTAAGACTCACAGATATAGCCTTTTTCTAGCAACTCTCCCATTTTTCATTCTAACTCCTTGGTTTCTTCGGGATTACATCGATAAGTTGGTCGGTTAGGAATGTGAGAACCTAAAATTAGATCAATATGGTGCTCAATACCTCTTTTGAGCGACAAACCTTTAGGTGGATCACCTAAAACATCATAGAAGTTCTGCAAAAGAGAAAGAAACACACTAGGTAAAATTTCGTTAAGGTTAGAGACCGATAAACAATTTTCCTAAATCGGACAAGAATGCAAGGTTGTTGTGAGAAAGGGCTTGTCTCACATCTTTTTTACTCTAATATATATATTGAATCGGTCTTTTCAGCTCACAATTGGGTTCTCTGACCATTCTCGGGGCTTTAATGATTTGGCCTTTGTTACTACTGGCCTCTTTTGCATTAACCTTTTTATCATCCTATTTTTAGTTTTTTCTGTTGTTCCCACCCCCTCACAAAATTGCTTCATTTTCATTTGACCTTTGTACACATATTTGGGGTCTAAAGGGGCTAAGTTGAAAATTTTGCCTTTGTACACAAGGGAATATTTGTTCAACTTACCATGGTGGGTTACATCTCTATCAACAAGTGAACGACCTGTATGGGAATAACATCACACCAAATGTCATCATGGTAATTTTCGATATTGAAAGTGATTAATAAATGTTTGATTACAATTAATTATGATCCTTCATGAAGCCATTGTAGATATTATGGCTTAGGATGGAACTCACAAGGTAGGTTGAGTGCATCCACTAGATAACTTCTCACAACGTTAGCACAACTTCCGCTATGTATGATGATAAAGTATATCGTGTCATTGATTGTGCATCGAGAGTGAAAGGTGTTGGTTCTTTGTAAATCAGCACCATCGGTTACTTGAATGTTAAGGGCTTGTCAGATCACCAAAGATCTAGGATCAGGATCTTCAATGTCATACTTGATGAGATCAACATCTTCTTCAGACACGTTCTCCTCTTACTTCTCTAAATTGAAGGAATAGACATTATAATCTCCGATAAGAAAAAGTCGTTGATTTGGGAAATTGTGTTGATAATGATCATGCCTTTTTCATTTGAAATATTCAACATCTCTAGTCTAGGCTTGCTTTTGGGAGGATTCAACCATAAAAGGAGATTTGATCGGTGATTTGGTTCTGTCTCTCCCAATTTATGTTGGTGCGACCTCCTTGGGCTTAGATCTACTAGAGTCGACCAAAGGTTTAGTGGTATTGACAAAGGTGAAGGTGAAGAGCTGCCTTTATCATATGGATAGTATGCCCTTTTTCAGAACTTCCGCCTTTGTTGGTTCTCAATGGCAATGGCTTTTTGAAGTGCCTTCGGAAGGTCAACATAGTTTTGAAGATCTAGCACATTCTAGATGTTGTCATGAAGTCCCACAATTAACCTTGCCCAGGTGTCATCATCTTCTTCATGATCCCGGCTCTTTGGATCAAAGTTTCCATCTTTTTGTAGTATTCTTCGATAGTTCTACTGCATTGTTGCAATCTTCGGAGCCTTTGTTTAAGCTCTCATTGTTAGTGTGGAGGAATGAAATTCCTTCTCATGATGTGTTTGAACTCCTCCCACGAACGTAATCTACCATCCCTATTGGCATTTCTAGTCTTTCTCAATTGAGTCCACTAAACTAGAGCATAGTCAGAAAACTCGCAGACTATATCATATAGACTTGTTCTTCGTTGGGACATGGGTAGTAGGAGAAGACAAGGTTGACTTTGCTTTCCCAATCACAATAATCGTCTGGGTTATACTTTCCTTTGATTGGAGGAATGGTGGTCTTTGGTTTTGAAATGATTGCACGATCTTGGGCATCTTGTCTGGGCTAGTCAAAGTGTGGATTACGCCTTGCTTGCATAGGTGCCATACGGTTGTTGCCTCCTATGTTGAGTTGCTCTTGTCTTGGTGGTTCCGCACGTTCAACCACTTGGGCTAGATGGTTCTCTTTGCCTGGAATTTGTCTATCCTCTCTCATGGCTCTTATCTCTTCTCCAGTTTGGTTAAGCCTTGCTAAGATCTCGATGAGAGAAGTTGCAATTATAGCCATATCATTGGTTTGAACTACCGTTTCCTATATTTTTTGGTGTCCTTTGTCATTTTGAAAAATCACTCAAAAAATTTAAAAAGAAAAAAATAAAACAAGAAATATCACGAATCATTCCAAGAAATAAATAATTAGCCAAGTAAGTAGGTCGATCTTGTACTCTTTAAAGGATTTCCTACCACAATTCAACAAGTTATGTTGGGGTGTGAATCTGAATCCTATCAAAAGAGTCCTAAGTAACTAGGAATCCAAATAAAGAAAGACTCCAATTGAGATATAGTTGTAAAGAGATAGGAGATATACGACTTTTAATCCTATTAACACAAGAAAGATAATATGTTAGATGATGTATAAGAATCAAAAAAAGTTTGAAAAACGAACCATGAATCTAAAAATCAAACTAAAATTGAGATTGTTACCCAACCCGGAAGCAACTTGAAGAATGAAATCCAAGATGAATCTAAAAGCACAAGCACCAATAGAGATGTGGGAAGTAGTGGTGGAGGATGATGTTTCTTGACGGCGGCTTGTGGTGGCTGCAATAGGAGAAATTGGTGGCAAATGTATAGTTTCTATCTATTTTTATTTTTTTAGAGTTTTTTTTTGTTTTTCGTTTTCTTCGTTTTTTTAGATAAAGAAACTAAATAAATATTAAAAGAACAAAAAAGTATGGTTTAGAAGAAGAAAAAAGAACCCTAAAAATAAATAAAAAGTAGCCCTTATCTTATGTACGGCGGAAACACTTCTTTGAATCACCAAGAACATCGTGAATGTTATTTGAATCGCCAAGAACCATCCTAAGTTTGATACCAAATGATGTAGTGCTTGCCTTTGATTAGATTTCTTTTCAAAGTTGTTTGGAAGCAAACATATGGCTTTAGACTCAATCAAGAAGATGACTTAGAATTAATGTTGGTGTTTCTTGAGAGTTACTGGAATTAATGTAAGAAACAACTAAATAACATTAGATTCAAAGATAATAACCATAAATAAGATGAAAGAGATTGATAAAGATAAATGGAAAACAAAGAGGAACAAATCTGGAAAATTGAATGAAAAGTGGTGCAAGATGGATTCTGGTTTTGGCCTGATGATGGTAATGAAGTTGAGATGTCCTCAGCACCCTCTAAGTGTAATTACTTAGGCAAGAACCTTAAGCGGCTCTAACCCACCCTCCTAAATGTGATTGCTTAGGCAAGCGAGAGTGTGAAGATGATTCTCCCTCCTAAAACTTGAATAACTATGTTGAAGAAATTTTCGAAGGTACAAGCTATCAACACTTACATAAATGAACTAACCAAGTATTTCATATATGAAAGAATAATTGAGTGACTATAAAGCATAGAGGGATATCCTTTTATAGGTCAAGGATGACTTAGAAACAAAGCTGCATTGAAAACTTAATTGGAAATAATAATTAAAATCTCGAAATTGGGGATGTATATGGCATGAGAATCTTATTAACCCTTGATTGAAGGGGTTGGACGCATGGATTTCTCCCTTGGCCTTTGATCTTGATGTTAATCCACGTTTGGGGTGGTTTATGAGTGCCGGAATTGCCTTGATTCAAGGAGGAAAAAGAGAGCTTCAATTCTGGCCCCTTGGATGTTCATATGGACGGTGGAGATTGAAGGGAGTGATGTGGTAGAATGGTAGTGGTGGCAATGACATGTATGATGATGATATTAACTTAATCTAAAACATAATTACATAAATAAATCTAATTTCCTAAGTGACCAAATTATCCTTGAAAATGAAGAAAAAAGCTTCATCCATGAAATTCTTCGGTCTTCAAAGTAGCTTGCAATCTTTTGCTCTAGAACCCTTGGACAACAACAATTAGCTTGTCTCTGAGTTGTTTGGACTTAGATCGAGTGATTGGGCCAAGTGGAAAGGTAAGCCCATATCTTCCTTGAATGTGCCATGTGAGACATGTATCAGAATGTGTCTTGTTCAATTACCAATTTAGGAGCAAAAATTCTTTAGGTACCAATTTGTGAGAATATGTCTAATCTGGGTACCAATTTAGGAGCAAAAATTCTATAAATATCAACATGAGAGATAGTGCATAGTTCAAGTACTAAATGTATATTTAAGCATATTATTAATTAAAATATTTGAATATATATTAAACTACTTTGCATTCTTGTGTGATGCATGCACTAATTGTGTGTAAAAAATACGTATATTTATATGAGTATTGACTATGGATCATAAGAAGACTTATGAATTAAAATTTAAATGTATTATATATATATATATATAAGAAAGAAATAATTTATAATACAATTTCAAGAAGCAACTATACAAGATACCTACTAATTGGCCAAGTGATAAGGGTGTAAATGAATCGAGCTTGAACAAACAAGACTATGTTCATGCTCGTTTGTTTATTTTTAAAGGTGTTCTTGTTCAGTTCATGCTCGTTTATTTTTGAAGGTGTTCATTTGTTTAGTGTTCACAAACGTGTTCGTTTAAGTGTTCACGAACATGTTCGTTTAACTGTTCGCGAATTAATTGTTCGCGAATATGTTCGTTTATATGTCAGAAATGTTAACTAAATTAATAATAAATAAATAAAACAAAAGCAACAAAATAAAACTTACATTTCAACATGAACTTATATAACATCCTTAGCAACAACAAAAGTCGTATTTAGATACATCCACAAGAATTTTCATCCTATAAATGAGCTTGTTTGTGAACATAAACGAACTGAACACACCTCTTTTTGTGTTCGTTCGTTATTAAACGAACATAAAAAAATTGTTTATACTCGTTTATTTAGCTTAATAAATGAACATTATACGAACGGTTCGTCGAATGCTTTGTTCATTTACACCCCTACTTAGTGGCTAAGGATGCTCGTATTGCCTCATCTTGAATGGTTCAAATCCCGACATGAAAATGTAATTTCTCTCTATTTAATAAAAAACCAAAAAAATAAGCAACAATACAAAAATATATGTAATACATATTTAATACATTCAAAATTAATTAAGAAATATTTGTAATGCAACGAGCACAAAATCGATGTCTTCGTTAGTAGTGTAAAAGAAAAAAATATTAAGTAGAGCAACGAAAGAAGAGAGAAAAGAGAGCAACTAATCATTTAAAAAAATTAAGGCTAAAGGGTCAAATTTTCCGCTGTAGTAATCCGAAATCAGCAATGTTGCCCCTACTTTTTTTCTTCGTAATTTTGCCCTCAAAGTCAGTTAATTGTAACAATCTTGCCCTTTGACCGACGTTGACCGTTAAAGTGTTGACGTGGCAGTTAACAGTGAAGTCAGTCATGCAATTTTGCCCTCAAAGTCATACAATTGCAGCAGTTTTGCCCTCGGTTTATTTAGTGTTTCGAGTTGAACTTTTACAAACAGAATATATAAAAAATCGATTAAAAATTGGTGTAAATATCCTTTAGGTCCCTGCTAATTTTAAAAATAAACAAAGTGAGAACTCTCACAAAATATTCTTCAATTTTTAAAAAAATATATAAACTTAATAAAAATAAATAAGATATTCAAAAATATTAAAAATAAAAACCAATATAAAAAATAAAATGTATTAGAATTTATAAAATAATAAAAATATAAATACAAAAATTTTAAAAGTATTTATAAACTATTAAAAATGAACAATTTCATCAAATGATAAAATATAAACATAAAGTTATAAATAAAAAATAATCAAAATTGACGTATAAAAACAGAAAAAAAATTTGGTAAAATTCTTCAATTTTTTAATACTAAATACTTTTTAATTTTTTATATTTATATTTTATTATTTTATAATTTCTAATATATTTTAATTTTTATATTTGTTTTTGTTTTCAATATTTTTTTGAATATTTTCTTTATTTTTATTAAGTTTATGGATTTTTTTTAAAAAAAATTGAAGAATGTTTTGATTTTTTGTGCGAGTTCTCACTTTTCTTATTTTTAAAATTACCGGGGACCCAAATGATATTTACGCCAATTTGTTAATCAATTTTTCGTATATTCTATTTGTAAAAGTTCAACTCAAAAAACTAAATTCTTTATGCAATTTTATTCAAAAACTAAATAAACTGAGGGCAAAATTGCTGCAATTGTATGACTTTGAGGGTAAAATTGCATGACTGACTTCACCGTTAACTGCCACGTCATCACTTTAACGGTCAACGTCGGTCAAAGGGCAACATTGTTAAAATTGACTGACTTTGAGGGCAAAATTACGAAGAAAAAAAGTAGGGGCAACATTGCTGATTTCGGATTACTACAGAGGCAAATTTGACCCTTTAGCCAAAAATTAAAATTAGCAACTCTCTTTTCTCTCTTCCCCATCGTATTTCTCTTTATTTTTTGTTGCATTTTATTGTGTCTTGTGCTTGTTGTCGTGATTTTTTTATTTCCTTTATTTTTTCTTATTTTTTTCTCAATAAGAATCTCCTCTTTTTCATTCCTCCTTTATGCACATCTTGTTTCGTTTTATTTCGGCTGCCTTTGTAGCACGATTTCCCTTTATCTTGTGGCACAAATTTCATCTACCTTTGTCGTAGTTTAGTGTTCGTGTAGCGATCTTCGAAATGCATTTATCTTATCAAGAAAGATAATGGTCTTGTATGGTTATATCATTTTTCTGGTAGTTTGTCGATGTTTTCAGAACTATTAGCGAAGCAATTAAGAATATTGACTTTGTTGGTCACCTCTCATGCATCAGTACTTAAACGTCTAGTTGGATAGAGACATGGGCAGTGGAGGAACTTGGTGATAGAGTTTCGGGGCTAACTTAAAACGTTAAAAAAGTAAAGGTTTAAATTAAAATTTTGAAAGGTTTAGTTTACATTTTCTTCAAATAAAAATGGGGCCTAACTAAAATTTTGACAGGCTTAATGAGAACTTTTAGAAATTATGGGAGAGATATAATTAAGAACATTCAAAAAATTTGAAACTTAATCTGAATTGTTAAAATTTTTGTAAGGGTCAAATTAGATGTTTTGAAAATTTTAAAGGTTTAAATTATAATTTTTTAAATTTGGGGGGTCGTGTCTCCCACGGGTCTCCATTGTCTTTTACCTCTAGACATGAAGATTTGTTCGCTAGATTTCTATAGATGATGAGGGACATAGTTAAAAGGGAATGTTTTGATTTTTTTTCATACCCTTTGGGTGTTCATGTTTTATTATTCTTTCTATGTATGAGATTTCTTGGTGAATAGAGTCACCAAATTTCTCTTCGCGTTTTGGGGTATGTTTTGTTATATCATTCCTTATTTGAATGAAATTTGATTTCCATTTAAAAATTAAGGGTAAACTATGTGGTTTGTCCCCTTTTGTTTTTAGGTTGTTTGATTTTGGTTACTAGTTTTGAAAATGTTAAGTTTTGGTCACTTATGTTATCAATTTATAATATTATGGTCATTGAGTCGTTAAATTTTGTTAGTGTGATGATGTATCATGCTAGTCAAAATGGTTTACTTTTAAGGGTCGGCGGTGGTGGTGAATGCTAGCCAATGGCAAGATGAGTGGCGACTGGCGGCGAGGGATTTAGCTAAAGTTTATAGAGCAAATTGATATTTTATCGAAAGTCCATGAGTCAAATTAGAAATAAACCCTTTTGACTAATGTGAAAAGTCATCACACTAACAGAAGTTAACAAATCAGTGACCAAATGATATAAATCGATAACGTAATTGACCAAAACTAAACTTTCCCAAAACCGGTGACCAAAATCAAATAGTCTGAAGACAAAAGGGACAAACCATATAGTTTACTTAAAAATTAATTAAAGAATATAAAAGAATTTTTTATAATTTTTATTATAAAACTTCATTTTTATAAACTAAACAAATATTTTAGATTGTATTATTACCTTTCTCATAATAGTAAATTAATTTTAATTATTTCCAATAATAAAAGCATATCATTAAAGTACGGTCCACATAATTTTTTTATACACGGCGGGTCCACCAGAGACAGAGCTAGGATCGAATATTAACAGGACCAAAATATTGAATTTCAAAAAAGCAAGGGCTTATTGCATAATTAAACTCGAAATTCATAGGACAAGACCTAATTTATTTAATATTTAAATTTAATATGACCTAAATTGTTATTGGACCAAAATATTTTAGGATATACTCTCATTGTTCTTTAGTTCAACCAAAAGATGTAAATGGATAGAGCGTTTGACGAACTGTTAGTGAGTCGTTCGTATAACGTTCGTTTAGTCAGTTAAATAAACGAGTGTGAACAAATTTTTATATCGGTTTAATAAACGAACAAACACAAACAGATGTGTATTTCGTTCGTTTATGTTCACGAACAAGCTCGTTTATAAGCTCATTTACTTGGTTTCCTTTTTCCTTTTATTTTTTTACATTTTAAATATTGGTGAATGTATGGAGTAAATTGAACACGTGGTGGTTTTTTGAGTTCAAACTGTGAAGCCTAGTGAACTTAAAGACTATTGGTAATTCCACCATTTTGGCGAACATATAAATGAGCATGCTAGCGGTCATATAAATGAACAAGTTCATGAATATTACACAAATATGCTCATGAACGTTAAACGAACATGTTCGTGAACGTTAAACAAACGAACATGAACACCATAAAAAATAAATAAACGAACATAAACATTATATTAAAAATTTAAACGAACCGAACATGAACACCATCAAATATAAATAAACGAACATGAACATAACTTTATTTGTTCAAGCTCGGCTCATTTAAGCTCAATCCCTACTTGATTATATATTTAATAAACTCTTATATTTTTTTAGTTTAAATAATTATTTTTACATGATCTAATTATTATTATAACAAAATTATCAAATAAGTATATTTTTTAATCGGGGCAGGGCCCCTTAGGCCCAAGGGAGCTCCACCCCTGAGGTCCACACATGATTTTAAAAATTAATAAATTAATTAAATGACATATAATGACTTTTAAGTCTCTCTACATAAAATCATTCACGTAGAATGATTTTTATAATTTCTTGTAATTCTTGTTATATTATGTGCGAAGCGTAGAATTTTTAAGTTTTACATATTTTTTAGTTTGTTGGATGATTGAAACTAACTATAAGAAATGAAAAAAAATTATTAAAAGAAAATTGAGTTACACTCCATTTAAAAGTTCCGATCTTAACTATTAAACTTAATTAATCTAATAATCCTGTACAAGTGTAAACTTAAATAATTTTATATTATGTGAGTGGATTTTTCTCTATATATAATTCCGTTCAACTCATCTAAGCAGATTTAACCAAATTGTGCAACTGCGTTTTCAACCATGCAAGCAAATAGCAATTGTCTTGAATCAAAATAAAATGGAAACAATCGGAATTAGTTGGTTTTCTTGGAAATCTAATATTTCATTCCTTGCGAAGATCTATCCCGGCCTTGTTGGCAACAGCATCCACTCCATTCTTCTCTATTGTCTTCAATGCCTTGGTCGACAATCGCAGTTTCACGTAGCGTTTACCGGCTTCCCACCAAACCTTCTTGTATTGCAGATTCACAAACTGCAATCTCTTCGTCTTGTGGTTCGAGAAAGAAACGTGGTTGGCTTTGTTCGCCTTCTTTCCGGTGAAGGGGCATATTCTGCCTGCAAAACATTGACTATTCATGCAATATCAAACAATTCTAATTTCATCTAATTCAACAAATGTATTGGACATAGGTGCTTTAGAGAAAATGAAGAGTTCGGATAACCCAACAAATCACTGATACCAACTGAAACATAAAAAATAACACATGTATTGGACATGCAAACAATTCTAATTTCATCTAATTCAACTTCACATTTTCATTATATCATTAGAAATTTTCAGTAAAACTTTTGCTTTTCAATACCACTATGGAATATAAATCAACCCATAAAAGCTGAAATAAAAATAGAGAAAAAAGAGCAAGGATTTACGAGCAACAGGCTGGAGAGCAGGAGAGAAAGGTGAGGGTACGGGCTTTGCAGGAGCCGCCACGTGGGAGAGGTTGCAGGAGATTTTGATGCCACCGAGTTGAGAAGTGAGAGAACCAAGAAGTTGTGGAGATGGGCTTGCCTTTAGGGTCTCTGCTTTGTTAAACCTAAGAAGCGAAGTAGTTCCCAAAGTGGCCAACGTCGCCATTGTTGCTTTCCCTGGTTTCTCACTTAATCTATCTTCCCCTTGTTTTGTGGATAAGAAGATAATAATTCCATTCCTTGTTTTATCATTCGGGTTATCAGGGACTATTTTGTAATTGGGCACAGAATGCCAAAGTGCCCGTTGCCCAACCACATGAAGAAAAAAAAATTCAAAATTACATTTTTTTAATAATTTATATCAACTCAGTTAAATATTATTAAAATATTATTCTTTTAATCGAAATGGACCCAAATCAAAGACAACACGAAATAAATAAAAGATATTAATAGAAATAAAGAAAGATGAGATATGAACAGCTGCACAACTCATCAAAAAGTCAAATATATTACCTTATAAAGCCATATGTAAGGTGTAAAAACCTAACCAACCTAAAAACTTGATTAAAATTGACCGATCTCCTATTGACTCGAACCGAAATGACCCGAAGCACAGTAGAACCGAAATTGAATCTGAACTGAATGATATCAGACCCGAAATAACCGAAACTAAAATGACCCGAACCAAACTCGAACCGATTGACCCGTTTGCCACCTCTAAATATATGTGTCTTTTGTCAAAGAGTTAAGAATATGTATGAACACACACTATTTTATAATTACCTTTAGAATATTGAAAAAATATTATTATTTTAAATAAGGCTTGAAACTGTAAAAAGCTATTCAACTCTTGAAAAAAAATCAATTAAGTCCCCACATTTTTATCTACTTAATCAAACTTTTGAACCAGTAATTTAAATCAATTAAGACGTTTGATCATTAAATCTTGACAGTTTTTTAATATTATTGTAACATGGTACACTACAGTTTTATGATTTGACATATATTTTCTATAATTTTTTTAGAATTTTTACGATTTTTAAAAAAAATTAAATAAAATTAAAACAATCTGAAAATTTTTAAGTAACAACAATATAATATGACGCGTTGCACCATTTGATCCAAAGCTTGTTAAATTCAATAATAAATGTCAAACAAACAACTTAATTAATTTTTTTCAACAATCCAAGACTTTTATGTAATTTTTAAATTAAAGAACAAAGATACTCATTTAACCATTTAAAATATTGTTCATTTAAAAATCAATCATGTGTTTAATAAGTTTTATATATAATTCTTTAACACTACATGCATATGATCTTTACTGAATAAATAAATTATAAAATATATATAAATAACATTCACCCATATGGTAAGTATAAGAAGAATTTAGAGGTGGAAATTGAGTTGTTTGGATTGCGTTCGGGTCAGGTTGATTTTTTGGCTCAGGTTCGCTTTTGGTCGAATTAGATTTGATTCAGATTTAGTTTGTGTCTATGTCATTTGGGCCGAGTCGATTGATTCTTAGACCGAGTCAATATTGGATTGATTAATTTTTCGGGTCACATCAATATATGATCCATTGGATTTTTTGTTTCGGTCAATATCGGATTGGTCGATTTTCGGTTCGGGTCAATTTTGAGTCGGATCAATATATGAAAATAGTCTTTTAAAGGAGAAAATATGATATCAAACCATTAAACCATTACTAAAGTTGGTTTTTAATCAGTAATATAATAAAAATGATAATAAAATATACATATTCGAACAAACTAAAATTAGGGTTACTTTTAGTTCAGGTTACATTCGGTTGGGGTTGATTTTCGGTTCGAGTTGATTTTCAGTTTGGGTGGTTTTCGATTCAGCTTGGTTTTCATTTTGGATTGCTTTCAGTTTGGGTAATTTTTGGGTTCGGTTACTTTCGGTTTGAGTTGATTTTTGGTTCAGCTAAAATTCGATTCAATTTTAGCATTGTTCGATTTGCTTTGGGTTCGGGTCAAGTTTAGACATCTTGTTTGGGTCTATATTGGCAAGTAAATTAGATCGGGTCTCGGGTTAAGTTTACTCGGTCTAAAGAAGATCTAATTGTTATTATTATACAACCATCAAAGTATTCATTTTTTGATTAAATAAAGAGGTATTACATTCTCACACTAAGATTTGAACCCATATAAGATGGGTCAATATGAGCATCATTAGCCACTAGGCCAATTAATGGATCTTTGCAACCACTCGATCCCCTGTCTGCCTCCGGCGCGATTGTGCCGCCTCTTACCATCATAAGACCTCGTCGTCTTAATGATGAACCATCCAATTCGGGTTGATCGCCAGACCCTGTTTCCCCCGCTTCTCCAGCAGATCCCGCCGCTCAAGCTTCGTCATCACCAGTAGAAGGTATTCAATCCGTTAACCCCACTAATCCCTCCAACCTTATGCAACCTACTATACCTATCATGTCTTGGACGATCGATCGTCCTTTATGGAGGGAATCCAATATACTGCCCAAGTTCCCACCGAATCAAATATCCCTAGACATCGTCATGTCCCTTCGAATGTTATGATTGGCCAGACCCATAACCCTACTGATTCTCCTGCGTCTGCTGCTATCCCCACCCCATCCCTCCCCTCATACAAAGATACGTTGATGGGTGAGGAATCCCTGCGACAAATCGTCGAGGAAGAAATCCTGGACGAAGAGGATGTTATCCTTGTCTCCAAAGATGTTACTTGATACGTGGTGGATGGTGTTATTGCTATTGATTTCTCAGATAGGGTTCAAGCCCTGGCCGCCAAGAGCCTTGAGCACATGATTGTTGTTAAGCTTCTTGGTCGTCATATTGGTTACAACACCCTTCGTACCAGGCTCTATGATCTTGGAAGCCATCGCAAGCTTTTTCGTCTGATGGATATCGAGAACGACTATTTCCTTGTTACCTTCCAAACTCACTCGGATAACACTAAGGCCATATCTAGAGGACCTTGGGTGGTTTTTGGCCACAATCTCATTATCGAACCTTGGTCGGTAGACTTCTCCACATCTCTGCCACACATTAACCGTGTTGTTGCTTAGGTTCCCCTCTCGGGATTGCTAGTGACCCTATATAATTGTAGCATGCTCAAAGAGATGGGTGAAAATATTGAGCTCGTAATCAAACCCAATTTTCAGATGGAACGTGGTCGATGAGACCGATTTGCAAGAATGACGATCAGCTTAGACCTTCATATAGAAATAATGTTTTGATATAATAATTGAAAAATGTTTCGGGCTAAGTTAAAAAGAATTCAAAACCATTTCTAAAGTCCAAACAACTTGAAACTATGTTTAGGGGATGTTTTAAAAGGTTTTTACATGTTTTCAAAGCCAATTTCAACAAAACCATCCAGGTGTTTCGATACGGGTCTTTACAGTGTTAAAGTGTTTCAAAACGGGTTTCGAAACGGGCTTTTATCTAGGTGAGATTTTGCATAGCGTTTCGATACGACCCCTGTTGTTTCAATATGGATACGTGGCATTGACCTCAACGATCACAAACTCCCCAACAACTATTTCCCAACTAACATTTAAATGCAGAGAGTTTTGATATGGTGTTAAACGTTTCGATATAGGCGTTCCGATACGGCCAAGGGCATTTTGATACGGGTGATGCATCAGACTGCAGCGGCTCTTTCTTTTCCAAGAGTGTTTCGAAACGGGTTCGAGTGTTTTGAAACGGGGAGCTGCAGAACTGCATTTATGGTGGGAAATTAAGTCTCCAACGGCTCCAATTCAACCCCAACGACTAGTAACAGCTACAAACTCAAAGAGGAGTATAAAAGGGACCTCCAAGCATCTAGTAATGGTTAATGCTTCAATTGTCAACATCATAATGATCAAGAATTTGTCTTAAGGATTTATTGTATAGACAACACTTGTAAGCCTAATTGTCAAATTTGCTCAAGTGTTTAGGTTTTAGGTGAGAGCTTCAATTGTGCAAACATATACCTTCTAGAGGGATTTCTAGTTTGCTAAGTCTTTCTTGTGTCAGAGAGTGTTTGATCAAGCTTTGGGTAGAAAGCTTGATCGTTGTAACATTTTCCTTCTAAGCCGAGAAAAGGGGACGAAATTCTTAGTGAATTTGTTTGGAAATCCTTAGTGGGAAGCTAAGGTAGTGTATGTAGACCTTGGTTAGAAGGTTGAACCACTATAAATCCTTGTGTAAATTGTCAATCTATTCATTCCCACAAAAACACCCAAAATTCAACTTCTCCATCACTTAGCAAGCAAGAATGGTTGAAGGAATCGTGCACCAAATATCTCAACACTTCGGAAGCCTTTAATATCGATACTCCTCATCGATGGCCGGCTCCAAATTGTCGAGTACGAGTCTCTCCTGACTATTTTTTTAGTGCGGGAAGTATGGTTATGTTCAGGATATCTACCCATTGGTTGCCAACCCTTTGGGTGATGTGTGCTTGCCTCCCACAGTCTCTCCTACTGTGCCCACTGCATCACTAGCCTCTGAACCCTTCGGCCCATGGATGATGGTCGAGCGCCGCTAGCGCCGCAATGCTCACAAGGACAACAACTCAGGTAAGTCCTATGCATGTTTGATGATCAATGAGTCTCGGTTTAACCCTATCTTCAACGAGGATCCATTTGAGCAATCACAATCATCTTGCCAACCCTCCCCAGTCCTTCCAATCATGGAATGCTCGCTCTAGTTGAAGCCAACCCCAATTCTAAAGCATCCATGCAATGTAAAGCAAATCATGGTCCTAAAACCATGTCATTGGTTGACAGTCGTGGAAAGGAAAAAGCTCACTCTAATAAAAGTCCAACGAAGTTGCGCAGCTCTATCCCTTTCCACAAGCCATAGATGTTCAGGCCCAAGCCTGTACCTTGTCTTCTAAAGTGTCATATCTTTCCTCGCGCAAAGTTTCGAGGCTAAGTTCCACCCAGTTTGCTCCTTTCATTCGTCCCCATCCTCCATTGATAAACGCAAACACATGGCAATGGTGGTCAATAAAAATGTTGATCCTAACATACCAGATCTTACTGGAAGTCTTGGACTTTGTTTTGAGCTACGTGAGAAGCTATCGGATGGTCCATTACCTGTAGTTGTTGCTTTGCCAAGTACGGGTACTATGAACCCAGCACCTGAAGCTACTGCCCCATTTGCGGAACCTATTGCTCATGCTCTAGCTACGGATACTAATGCCAAGTATTTGTCATCCCTCCATGCTTAGTAACATTTTCTTCCCTTTCCTTCTAATGATGATTTTAAATTTTTTATGCTGGAATGCCCAAGGTTGTGGGTATCTTAAATTTATAACGTATGCTAAGCAATATTTCATGGACTATAAACCAGACTGAAGAACTAATGTTTTGATATAATAATTGAAAAATAGTTTTGAACTATATTGAAAAGATTTCAAAATGCTTTTAAGTCCAAACAACTTGAAAATATGTTTAAAGAATTTGTAAAGAGGTTTTAATGCGTTTTCTAAAGCCAAACTTTACAAAACCACACCCATATGTGTTTCGAAACGACCATTCACAATGTCAAAACGTTTCGATACAACTTTGTCTATTTTGAAATGGGCTTTAATCTGGGTGAGGGTTTTACATAGCGTTTCGATACGGGCTTCACTATTTCGATACATCTATTTCCCCAACGGTCAAATCCCCAACGACTATTTCCCCTCAGTAATTTAAATTGTAGCTCAACTGTCACTCGTTCTGAAACGATGTGTAATCGTTTCGATACAGATCAAGAGCGTTTCGAAACGGCTAGAGGCGTTTCGATACGGCTTGCTGCATCAGACTTCAACGACTAGTTCTGAAGAAGGTCGTTTCGATATGGGCTCGCCTGTTCCGAAATGGACATCACTAGAACTGCATTTATGGTGGGAATTAAAGTCTCTAACGGCTCTAAAATAACCCCAACGGTCCTCAACAGCTACAAACTCATTTGGGAGTATAAAAGGAACCTCCAAGCATCAAGAGAAGACTAATGCTTTAATTGTAACAACATTATGATGTCAAAATTGTCTTAGAGCTTAATTGTACATTTTCTTGTATAGACAACACTTGTGAGCTACACATTGTCAAAATTGCTTAAGTGTTTAAGTTTTGGGTGAGAGCTTTATAGTGCAAACAAATATCTATTAGAGGGATTTCAAGTTTGCTTAGAATTTCTCTTGTAAGAGAGTGTTTGATCAAGCTTTGGGTAGAAAGCTTGATCGTTGTAAAAGTTACCTCCTAAGCCGAGAAAAGGGGACGAAACTCTTAGTGAATTTGTTTGAAATCCTTAGTGGGAGCTAAGGTAGTGGGTGTAGGTGCTTGTTAGAAGTTCGAAGCACTATAAATCCTTGTGTCTATTGTCTATTTTCACCACCCACTAATTCACCCAAATATCCAACTTCTCCACCACTTGGAGAGCTATAACGGTTGAAGGAAATCGAGCATATAAAACCCAAATTTTTTTATCAGAGCTTGGCTCAATTGAAGATGATTAACCTCCTATTGAGGCGATCTGGCAAGCTCGAAAAACATTTCAAACAACTGGTTCAATGGCTCAATCCATCGACAAGCCACCCTTCTTCGATGAGACTAACTATGCTTATCAGAAGATGAGGATGATGTTCTTTGTCAAATCCAAAGACTACAAGCTTTGGGACATTATTGAGGATGGCCCGTTCGTTCCACAAAGAAGCAAGCCGGATTGGAGTGCCGATGACCGCAAGAAGATTGAACTAAATTGCAAGGCCTTGCACTTCATCTTTTGTGCACTTAGCATCAACATCTATGAGAAGATGTCTTCTTGTGAGAGTGCCAAGGAAGTTTGGGACAAGCTCGAAGTTACATACGAGGGAACAAACGAAGTAAAGGAGACCAAGATCGACCTCCTCAACCACGAGTATGAGAACTTCAAGATGGATCCGAAAGAGGATATTGAGAAGATGTTCCATCAATTCTCCACCATCACCAATGGACTCAAAGGTTATGGAAAATTCAATCCAGAAGAAAAGCTTGTCCGAAAGCTTATCGATTCTCTTCCCGAGTCTTGGGACTCGAAAAAGACCGCCATCATCGAAGCCAAAAATCTCAAAACTTTGAAGCTTGATGAACTCATGGGGTCACTTCTCACTCGCCAAATCATGAAGAAAGACAAAGAAGAGGAGAAGAAGAAGGAAGAGATAAAGAAGACGGGGAAGAAGAAAGCCATTGTAACATCCCAATTTTGGGCTTAGAAGTTTAGGGTCTGAACTGGACCGGTCTAATTTTCGGTTCGAATATAAAAGGAGGTTTTAGGGAAAGCCTAGTTCGGAATGCTTTAAAAATATGGAAAAGTATCTAAAAATCCTCTTGTAATATATATAAGAGAGTGGTGAAATCAATTTTACAAAATAAGGTTTGGAAATACTACATTTCGGTGTAGTGACTAAAATGCGATTTTTGAAAAGTTTAGTGGTGACAGTTTTGTAAGAATTGAAACTTTGAATCTTTTAGGAGCTTATTTACCCAAAAATGATTTCTCCAGATTTTTCCTTAATTTGGGTGACTTAATTAATGTTTTAATTAATTAAAAAGAGAAGAGAAACTACCTTTTGGAAATTCTTAACTACCTTTTCCTAGATTTTTTCTCATTCCTTTTTCTCTCAAAATTCCATCATCCAAACACTTTTTCTCCAACAACTTTTTCATTGATTTTCACTTCAATTGATGAGATTTCTATCATCAATTGTTCCAAATCAATCTTGCATCAAATCCTTTTGATTTTCTCATTGGATTTTCAAGAAAATTGGCTCAAATCAAGGAGAAATCACCATTTAGAGGTAAGATTGTTCTTCTCCTTTAAATACTCAGTTCTTTACTGAAATTCCGAAGTTGTCAATCCTTAATTTAAGTTTTGTAAATGGTTTTAATGTTAGAAACTTGATTTTGGCTTAAAACTCAAGATTTGGAAGAAATCTTGAAGAATTTTGTTGTGATTGTTTGGGCTCTGTTTTGAGATGATTCTTAAATGTATTTTGGATGTCTAATGATGTGGAAATGAGGTTTTATCAATGCAATCCCGAATAGGTTGTATTTCCTAAGTTTTTGCTTATGTAAATGGTGGTTTTTGAGGTGTTTATGGTGTTCTGTTATAGCTGGAGGTATAAGGACGAGTTTAGGTTTATTTTGGATGCTAATTGATGTTTAGAAATGGTTAGATGTGATGGATCTTGGCTGGGTTAAGTTTTGGAAGAGTTTAGAGGTGATTTCGGTTGTGTTTGGTAGCCGAAATGTTGGTTTTAAGTAGAGCAGCGAGTTTAAGTGTGTTGGATGAAGATTTCAATGCATGATGATGCATTAATCCTCTGCTTTGATGTGTTTAAAATAGGGGAGACATCTTCGGACACTTTTGGAGTTGATCCGGAGGCTTAATCGACGTTTCGGCAAGCTAGCGAAACGTAATTGGTGAGTGGAGTTGGGTTTCCAGCTTTGAAATAATTATTTGAAGGTTTTTGGAGCTTAGTTTAAGTCTAATCAACTTAGCTTAGCTCAAGAGTAAGTTTTCGGAAAAACTCCCTCGGATGTGCTATGAAGTGGTTTGATGCATTGATTATAATTTGCATGTTTAAATTTTGTTTTGAAAGCATGTTTTAGCACGGTTAATGTTGGTTTTGAAAGCCATGTATTGAAGGATGCTCAAGGTAAGAGATCCTTGGTTTGACATATGGTTAATATGGTTTTGATGCTTAGGGATGCATGATGATAAATGGCTTGATTAATGCTTTAAAACAGTGAATTGTTGATGGTAACGATGTATATTGGCAAGTGATGTAATGGTTTTAAAGTACTTGAATCGGATATAGTTAGCCGGCTATAGGATTGGGTGCACCGTGAATAAAGTCGCCTTGGATGTTGAGGGGTTGTGATTGTACCGTAAACTCCATCTAAGTACCCTAACGAGTGAGGAAAGATCACAACGGTGGTTAAAAGTCCGTGTGTGGATCTTGTGTTATGTGTCCCTTGCACTCGTTAGTGGAATTATACAACTACCGATGAGTGATGCGGAGGGGTTGTTATTGTACTGTTAAACTCCATCACGGGTGTTGAGGGGTTGTGATTGTACCGATAAACTCCACCTTATGTTGTTCGGTAGTGTGTATGAAGCGTTTGGGACAACGCTTGTAATCCGCGTATCCGATTGTGTTTTGAGTTGTAAATGGTTATGAGTTATCACTTGAAAGCCAATTTGATGTGTTGATTATAATGAAGCATGAGATGCTTGTAAAGTATGCAAGGTTGCATGAAAAGAGATGAGCATGTGATTAAAATCTTTGTTGAAAGTGTTTTCTAAAATGCATTATTGTGTTGTTTTCTTTAGAGCATGCCTCACTAAGCAATTGTGCTTACGCTCTCTCTCTTGAACCAATAATGCAGATAATTGAAGTGTTTAAGGGACACGAGGCTAGAGTGTCCAAGGGAAACCAAGCTCATGTATGGTGATGTTTCCATACTATTAGTTTTGGTAATTTGGCAATGGGAACCTAAGATGTGTTTTGGGAGATGTTTTGGACTCCCTAGCTTGTGGCATGTTGCTTTTGATGGTTTGAACTTGTAAATGGCCTTTTGATGCTTGCTTTGGAGATTGGTTGATTGATTGGTTTGGATAATAGGAAGCATGCCTATAGAGATGTGGAATTCTATGTTTGATGCTATGAATGTGTTTAGGAGTTGCAAACATGCACCTTATATGTATGATGTCTTGTTGGCATGATTAGGAAGTCATTAGGATGTGTTTGAGTGGATTTATGTATGAAAAACCAGCAAAATCTGTAGCTTCTGGGCAAACCGTATCGGAACACCCACTGGCGTTTCGAAACGGGGGCTTGAAATGGCCTTCGTGTTTCGAAACGACTGGAGGCTATTTCGAAACCGTTTGGCCACTGGAAGGCCTTGTTTTGGAACTAGTCTTGGAACCAACCTGTGTTTTGGAATGATCAACTCCGTTTCGAAACAGGTGACCGTTGGGCACTGATTTGAATGGTGTTGAGGTTTGCAAGCTTTACGTTTTAGTCCCGAAAGTTGTATTTACAATTGTATGAGTTCGAGAAGTCCAATTAAGGTGAAATTTGACCAGGAAGCATGTAACATGAGTAATTTAATATTGGTAACTTAAAAATCAGTTAAGACCTTCTAATTTTCAGAATTTACATTTTGGTCCCTAATATTTGTATATTGTGTAATTGAGTCACTTATTGAAATTCGATCGTTGTGCTTTACGCGTATATGTTTCTCAAGTGTTCACCTAGGGTTAACATGTATCTAGACAAGTTTCAAAAGAAAAAAAGGGTCGTTAATCAAGGTTGACTTTCGGGTTGACTTTGATTTTCCCCGTGTAATCTCCGGAGTTCGGGTCAACCGTCTAGGCCGGGCTAAGGGGGTTACATTTGGTGGTATCAGAGCTGAGTTCTCGTGCAAATGGGAATGGTTATGTGGGTGATGTATGTGTATTCGCATGATATGCCTTTTGGATGAAAGAATGTTGTTTGAATTGTGATGTATGGTTGCAATTGTGATGTTATACTATGTTGAAGCATGTTAGGGGAACCCATTGCCATATCAAAACTAATGAAAGGAATTGTTTTTGGAAGATGAGCTTGATTACTTGGATTACTTACCTTGTTGAGCCTAATTATGTTTATTGCATTTGTGTTAGTGCATTGTTTTCTTGTAAATAGGGCCTCGTAGAGAGATGAGGATGAATACGAGAGCTATAGCTCAGAATGAGAATGAGGAAAATGTTGATAAGGTTGTGGATATACCTCCTCCCCTGGTGGTGGACCACCCGGAGGTGGTGGTGCTGGAGGTGATAATGCTGGTGTTGGTGCTGGTGCTGGGGTCACTGGACCTGAAGGTGGGCAGGGGCAAGCTGCTCCTGACATGACTGTGTTGATTCAGGCTATTGCGAGAGCCTTTCAGGCAGCAGTAGCTGGAGCTCACGGAGCTGCGCATCAGGGTGATGCTAACATGAGATTGCCTTTGGAACGTCTTCACAGTCTGGGAGGGACTGAGTTCAGAGGTTTATCTCCTGAAGGTTTTGAATCTTGGTTAGAAAGCACCAAGAGGATTTTGGGGCAAATGAACTGCAACAATGTGCAGAAGTTGGGTTGTGTGGTGTCACTGCTGCATGATGATGCTTATACGTGGTGGACGACCACTGTCTCTGGGATGGAGGAAAATGATGTGACTTGGACGTTCTTTCTGAACGCGTTCAAGCGAAAGTATCTAGGTGTGCGATACCTAGATGAGAAGAAAAGAGAATTTATGTCTCTTACGTAAGGAAGCATGACGGTGGCTGAGTATGAGATCCAGTTTGTCCGCCTTAGTTAGTACGCACCTGAGCTAATCCCTGATGAGCGGGAGAGGTGTGAGCGTTTCCGTTATGGTTTGGTGACGGACGTGAAGACTTTCATGCTTGCAGCTGAGTATACAGATTTTGATGTGCTGGTGAGTAGAGCGAAGGACACTGAGTAGAACTTGGGTCTGTCTTCCAGAGGCGTTAGTTCTAGCTCGGGCAAAAGAGCTGCTGATTATAGTTCCGGTGGTGGACGGAACAAGAGAGGACGAGATAAGAGGTATCAGTCTTCTGCTAGGCGTGGTAGTGGAGGGCATGGTGCGCTTGTTCAGGGAGATAGGATGAGAGCTGATCAGAACACGTGTTGGACGTGTGGATCTCGTGGCCATTTGAAGCGAGATTGTCCTCGAGCAGCGAGGGAGGTTCAGGCTCCTATAGCAGTAACCGGTAATTCGTGCTGGAATTGTGGTTCGGCAGACCACATGAGGAGGGAGTGTCCTTTGTTGGTCGGTGGTTGTCAGGGACGTGCTCCTGGGGTATTTGCACCACAGAGAGGTCGTGGGCGCGGCCGTGGTAACTTCCAGCGCAGAGATGATGGTGGGAGGAATGTGGCGCATGTGGTGGATGTTCGACCTGAGGGTGGTGTCTAGGCTCGAGTGTATGCTCAGCGTGAGAGGAGAAATGATACGGATGTGATCGCATGTACCTTTACTTTGCAATCCTTATCATTACTTTCCTTGATTGATTCTGGATCTACACACTCATACATATTGCTAGAACATGCTCAATTGCTTGGTTTACCTATTGAGTCTTTGGATGTTGGTATGCGTGTAACTAGTTCCTTTGGTGAGACCATTGTGACACGGAAGTTGTATAGAAGATGTTCTTTGGTAGTGCAAAACCATGTTTTTCTTGTTGATCTCATGGAATTGTCATTCTATGGTTTTGATGTAATCCTTGGTATGGATTGGCTTGTTGAACATCGAGCTGTAGTGGATTTTGAGAACAAGCGAGTTTCGTTGAAGCTTGCGGATGATTATGAGGTAGTGGTGGTTGGTGAGAATGTGAAGTTTCTTGCCAATGTGGTGTCTTCGTTGGAAGCAAGCTGTATGCTGAGGCAAGGTTGTAATGCCTATCTAGCCTTTGTTATGAATCCTAGCTCTAAGGAGTTGCGAGTTCAAGATATCAAGACTGTGCGAGAGTTTCCTGGAGTGTTTCCGGAGGAGTTACCTGGATTGCCTCCTAGTCGAGAGGTGAAGTTTGGGATTGAGTTGTATGAAAACACAACTCCAGTATCCATTACTCCTTACGGAATGACACCTTAAGAGTTGAAGGAGCTGAAGACGCAACTTCAGGAGTTGCTTGATCGTGGTTTCATTCGGCCGAGTGTGTCACCTTGGGGTGCACCAGTCTTGTTTGTGAAGAAGAAGGATGGCACTATGAGAATGTGCATCGATTATCGTCAGCTGAATAAGTTGACTATCAAGAATCGGTATCCTTTTCCGAGGATTGATGATCTTTTTTATCAGTTTCGGGGAGCGGATGTGTTCTTTAAGATGGATTTAAGGTCAGGTTATTATCAGCTCAAGGTGAAAGATGTGGATGTGCCAAAAACAGCCTTTAGAACGAGGTATGGGCATTATGAGTTCCTTGTGATGCCGTTTGGCTTGACGAATGCTCCTGCAGCTTTTATGGACATGATGAATAGAGTGTTCCATGAATACTTGGACAAGTTTGTTGTGGTGTTCATTTATGACATCTTTGTGTACTCTCGTACTGAGGAGGAGCATGAAGGGCATTTGCGGATTATGTTGCAGGCGTTGTTGGAGAATCAGCTTTATGCTAAGCTGAGCAAGTGCGAATTCTGGCTTAGGGAAGTTGTTTTCCTTGATCATGTGGTTTCTGCTGAGTGGATTCGTGTTGATCCTCAGAAGATTGAGGCGGTGATGAATTGGGAGCCTCCCAAGTCTATTCACAAAGTCCGTAGTTTCCTTGGGTTGGCAGGATACTATCGGAGGTTTGTGGAAGGATTTTCAAAGATTGTTGCACCTTTAACGAAGTTGTTGCAAAAGGATGTCAAGTATTAGTGGACAGAAGCAAGACAACAAGCTTTTGAAAAGCTTAAGGCAGCTTTGACGCAAGCTCCTATCTTGGTTCAACCTGAATCAGGGAAAGAGTTTGTAGTGTACAACGACGCATCCTATGTTGGTTTGAGGTGTGTGATGATGCAAGAGGGTAAGGTGGTGGCTTATGCATCGCGCCAGTTGAAGGTGCATGAGCGCAATTATCCTACGTATGATATTGAGTTAGCTGCGGTGGTCTTTGCTTTGAAGATTTGGAGACATTACTTGTATGGTGAGAAGTGTACTGTGTACACGGATCACAAAAGTTTGAAGTATCTGATGTCTCAGAAAGAGTTGAATCTTAGGCAGTGACGTTGGGTGGAGTTGCTTAAAGATTACGATCTGACGATCGAGTACCATCCGGGAAAAGCTAATGTTGTAGTGGATGCCTTGAGTAGAAAGGTGGCAGTGGAGTTGAGGGCTATGTTTTCCAGCTTAAGCATTTCGCGAGATAGGGGTCTTGTGGCTTAATTGCAAGTGAAACCATCTTTGGTTCAGTTGATAAAGGTTAAGCAGTTGGTGGATGATTCTTTGGTGCCACATGTTCAGGATATTGCTGAGGATAGACCATCGGATTTCTGTTTTAATGATGATGGGTTTCTACGTTTTGGAAGTCGGGTAGTAGTGCCGAATGATGCTGAGTTGAGGCGTACTATTCTGACTGAAGCTCATAGTAGTCCTTTTGCTATGCACCCTGGTAGTACAAAGATGTATCGTGATCTTAAGGATGAGTACTATTGGGTGGGTTTGAAGAAAGATGTTGCGGAGTACGTGGGTAAGTGCATGGTTTGTCAGCGGGTTAAGGCTGAGCATCAATTTCCTTCTGGGTTGTTGCAACCGTTGAGGATTCCTGGGTGGAAGTGGGAAAAGATCACCATGGACTTTGTGTCTGGTTTTCCTTTGTCGCCATCGAAGAAGAATTTGGTGTGGGTGATTGTAGATCGCCTTACGAAGTGTGCGTATTTCTTACATGTGCATACTACGTATACCTTGGACAAGCTTGCAGAGTTGTACATTGCTGAAATTGTGCGACTGCATGGTGTGCCAAAGTCTATAGTGTCGGATAGAGATCCGAGGTTTACATCGCGTTTTTGGGAGTGTTTGCATCAAGCTTTGGGTACGTGGCTGAATTTCAGTACTTCTTATCATCCACAGTCGGATGGACAGTCTGAGCGTGTTATTCAAGTGCTGGAAGATATGTTGAGGTGATGTGTGATTGAGTTTCAAGGTTCTTCGGAGAAGTATTTGCCTATGGTGGAGTTTGCTTATAACAATAGCTAGCAGGCAAGTATTCAGATGGCACCTTATGAAGCCTTGTACGGGAGGAAATGCAGAACTCCTCTTTGCTGGGCTGAAATAGGTCAGAAGTAGGTTTCGATGCCGGCTTTGTTGAAAGGAACCACCGAGAAGGTGAAGCTCATTTGTGAGTGATTAAAGGCAGCTTCTGATCGACAGAAGTCTTACGCAGATTTGAAGCGTAAGGAGATTGAGTTTGCGGTCGGTGACCATGTGTTCTTGAAGGTTTCGCCTTGGAAGAAGGTGATGAGGTTTGACCGAAAGGGTAAGTTGAGCCCTAGGTATATTGGACCATACGAGGTGATTGAACGTGTGGGTCCTGTTGCTTACAAGTTGAGGTTACCGCAAGAGTTGGAAAAGTTTCATGAAGTGTTTCATGTTTCTATGCTTCGGAGTTATAGATCAGATCCTTCACATGTTCTGCCTGTGGAGGAAGTGGAGTTGAATCCAGACTTGACCTATGATGAAGAGCCGGTTGAAATTCTGGATTCGGACAGTAAAGTTCTTCGGGGCAAGACCATTCAATTGGTTAAGGTGTTGTGGAAGCATCGTGGTGTTGAAGAAGCCACGTGGGAAAGAAAGGATGATATGAAGAAGCAGTTTCCGTACCTTTTTCCTCCAAGTAAATTTCAAGGACGAAATTTCTTAAGGGGGAGAGTTGTAACATCCCAATTTTGGGCTTAGAAGTTTAGGGTCTGAATCGGACTAGTCTGATTTTCGGATCGAATATAAAATGAGGTTTTAGGGAAAGCCTAGTTCGAGATGCTTTAAAAATATGGAAAATATCTAAAAATCATATTTTAATATATATAAGAGAGTGGTGAAATCAATTTTACAAAATAAGGTTTGGAAATACTACATTTTGGAATAGTGACTAAAATGCGATTTTTGAAAAGTTTAGTGGTGACTGTTTTGTAAGGATTGAAACTTTGAATCTTTAAGGAGCTAATTTACCAAAAATGATTTCTCCAGATTTTTCCTTAATTTGGGTGATTTAATTAATGTTTTAATTAATTAAAAAGAGAAGAGAAACTACCTTTTGGAAATTCATAACTACCTTTTCCTAGATTTTTTCTCATTCCTTTTTCTCTCAAAATTCCATCATCCAAACACTTTTTCTCCAGTAACTTTTTCATTGATTTTCACTTCAATTGATGAGATTTCTACCATCAATTAGTTCCTAATCAATCTTGCATCAAATCCTTTTGATTTCCTCAATGGATTTTCAAGAAAATTGGCTCAAATCAAGGAGAAATCACCATTTAGAGGTAAGATTTTTCTTCTCCTCTAAATACTCAGTTCTTTATTGAAATTCCCAAGTTGTCAATACTTAATTTAAGTTTTGTAAATTGTTTTAATGTTAGAAACATGATTTTGGCTTAAAACTCAAGATTTGGAAGAAATCTTGAAGGATTTCGTTGTAATTGTTTGGGCTCTGTTTTGAGATGATTCTTAAATGTATTTTGGATGTCTAATGATGTGGAAATGAGGTTTTATCAATGCAATCCCGAATAGGTTGTATTTCCTAAGTTTTTGCTTATGTAAATGGTGGTTTTTGAGGTGTTTATGGTGTTCTGTTATAGCTGGAGGTATAACGACGAGGTTAGGTTTATTTTGGATGTTAATTGATATTTAGAAATGGTTAGATGTGATGGATCTTGGCTGGGTTAAGTTTTGGAAGAGTTTGGAGGAGATTTCGGTTGTGTTTGGTAGCCGAAATGTTGGTTTTAAGTAGAGCAGCGAGTTTAAGTGTGTTGGATGAAGATTTCAATGCATGGTGATGCATTAATCCTCTGCTTTGACGTGTTTAAAACTGGGGAGACATCTTCGGACACTTTTGAAGTTGACCCGGAGGCTTAATCGGCATTTCGGCAAGCTAGCGAAACGTAATTGGTGAGTGGAGATGGGTTTCCAGCTTTGAAACAATTATTTAAAGGTTTTGGGAGCTTAGTTTAAGTCTAAAAAACTTAGCTATGATCAAGAGTAAGTTTTCGGAAAAACTCCCTCGGATGTGCTATGAAGTGGTTTGATGCATTGGTTATAATTTGCATGTTTAAATTTTGTTTTGAAAGCATGTTTTAGCATGGTTAATGCTGGTTTTGAAAGCCATGTATTGAAGGATGCTCAAGGTAAGAGATCCTTGGTTTTACATATTGTTAATATGGTTTTGATGCATAGTGATGCATGATGATAAATGGCTTGATTAATGCTTTAAAACAGTGAATTGTTGATGGTAACGATGTATATTGGCAAGTGATGTAATAGTTTTAAAGTACTTGAATCGGATATAGTTAGCCGGCTATAGGATTGGGTGCACCGTGAATAAAGTCGCCTTGGATGTTGAGGGGTTGTGATTGTACCGTAAACTCCATCCAAGTACCCTAACGAGTGAGTAAAGATCACAACGGTGGTTAAAAGTCCGTGTGTGGATCTTGTGTTATGTGTCCCTTGCACTCGTTATTGGAATTATACAACTACCGATGAGTGATGTGGAGGGGTTGTGATTGTACCGTTAAACTCCATCACGGGTGTTGAGGGGTTGTGATTGTACCGATAAACTCCACCTTATGTTGTTCGGTAGTGTGTATGAAGCGTTTGGGACAACGCTTGTAATCCGCGTATCCGATTGTGTTTTGAGTTGTAAATGGTTATGAGTTATCACTTGAAAGCCAATATGATGTGTTGATTATAATGAAACATGAGATGCTTGTAAAGTATGCAAGGTTGCATGAAAAGAGATGAGCATGTGATTAAAAGCTTTGTTGAAAGTGTTTTCTAAAATGCATTATTGTGTTGTTTTCTTTAGAGCATGCCTCACTAAGCAATTTTGCTTACGCTCTCTCTCTTGAACCAATAATGCAGATAATTGAAGTGTTTAAGGGCAACAAGGAGGCTAGAGTGTCCAAGGGAAACCAAGCTCATGTATGGTGATGTTTCCATACACTATTAGTTTTGGTAATTTGGCAATGGGAACCTAAGATGTTTTTTGGGAGATGTTTTGGACTCCCTAGGTTGTGGCATGTTGCTTTTGATGGTTTGAACTTGTAAATGGCCTTTTGATGCTTGCTTTGGAGATTGGTTGATTGATTGGTTTGGATAATAGGAAGCATGCCTATAGAGATGTGGAATTCCATGTTTGATGCTATGAATGTGTTTAGGAGTTGCAAACATGCACCTTATGTGTATGATGTCTTGTTGGCATGATTAGAAAGTCATTAGGATGTGTTTTAGTGGATTTATGTATGAAAAAACAGCAAAATCTACAGCTTCTGGGCAAACCGTATCGGAACACCCACTGGCGTTTCGAAACGGGGGTCTGAAATGGCCTTCGTGTTTCAAAACGGCTAGAGGCTGTTTCGAAACGGTTTGGCCACTGGAAGGCCCTGTTTCGGAACTAGTCTCGGAACCAACCCGTGTTTCGAAACGGTCAACGCTGTTTCGAAACAGGTGACCGTTGGGCACTGATTTGAATGGTGTTGAGGTTTGCAAGCGTTACGTTTTAGTCTCGAAAGTTGCATTTGCAATTGTATGAGTTTGAGAAGTCCAATTAAGGTGAAATTTGATGTTGGTAACTTAAAAATCAGTTAAGACCTTCTAATTTTCAGAATTTACATTTTGGTCCCTAATATTTGTATATTGTGTAATTGAGTCCCTTATTGAAATTCGATCGTTGTGCTTTACGTGTATTTGTTTCTCAAGTGTTCACCTAGGGTTAACATGTATCTAGACAAGTTTAAAAATAAAAAAAAGGTTGTTAATCAAGGTTGACTTTCAGGTTGACTTTGATTTTCCCCGTGTAATCTGCGTAGTTCGGGTCAACCGTCTAGGTCGGGCTAAGGGGGTTACAGTCATGGAGCTTGGCATCAACACTAATGGCATTTCTCTCAAATCTTCCAAGTGCAACCATGTTGATACAAGTGAAGAAGAGGATGAAGAAGAAAAGATAGTTCATCTCTTCAAGAAATGTTCCCCATTCATAAAGAAAGTAATGAAAGAATTCGATCATGAATCAATGAAGAAGAAGAGGGCAAACACTTCAAGCCATAAGAAGAAGGCATATGTGGCTACATGGAGTGATGAAGACTCCACCGACAATGAACAAGCCAACTTTTGCCTTATGGCCATCGAAGAAGATTCAAGGGTAACTTCTAATTCATCTACCTCATGTTCATATTCTTTTGATGAATTACAAGATGCTTATGATGATTTGATTTTAGAGTTTAAAATTACATTTTGAAAAATAAGAAAATTGTTTCAAATTTGAAAATTCAAAATGATTTGATATCTAAAACCAAAATTGAACTCTAAGCAAAACTCAATGAGTTTGAACAAAAATGGGTTGATTTACAAAAATTGATTCATAAAGTTCAAGAAGAAAAAGATTTGATTTCCAAAGAGCTTTAAAAGAAAAATAATTTTAGAAAATCAAATTTTTATGTTAGATAATCTAGTGCCCCTAGATTTTTGAATGATAAAGTTTTAAGAAGTATTTGGGTCCCAAAAGGACTAAGTACTTCAACTAAAAAGGATGAAATTGAAAAATGATTCCTAAGTGGACTAAATTTTGTGCTACTAATGTCTATGGATCAAAGCAATTTGGATACCAAAAATTACTTGATTGTCTTATGTTAGGTGTGATGGAGATTGATAAACAAGTCCAAATTTAAGGGGGAGCTCCAAGCACACAATGAAGAACACTTGAAGAAGGACGGCTTCACATCCTCCCTTGAAGTTCAAGTGTTGCTAAAATCTAGTTGTTTTATTTGTTTAATTTGATTGATTTTTTTATTCAACTAGATTATCATATGTTGGACTAACATTATTTGATGATGCTTTGAGTAAGAGGGAGCCTTTTTAAATCCAAAATTCTTATTTGTGTCAATTTTTTTAACCTTCTAAATTATTTTGAACTTAAAGTTATTTAAATTCTTTTTGATATAACAAAAAGGGGGAGAAATGGTTTGAAAAATTGATCTTTCAAGAGAATAAGGGGCAGCTTTAACTTCTTTTAACTTTTGAAATCTCTTATTTAAATTTTCAAAATACAAAGGGGGAGAATCCTAAACAATTCTTCAAGTTGGTTTTATTATATCAAAAAAGGGGAGATTGAAGAACTAACGTTTTGATATAACAATTGAAAAATAGTTTTGGACTAAATTGAAAAGATTTCAAAATACTTTTAAGTCCAAACAACTTGAAAATATGTTTGAAGAATTTTTAAAGGGGTTTTAATGCGTTTTCTAAAGCCAAACTTTACAAAACCACCCAGGTGTTTCGAAACGACCATTCACAGTGTCAAAATGTTTCAATACAGCTCTATCTGTTTTGAAACGGGCTTTAATCTGGGTGAGGGTTTTACATAGCGTTTCAATACGGGCTTCACTATTTCGATACAACTATTTTCCCAACGGTCAAATCCCCAACGGCTATTTTCCAACGATAATTTAAATTGCAGCTCAGCTGTCACTCGTTTCGAAATGGTGTGTAACCGTTTTTATACAGATCAAGAGAGTTTCGAAATGGCCAGAGGCGTTTTGATACGGCTTGTTGCATCAGACTTCAACAGCTAGTTCTAAAGAAGGTCGTTCTGATACGGGCTTGCCTGTTTCGAAACGAACATCACCAGAACTGCATTTATGGTGGGAATTAAAGTCTCCAATGGCTCCAAAACAACCCCAACGGTCCTCAACGTCTACAAACTCATTTGGGAGAATAAAAGGGACCTCCAAGCATCAAGAGAAGACTAATGCTTCAATTGTAACAACATTATGATGTCAAAATTGTCTTAGAGCTTAATTGTACATTTTCTTGTATAGACAACACTTGTGAACTACACATTGTCAAAATTGCTCAGTGTTTAGGTTTTGGGTGAGAGCTTTACAATGCAAACAAATACCTATTAGAGGGATTTTGTAACCCCCTCGTCCTGGTCTGGACGACTGACCAGTCTGAGTGGGTCACACGGGGAAAACCGAAGTGAAACCCGTTAAGACTCCCCTTCGATTAGCAACCCTAGAAAATTTCTTTTAACATCATCATGTCTAAAGGCTTTAATACTTCCTATGTGAAACACGACAGTGGAAACTGTTGCGTGTAAAAGAGTCTATCGCAATTGTAGTGCAAGTGTACACGACGCAAGTAGTAAAGTGATACGAAGTATCGGATATCGTCTCCACAGGGATTGGGCTAATAGCTTCACCTTGTTTACTGCACGAAAGTAAAGGAAATATTTGAGAGATTTGTCACGAGAATAATAAAGAAAAAACGTAAATAAAAGAGTAGAATTATCAAGATAGAGAGAATGGGCTGGTATTGAATTGCTCGGTAGTGCAAGTATTGAATTGCTTAGGAACTCCAATTCTGTCGTCGTGCCCGTCGTCGACAGCACCTGTCGCGGCGGCTGTCCGTTAGCTGTCGCGGCAGCAGACACACCAGCTCCGTACTTCAAGCTTGGCAAGAATCCCAGATCTGCCTTGGCCTATCCCTAGGTCCAAGTCTGTCGATGATCACGTCTTTGATGATACCTCCCGGCGTGAATCGAAGGATGAACACCGATGTGTATGAATTCTTCTTTAGCCACTTAACCTTGCCCTATCCCTAGGCACAAGATAGTTCAACTATAAAGTAGAGAACTCGCTCTTATTTCTTTCGTATACTTAACTCTCCCGATGCTAAGTAAATGGGTAACCTCACAATGCTCTCCCGATGCTCTTGCAAGATGTTAAAACCAAAATAAGAGAACTTGAAGTTTATTTTATTGAACTTGAAAAATCCTAAAACAAAACAACCCTTGCAACTACTTTACAAAACAACCCGTGGCCCTAGGGGGAATTTAGAACATGTCGGTGACGGGTGAACGGCAGGGGTTTTTAGGTTTCGGTTATGGGGTGTTCGATGATATCTCCTAGGTTAAATCTATGCCCTTATATAAGCTTTGGGCTCAAGTCTTCTAAGGTAACAAGGATTACAACTTTAATTAAAAGTAAGATTCTAATAAAGACTTAATCTCTAATGATTCCTACTTTGCAGCCGCCACCCTTGTTTCTAAGAATTTCCTCTCCTTGAGCTTTGGCTTGACATATCTTTTGATCCGGGTCTTGGAAAAATATGTGGCTTTCACACGACAAACGAGCAGATTTTTCTCTATCTATCGAGGTCCACTTTACTTTTCCTCTTCATAAGTCTGCTGTCACCATGCTGTCACGACAGGTCCATGTCAGCTTCGTCCTTATCGTCTACTTGTCCAGTTCAGCTCTTCTGCTTCTCTGCCCTGCGCCTGCCTTCTTTGTCAACTATGGCAGATACCTGCAAAAATAGCCATCTTTTAGTAGAATCCGTGCCTTTAATCCATTTGTGATGTTTTACTGAAAACTAACCTAAATGCAATGCAATGATGCTTGAATGCAGCCGAAAAATGGGTTAAAAAGGGTGTAAATAATAGAACTTTTACACACTCAACACACCCCCAAACTCAAGTTTTTGCTTGCCCTCAAGCAATTAGGACTTAAAAGAAAAATGAAATTTTTTTTGGTGTTGGCCTTCAAAAAGTGAACTGTCCCTTACCCGTCGCTCATTCTCTATGGCGGCAGCAACCTGTCGGAGAGGTTAGGATCTGTCCGGAATCTCCCTATAGCTCTCGTGCAGTGTGTGAATGATTGTGAACAGTTATATGCTAAGACTCTCTTAGTTTCACTAGAGTATTCAACTTCTTAACTCGAATTTTTATGCCAAAGTTTATTTTTTAGAAGGCACATTTTCATGCTTCTTTTCTTCTATTTTCAAGCTAAGTTTTTCTAGAGCCAGTTTCGGGCACCTCTAGTTAGCTTCCTAGAGCCAGTTTCGGGCACCTCTAGGTTCTTGATTTTCTTTTGCTAAACTTCTTTCCTAGAGCCAGTGTTAGGCACCTCTAGGGGCTATTCAAGTTCTAAGCTTCATATTCTAGTTTGGCTAAAAGAAATCTAAGCAATATAACAGTCACAAAAGTGTTTAAGTTTTCAGAACTATAGAAAGGCTCTAAACTTCTCCTTAAACTGTCCTAAAGATGCTGCCACGACAGAGCTGTCATGACAGGTAAGTTAACTTCACAGTTTTAAGCCAACAGTTTTATATTTTTTCTGATTTTTTTAAAGAGAAATTAAATAAATAAAAGACACAACAAATAATGAAAAGATGTACTTAAGACTCCATTAATGATGGAGGGTTACCACCCCCAAACTCAAGGGTTGCATTGCCCTCAATGCAAAATGACATGAAAAATAAAGACAAAAATATAAAGAAAAGTACATCACAAAAGATAAAGGCAGGCGACAGTAAGGAAAAATAAAGACTTAAATTTTTAGTCGCTGTCCTCATTGCTGCTGCTGACACGGATCTGACGGCAGCGTCTGGGCTGTGGAGGAGGCTGGGCAGGTTCAGGTGCAGGGGCAGGCTGCTCTACAAGTTGGATGTCGGAACTGCTGCCGCTGTCCCAACTGCTGCTGGTGGTGGTGCTAGCCTTGGGCATAAGCTTCCTGTTTGCCACGTGCTTTATCCTCTTGACCAGGGTAAATTCCCTCTCCAAATTCCTCCGGATCAGAGGGCTATCATCAGAGGCAGGCCGCTTTGTTCCTCTAGGAGAGGTGTCTGCCGGTGGGCTGCCTGCTGCCGTCGAGGCAGGTGATGTGGTGGAGGCAGTAGAGTGGGAATGTGGGGAGGCAGGTGGGGTGGGTGTGTGAACAGGGGTGTGGACAGGAGTGGGGATATGGAAATAATGGGCAGGAAAAGTAGGGAATTGAACATCGGGAAAATTTAAAGTTCGGGTAATGAAATTTACCGTCGAATTCGTGAAGTCCCGAATGAACGTCATCAATCCCATTTGTTGCTCCTCTACCCGTTGTAGCGTAGCAAGGAGGAGGGTGGTCTGGTCTGTCGGAGCGGAGGCGGCAGCAGGTTCCGGGGCAGGCTCCTCTGATGATTCTGCTGGGGAGCCGGCTGGGTTGAAGGATGAGACAGGTGTAGCCATGACCAGCTCCATGAGGCTGTTGATGTTGTTGTCTGTCCAGCCTCTGCCCTTCCTTATTTTGTCGGAGGGTTCTTCGGGAACAGCAGCACAACGGCAGAGGGAGGTTATAGTGAACGGCAGGCAGAGGCGAGAGTCGGAGCGGAAGGCACAGTCCAGGATGCTGTCCCTCATATATCGGCCCGCATTGATGGGCCTGTCGTGCATGATGGAATGAATGAGGGCGAGCCGCTGCCGGTTGACTGTCGTGTGGTGGAAAGAGGGCAGGATACGCTTTTTGATGAAAGCGTTCCAAAGTTTTGCTTCGGGGAGGAGCTGCCCCTTGTTGACGGAGTGGGGGTTTTTCTTGTTGGTCGTCCATGATGTTCCCTCCTCTGTCAACTCCATCATGACAGCATCATAAGCGGCAGCATCAAGGGTGTCGAGAAATTTCTAGTGGGCATCATCATCGGGGCCAAAGAAGAGGCCAAACATGTGATTGATGCTGTCGGCAGTGAAGGGCACTTGCACTCCTCGAACGGTGACGGATGTCGCCATTCTGCTGTCTATGGCCGCGTAGAACTCCTGGACCAAGGTGTCGTTTAGCTCTGCCGGTTGTTCCGCAAAGTGCTCCCATAGCAAATTCTGGATTGCTCTATCAATGAAGGGCCGGAGTCCCATGTTGGGTGCCTTGCGGATATAAACGAAACCACGTTCCTCCCATAACTCCTTGTTGGCAAAGGGCGTTGCTGCTGCTGAAGAAGATGCTGAGGCAGCACTACGACGGGTCTGTCTAGTAGACATGTTAGTTGCAAGGGTTGTGAAAAATGAAGAAAGCAAATAAAACTAGAGGAGAAAGCAAGGAAGAATAAGCAGAAGTGAGAAAAAATGAAAATGAAAACGGGGTTTTATAGCGGTCGAGTAGCTGCCCATTTAATGCTGCAACGGCAGGCGTGAATAACGGGGCGGCATATTGGATTTAGCGTGTCTGACGCGTCTGACACGCATTTATGCGTCTGTTACGCGTCTGCCGCACGCTTCTGCGTCTGCCATGTCAGTCTGTTGACAGCCTGTCATATCCGTCCGCGGCGGCAGCCGAAACGACAAGTTTCCATAAATGGGCTTTATTGGGCTGATGGATGGGCGGTGGGCTTGGGTCACTTCTCCTTTTCTTCTTGACTCCTTTATTTCCTAAAAACTGAAATTAGAAAAACAAAACATTATTCGAATAAAATAACCTAATTCCCTAATAAATAATAATAATAATAATAATAATAAAATAAAAATAAAAATTAGGTTAAATTAGGAATGCCTTGTGGGGCATCTCCTAAAGTAACCACTTCCTGAATTCCTGGGGCTTCAGTCCCCTGATAATGCTTGAGGCGCTGTCCATTGACTTTGAATTGGTGCCCGTCTTTTAATGATCGGATAGTAATGGCACCATGGGGAAAAACTTGTACCACTTGGAACGGGCCAGACCATCTAGACTTTAGCTTTCCCGGGAATAGTTTAAGTCTAGAATTGAACGACAATACCAGCTGCCCTGGGAAGAACTGTCGTGGCAGCAGTTTCTTGTCATGCCACTTCTTAGTCTTTTCCTTGTAGATTCTTGCATTGTCGTAGGCCATTGTCCGTAATTCTTCAATCTCGTTCAGATCTAATAACCTTTTTTGGCCGGCCTTGTCCAAGTCCATATTCACTGCCTTGATTGCCCAATATGCCTTGTGCTCGATCTCGACAGGCAGATGACAGGGTTTCCCATAAATCAGTCGGTATGGAGACATGCCCAATGGAGTTTTGAAAGCTGTCCTATATGCCCATAATGCATCATTCAGAAGTAAAGACAAGTCTTTCCTAGTCGGTTTAACCATCTTTTCAAGAATGTTCTTCACTTCCCTATTGGATATCTCAGCCTGTCCATTGGTCTGTGGGTGGTATGCTGTCGTGATCCTGTGCTTGACACTATATTTCTTCAAGGCGGCAGCAATTACCCTATTATCAAAATGTCTCCCTTCATCACTGATAATCGCCCTAGGGATGCCAAATCTAGAAAAAATGTTTTTGTGCAAAAACTTTTGGACCGTCTTGGCATCATTCTTTTGAGTGGCGATGGCTTCAACCCACTTGGAGACATAATCCACTGCTAGGAGGATGTATAAATTTCCACATGAAGATGGGAATGGTCCCATAAAATCAATCCCCCAAACGTCGAATATCTCGACTTCTAAAATATTCTGCAGTGGCATCTCGTTTCTCCTCGAGATGTTACCTGTCCGCTGGCACCTGTCACAGTTCTTATAAAATTCCTGTGCATCTTTATATAATGTCGGCCAGTAGAACCCTGACTGCAGCACCTTGGCAGCAGTCTTATTGCCTCCTAAGTGACCTCCATATTGTGAAGCATGGCAGTGATGGAGAATGTCTTCTTGCTCTTCTTGTGGTACACACCTCCTTATAACCTGATCTGCGCACATTTTGTAAAGAAGAGGTTCGTCCCAATAATAATGCTTAACATCATTTTGGAACCTCTTCCTGGATTGATAATTAAGATCAGAAGGTAATATTCCGCTAACTATAAAATTAATGAAATCAGCATACCAGGGAAGGTTAGAAGACTTACCTGCCGCCATGGCTGTCGCGACAGCGATTGCGGCAACAAAGAGCTGCTCATCAGGGAAGGTCTTCAGTATGTTTGTCTCGTCTATGGGTAGACCCTGTCCCTTTTCCAACCTCGACAAGTGGTCTGCCACCTGATTTTCTGTCCCCTTTTTGTCCTTGATCTCAAGGTCGAACTCTTGTAATAGCAATATCCATCGTATCAACCTAGGTTTTGCGTCCTTCTTTGCGAACAAATACTTGAGGGCAGAATGGTCGGTGTGGATTATTACTTTCGTTCCAAGTATGTAAGAACGAAACTTGTCGATGGAGAACACCACAGCTAACAGCTCCTTTTCTGTGGTGGTGTAGTATATGACGTGAAACAGCTTATCTCTGCGCTGCCCAAGTGCTGCCCCGACAGCATAGTCACTAGCATCACACATGATCTCGAATGGTTGTGTCCAGTCTGGTGGCTGTACTATGGGGGCTGTCACTAGCTTTTCCTTCAGAACCTTGAATGCTTCAGTACATTCTTCATTAAAGTCAAAGGGTCGGTTCTGTTCTAAGAGATGGCATAGGGGATTCGTGATTTTCGAGAAATTTGCGATGAATCTCCGATAAAAACCCGCATGCCCTAAAAAACTTCTAATGCCCTTGACTGTGGTTGGTGGCGGCAGCTTCTCTATGACTTCTATTTTGGCCCTGTCGACTTCTATTCCACGGCAGCTAATCTTATGGCCAAGGACTATCCCTTCGTCCACCATAAAATGACATTTTTCCCAATTTAGAACAAGATTAGCTTTTTCACATCTTTCAAGTACCTTTTGAAGGTTGCTGAGGCAGCTCTCAAAATCGTCTCCAAAGACGGAAAAATCATCCATGAAAATTTATAGGAAGTCCTCTACCATGTCGGAGAATATAGCCATCATACACCTTTGGAAGGTGGCAGGTGCGTTACAGAGGCCGAACGGCATCCTCCTAAATGCGTATGTTCCGTAGGGGCATGTGAAAGTCGTCTTCTCTTGATCCTCTGGTGCAATAGCAATTTGGTTATAACCTGAATAACCATCAAGAAAACAATAGTAAGGCTTACCCGCTAATCTATCAAGCATTTGATCAATAAAGGGTAAAGGAAAGTGGTCCTTTCGGGTAGCTTTGTTAAGCTTCCGATAGTCCATACAAACCCTCCAATCGGTCACAGTCCTGGTTGGGATTAACTCATTGTTCTCGTTGGTTATCACGGTCATTCCTCCTTTCTTGGGAACACATTGCTCCGGGCTTACCCATTTGCTGTCGGAGATGGCGTAAATAATACCAGCATCTAACCATTTAATTATCTCTTTACGCACTACCTCCTTCATCGCAAGGTTTAACCGCCTTTGGGCATCAATAGTCGGCTTATGGTCTTCCTCTAGGAGGATTTTGTGCATGCATATTGCCGGACTAATTCCCTGTATATCTACTATCGTCCATCCAATCGCCTTTTTATGCTGCCTTAGCATGTCGATCAGCTGTCGTTCCTGTTCCTGCGGCAGCTTAGCAGAGATGATTACGGGCAGTGTATCATTGCAACCAAGATAAGCATATTTAAGCTGCCCTGGCAGGGGCTTAAGTTCTAAGACAGGTGGTTCAATAGTAGAAGGCTTTTGGATTAAATGGTTATCCGAAGTATAATTCAAAGGTTCGAATAACTTACCTGGACGATGGTCTAACCAGTTTACCTCCTCATGCCCTTCAGTATCAGATGTATCGAATTCAGAGGAGTCGTTGTCGTCGGTGCTGTCGTCGTTGCTGTCGTCATCGCTGTCGTGACAGGCCTGTAAGTGGTTGTCGCACCAGTGACCAAATTTTATATCACGGCAGCCCGACCTGATGCAGGGTTGATCAAAGGTCACCTCAATGATGGCCTTGCATTCCTCATCCACATCAGCATGTTTCGTTGCTTGGAGAACATTCAACTTAATCTCTTGATCGTTCACGCGCATGGTGAGTTCTCCTTTCTCCACATCAATCAATGATCTTCCCGTGGCTAAGAAGGGTCGCCCAAGGATGACTGGTGCGTTTTCGTCTGCCTCACAATCCAAGATAAGAAAGTCAGCAGGAAAAATAAGCTTATCCACTCTTACAAGAATATCTTCAATTTTTCCCTCGGGGTGAACGTAAGAGCGGTCGGCTAGCTGCAGGGTTACTGTCGTGGGCCGCGCCTTCCCAATACCTAATTTCTGAAAAACAGATTTGGGCATTAGATTAACACTAGCTCCAAGATCATAAAGTGCCTTACCCACGAATTTGTCGCCGATTACACAAGGTATGATGAAGCTCCCCGGATCCTTCTTTTTCTGGGGTGGCTGCCGATGAAGAATACTCATGCAACCTTCTTGCATCCTTACCGTTTCAAATTCCCCAAGTTTAGATTTTTTCGACATAACATCCTTGAGAAATTTAGCATAACCGGGCATCTCCCTAACAACATCTAACAACGGAATATTAATATGAACCTGTTTAAAAATATCATAAATCTTTTTAAGTTGAGATTCATGCTTAGCCTGCTGTATCCGTTGAGGGAAGGGTGGTGGGGGTCGATAATCAGCAATGCGTCCTTCCCACTGCATACGAATCTGAGGACGGTAATCATCTTTTTTCTCCTCTGTCGCTTCTGCTGTCGTGACAGGCTCATCGGCAGCAGTCTGTTTATCACCTGTCGGGGCAGCTTCCTCGGCAGGTTTATCCAAGGCAGGTTCCATTTCTGTTTCAACTTCTTTTTCCGGCCCTGGTAGTTTCTTCCCACTCCTAGTAGTAATCACCTTACATTGTTCATGTGGGGGCGGTCTAGCATTTTCAGTATTGCTAGGAAATCCTCCATTCTGCCTCGGCTTAATATGTTGCGAAACCTGACCCATTTGTGTCTCTAGAGATTTCAATGTAGCTTCATGATTTGTCATTCTCATCTCGGTTTTATCCATAAAGGTTTCCGTCTTCTTGACAAACTGATTCATGTTCTCCATATACGTACCGGTCTGAGACATGAAGGTGGCCAGAGTCTGCTCCAATATACTACTCGTGGCAGGTGGTGGCTGTTGTTGCTGCTGCGTCGGCAGATGCTGCGGCAGGTTCTGCGGCGGCAGTTGCTGTCGTGTCAACAATCTAGGACCCCCTGATTCTGATTATATGCTTGCGGATTCAGAGCATTGTTAGGGTTACTCCAGGAAAATTTGGGATCTTTCCTCCAATTAGGATTATAGTTGTTGGAATTATAATTCGGCTTGTAATTTCCAACATATTTTCCCTCTTCTATATTTATTGGGCACTCATCCCTACTATGATTTCCCTCACAGATAGTACAAACTTCCTCAACAGCAAATCCTCGTAATTCATCTTCATTTAATAAGTGTTTCATTGCCTTAGTAAGGAATGCTACCTGTGATTTCATAGTGCTGTCGGCCTCATAGTCCTTGACAGCAAGTACCCGTTTACCCCCTCTTCTAGCTGTCGGAAACTGCTCCTCTTTCATAGCTAGATTTTTCAAAACTTGTAATGCCTCGTCCGGATCTTCATCCAATAATAGTCCATTTGCTGCAGAATCAATCCGAATGCGAGTTTGTAAGTTAGCAGCATTATAGAACTTAGTTACCTGATTCCAGACGGGGAATCCATGTATTGGGCAGTTCCGTAGAAGAGTAGTAAATCTGTCCCAGGCCTCGTGCATCGGCTCGTCATCTTCCTGTTGAAAAGTAGCAATTTCGTTACGTAATCGCTCAGATAAATGCGAAGGATTAAAACGAGATAAAAATTCACGAGTTAGATCTGCCCAAGTCATAATGGAACCCGGTGTAAGTTTATTCCACCAAGTTTTAGCTCTGTCCCTCAATGAATGGGGGAATAACCGAAGCCTCAGTATCTCCGAACTAACTCCTGGCAGTCTAAACGAACCACAGATCTCCTGGAACGCTTTGAGATGCTCCCTAGCATCTTCTGTCGCCGAACCACTAAACTGCCCGGCATTGTTGATCATACTAAACATGACAGGTTTAAGTTCGAAGTTGTCAATATCAATATCCGGCAGTGTGGTCTCCAGCTCTACATGATCATTCAGCATGTAGTCACGACATGACCGTCGTCCATCTGCTGCGGGCGGGTCACCGACAGGTGGGTTATTATCGCCAAGGGGTGGTATGCGACCGCCAGCAGGTTGGTTATGGCCCATCTTCTCTAGCTGTTCCTCGAGGTATTCGTTTCTGTCTAAAAGTCGGCGAAGTTGTTTCTTGAGACTAAAGGAACGTTCGATTTCCGGATCTAATGGATACTCAGGATCTTCACCTCTTTTAGATCTGCGCATAAACAAGAAAACCTCGTGAAAAGCGAGAGTCGAACGCACGAAAGAAAAATAAAAGAAAAATAAAAATTAAAACAAAAACAAAAACAAAAACAAAAATAAAAATTAAAGCGAAAAGTGCAATAAAAGAAAGATGTATTTATGTTGCCAATCCCCGGCAACGGCGCCAAAAACTTGTTGCGTGTAAAAGAGTCTATCGCAATTGTAGTGCAAGTGTACACGACGCAAGTAGTAAAGTGATACGAAATATCGGATATCGTCTCCACAGGGATTGGGCTAATAGCTTCACCTTGTTTACTGCACGAAAGTAAAGGAAATATTTGAGAGATTTGTCACGAGAATAATTGATACATGCATGGGAGGGCTAAAGCAATGCATATTGGACAAGAAGTTGAATTTGTTTGTAAAGTCTGGAAAGTTAGACAAATTGAGACGACATTTCGGATGGGATCCTGGCATTTCTGGGCAGAGTTGTCTTCTAACAAATTGACCGGCATTCAGTTACCTTTCCAACGCATCTTGAAACGCATCAATCGGACATCGGGAACTCAAGATACGTTCATTTTACTGAAGACTGCGCATGCAGAAAACTGGATACGGGATTATTACGGGAATTTGTAAAATTCAGCCCAAAAGCTATTATATAAGACTTTTGGACGAATTAGACTTAGCCCAACTTAATTATTAACATTTAAATTATGTTTTTAGGGTTTTATATACTTTAGGAACCAGCCACCATTCTCCCAAGCAACTCTTATCAACTTATCACATGCACTTATCAGCTTATCACTTGCAGCCCAAGCACAAGGAGTTTAAAGGCTGTTTTTCTTTTATTTTTTTAATTAAATTACGGTTTCCTAATTTTAGTAGAAGTTAGATTACTTTGGCTATCCTTCACCTATAAAAGGATGAAGCCTCCACCATTGTAATGGAGATTATTCAGATTTTCTTTGATTAATGAAATATTTAGTGAGTTTGTTTTTGCAAGTGCTGATTACTTGTGCCTTAGAAGTCTTCTTCAACATAAGTTCGATGAGTTCTTGTGAGGGAGATCATCTTCACACTCTTGCTTGCCTAGGTAATTGCGTCTAGGAGGGTGGGTTAGAGCTGCTTGAGGTTGCTTGCTTAGATAATTGCGTCTAAGAGGGTGCCGAGGACAAAACAACAACAACAAATCGCAAGTCATCTTCATCTTCAATCTTCATGCCATCTCCCATAATTCCATAAACAAAGCTGGAAATTTCAGATTTGTTTTTATTATCCTTCTCTTCATCTTTTTTAATCTTTTTCGTTATATTCTTATTATTTATCTTCTACTCTTTCTTATTGTATTCTTTTCTTTAAATTTCCAGCCTTGAGTCTAAAATTTTCAAGAAAAGCCCTTCGCTTTTCTATTGAATTTTCAGATCTGCCCATAGCTTTCTTGATTGAGTCTAGAGCTTTTAGTTCTTGCAACAACTTGATTGAAGGCTTCCAAATCCAAGTTTGCGCTACTCTATCAATAATAAAGTAAAAACGTAAATAAAAGAGTAGAATTATCAAGATAGAGAGAATGGGCTGGTATTGAATTGCTCGGTAGTGCAGGTATTGAATTGCTTAGGAACTCCAGTTCTGTCGTTGTGCCCGTCGTCGACAGCACCTGTCGCGGCGGCTGTCCGTTAGCTGTCGCGGTAGCAGACACACCAACTCCGCACTTCAAGCTTGGCAAGAATCCCAGATCTGCCTTGGCCTATCCCTAGGTCCAAATCTGTCGATGATCACGTCTTTGATGATACCTCCCAGCGTGAATCGAAGGATGAACACCGATGTGTATGAATTCTTCTTTAGCCACTTAACCTTGCCCTATCCCTAGGCACAAGATAGTTCAACTATAAACTAGAGAACTCGCTCTTATTTCTTTCGTATACTTAACTCTCCCGATGCTAAGTAAATGGGTAACCTCACAATGCTCTCCCGATGCTCTTGCAAGATGTTAAAACCAAAATAAGAGAACTTGAAGTTTATTTTATTAAACTTGAAAAATCCTAAAACAAAACAACCCTTGCAACTACTTTACAAAACAACCCGTGGCCCTAGGGGGAATTTAGAACATGTCGGTGACGGGTGAACGGCAGGGGTTTTTAGGTTTCGGTTATGGGGTGTTCGATGATATCTCCTAGGTTAAATCTATGCCCTTATATAAGCTTTGGGCTCAAGTCTTCTAAGGTAACAAGGATTACAACTTTAATTAAAAGTAAGATTCTAATAAAGACTTAATCTCTAATGATTCCTACTTTGCAGCCGCCATCCTTGTTTCTAAGAATTTCCTCTCCTTGAGCTTTGGCTTGACATATCTTTTGATCCGGGGCTTGGAAAAATATGTGGCTTTCACACGACAGACGAGCAGATTTTTCTCTATCTATCGAGGTCCACTTTACTTTTCCTCTTCATAAGTCTGCTGTCACCATGCTGTCACGACAGGTCCATGGCAGCTTCGTCCTTATCGTCTACTTGTCCAGTTCAGCTCTTCTGCTTCTCTGCCCTGCGCCTGCCTTCTTTGTCAACTATGGCAGATACCTGCAAAAATAGCCATCTTTTAGTAGAATCCGTGCCTTTAATCCATTTGTGATGTTTTACTGAAAACTAACCTAAATGCAATGCAATGATGCTTGAATGCAGCCGAAATATGGGTTAAAAAGGGTGTAAATAATAGAACTTTTACACACTCAACAGAAACACAACGAATTAAAACAAACATACAAAGTAAGCAATTTAAAACAGCCCATTTTAGTTTGTACAGCAGGCCGTATCGATACACTAGAAGTGCGTATCGATACGCCTTGACTAGGTCAACTACCCAAAGTCAACCTAAGGAGACCGTATCGGTACACTGGTTGACCATACCGATATGCCCTCCACGGTCAACTTCTCCCGGTCAAATGATAAAAATCGTACCGATACACCCAAGACTCGTACCGATACGCTAAAATCTCATCAATATCTCATATTTTCAGAGAGCTTTTGGCGTATCGATACACCCTCATGTATCGGTACGCTAAGCTTAAACTGAGGCCCTAAGTGTAGGACCGTATCGATACGGCCATGTACTGCAAGCCTTAATTTAGCTGCAAAACGCACTAAGAATCAACTATAAATGCAATTTACGACTCACCTAGCCACCAACAACCATTCATACAACATTTAGCAACCAAGGATCAGCATACGGAACAATTTAAATGAACAATGGAGCATCAACATCAAGGCATCCAAACTTAAGAGAAACTTGCATTCTGAACATACATAAAGGGTCTAAGTAGCCAAAAGGTACATGCATTCACTAGCAAGGTTTACATACTCTCAAAACAACACATAGCATTCATGGAACAAAGGTCATAAGCCTTCAAAACACAAAGCATTAGACAATAACATAACATGGTTTACAAATCCATATCAAGGCATAAACAACAACCAACATATATGAGTCTAACAACGCTCATACAAATCACATAGTAGTCCCATTGCTAAACTACCACATTATTTACTAAATCATACTTGAGCAACTACAAAAGTTTGGAATGCCCCTTCCTTGCTCCTTGCTAACTCCACGCTAATGATCTGCAATGTCGAAAACAAGAGCGTAAGCTAGAAGCTTAGTGAGGGTGCTCTAAAACCAAAAACAACGACAATGCAGGGTTCAAGCATATCATCCTTAAGACAACACACATGAATACATAAGCATCAACAAAGCATCAAGCTAACATCACATGAATGCACTAACATGGCATCTTACCTCATGTTATGCCCAACAAGATACAACAATTATCTTAACAGGAACCACACAAACAAGTATATTGGCAACTATTAGTTTACTCGGATATGCGGATAACTTCCGTTGGGGCTTTCACCTCCAACGTACTCAACAACAACGTTACCTTCGGTGGGATTACACTCATCACCGGACCTTGCATGGATGGGATTACACTCATCATCACATGCCCTACGGATGGGATTCCACTCATCATCACGTAATAATATAAAAATTTCCGGTGGAATATTACATCACCGTACTCCTCCTTGATGACTTTACGCCACCAAGGCCACATGCGAATTTGACTCAACCGTGTGCACACTCTCATCCTAATGATCGATCATTTATACCCGGTAATTTAACTAGTGCCAATCATACTATCAGTTCACACCATGACAATCCATCACGCATATCAACATATCAATCATCACACACATCAATGTATATAACACATACATAACCAACACATGCTTTACAAGTTTATATCAAGCATATTTAGCAAAACTCATAAAACATACAAGAAGTCAAGCTACCAACTTAACCTCTACCTTGGATTGGCCTACCAAGCTCAATCCAACTCCTCAATCATACACTTGAACCAATTTAAACCAATTTGAAAGATTCCACTCACCACACTTCCTTAAGCAAACCGAGAAAAGTCGAATCAAGTCTCCACAACTTCCGGAATCGTGCCCAAACCTTCTCCAATGTTTCCCCTTGATTCTAACCAATCAAAAACAATGCATTACTACACAAAACATCCGCAATACACTATCACTACTCAGATTTCAACCATAACCCATTTCTCAACAACTTCGAGCCAAAACTAACAACCACAAATTCCATTTTCGTACTCCCATTAAACCCAACAGAAAACTACCAATTCCAACACCCAAACCACCTTTAAAGACCTTCAAAACACCTCTCTAACATCAGTATAACATCAGCCTAACAACCTATCACAAAACCACTCCAAAAACACAAGTTTTGACACTTTTAAAATGTCCCCAAAAACCTATTTCGGGATTTTTGACAAAACCCCACCATTTTAAGTTATAATATATCTAAGGACTAGATTAAAACATAAATAAACTTATCAAATCAAGAGCTAAACGAAAAACCCTTAAAGCTTCTTCATTTTCCTTTAAAAACTTGAAACTTGAAATCTAAAAAGATGGTGCATTTGAAAATCTAAAACTGTGGAAATGTTCGGAATAGAGAGGAGAAGTCAAAAACGTGTTTACCTCGTTGAAATCACTTGATATGATGAAGAGCTTTGATGGAATAGTAACTTGGGAGGTTTGGGGGTTTTTGATCGTGGAAAATGAAACAAGGAAGAAGATGAGCTTTTTATTTTCTTTTTTGTTTCAAAAGGCCTTTTACTCATCTTTTTTTTTACGAAATTGCCATTACTAAAATTCATTTAAAAAAAATAAAACCAAAGCCTATTTTAATTAAACTGAGTCTAACGACTCGAACCCGACTCACACACTCAACTCACAACCCCAAAACCCGGGTGTTACAGATTTCAAGTTTGCTTATAATTTCTCTTGTAAGAGAGTGTTTGATCAAGCTTTGGGTAGAAAGTTTGATTGTTGTAACGGTTTCCTCCTAAGCCGAGAAAAGGGGACGAAATTCTTAGTGAATTTGTTTGAAATCCTTAGTGGGGAGCTAAGGTAGTGGATGTGTGGGTGCTTGTTAGAAGGCCAAACCACTATAAATCCTTGTGTCTATTGTCTATTTTCACCTCCCGCTAATTCACCCAAATATCCAACTTTTCCACCACTTGGCGAGCTAGAGCGGTTGAAAGAAATCGAGCATATAAAACCCAACACAGACGTGTCTGATCTCGTGGAGCCCTATATCGGTGGTTCGAGAGCTAAATATGTTATATGTTCACTGGGATTCCCGTCTTTGTATCGCGTTGAAACTTTTGGGTTTTTTGGTGGGATTTTGTCATGCTGGCGTAACACCGTCACTGTTGAGATTCTGCTCAATCATTTCCAATTCCTTCATTGTCATGTTACTTGCAACAAGTCTGGCTCTTCCTCCTTGGTCACCATTATCTATGCAAGCCCTTCGGTTTCTTGCCATATAGTTCTTTCGCCTCATCTTCTTCATACTCTGGCAGCTTCAGTTTCTTCCCTTTGGGTCCTGATGGGATACTTTAATGCCACTATTAATGTGATGGATAGAATAGGTGGCGCTGGAGCTGTTAACACTAGTAGAGACTTTCAGATTTTTTTTTTGACTATGGCCTCTGTGACATAGGGTTTAAGGGCTAGATTTCACTTGGTCCAGTGGCAATACTTATAACCGTCTTGATCGCATGCTTTGTAACAACCACTGGGACAGAGCCTTTCCGGAAGTTTTTATCTCTCATATTCTTCATATGGGCTCGGACCATAAGCCTCTCCTTCTTAATGTTGGGTCACCCCATGTCTAATAGTCTTCCCGCAACTTCAAGTACTTCTATGGATGGAAACTTCATGATGATTTTGGCCGTATGGTTCAAGACAAGTAGGACTCATCCTTATCCCTTTATGATATCATCTCGTCTTTTATGGTTGTTGCAGATGTTCTGAACACTATCGTTTTGGGGTATATTGGAGCTAAGAAGCTCTCGATTATGGCTGGATTGCGGGGTGCTCAAAAAGCTCTTGAGCATCGACACTCGAGTTTCCTATTGCAGCTTGAACACGATCTTCAAGTTGAGCTCGAGCTCCTTCTTGATCAAGAAGAGCTCCTCTAGCGCCAGAAGTCTTGTTCTGAATGGATTGCTAATGTTGATTGTAACACTGCTTATTTTCATCGGAAAGTAAACTATCACAAGGCTCGTAACCGTATATTGTCCCTCCAGCTTCCTGATGGATCCTGGTGTGAGGATGGCAAAGTTCTTCATGATTTCGCGGCCAACATCTTTAGTAGCTTTTACTCGGACTTGAGGTCTATCCTTGGCTCCTACGCCTCCAATTATGGCTTCCCTCCAATCACACCAAGTGTTCTTGAACCTCTTTGTTCTATTCCTGAGACGAAGGAAATCTATGAGGCTCTCTGTTCCATGGCCCCCTTCAAGGCCCCTGGACCTGATGGCCTATATGTTGAGTTCTTCCAAAAAAATGGCACGGTGTAGGAGATGATATTTGCATAACCATGCAGAATGTGTTCCGTGGTGGTGAGCTTGATCCAAGACATAACCACACCTTTATTGTTCTTATTCTAAAGGTTGATTTTCTACAAACATTTGCAGATTTTTGACCTATCAGTCTTTGCTCGGTCATCTACAAATTACTCACTAAGATTATTGTTTGTCACCTCAATCACATCATATCTCTTCTCATCCATCCCACACAGACAAGTTTTATCTTTGGTTGTTCTATCACCGACAACATCATTTTGAACCAAAAGATTGTTCACTCTATGAGAAATAAGAAAACGAAGCAAGGATGGGTGGCCATCAAGGTTGACCTTGAAAAGGCCTTTGATAGAATTCGTTGGGATTTCCTCCGGGATACTCTGATTAAAGCTGGGTTCCCTCATGATCTTATTCGTATCATTATGCATTGTGTTTCTTCTTCTCTTATACAGGTGCAGTGAAATTGATCCCCTTGTGTCGCTATCGCACCTAAACGCGGGGTTCGCCAAGGAGACCCCCATTCCTCTCATTTGTTTGTTCTCACGACGGAGCTGTCGCAACCCTTTTTAGGAGCTTCGACTTTTTGAAAACTTTAAAAACACGGAGTCGCCACCAATCTTTTTGAAAAGTGTGATTGGATCACTTAAAAATAGGGTTATTTTAATAAAACATTTTGTTTTATAAAACAACGGTTTTGGTCTACGAAAACCAAGGAAACATGTCCAAGGGTCGGTTACGCGTGGGGAAGAGTTAGCACCCCAACGACGCCCAAAATTGGTACCTAATTTATTTTGAAAAATGTTTTTAAAAACTTGACTTGCAAGTTCACGAAGGTTCGACTTTATTTTTCTATTTAATGAATATTAGTTAATTTTAACGGTCGCCCAAAAGTAGGGAAATGGATGAAACAAAAATGAAAAATGTTTGCCACTTGAAAAAAAAATGCATCTTTAAACAAGTAAATTGACATAGCATCCCTTACAAAAGATCCCTAATGCTCGCGGGAAAAGCGAAAGGGTTGGTTCTAAGCATGATCCCAACTGTCTAGAAAAACTAAGCATTGTTCCATGAAAGCATAAATTCCAGCCAATCATGTCTCCATCGACTTCGTGACAAAGCTCTAAACGCGCTTGTCATCTTCTTCTCTCTTGAGTCTTCCACTTCTGATGGCTGGCAATATCAACTCTCCATTCATGACCATGTCTGCAAAACCTTCGATGGCGTGATTTAACATGTATTCATATAAAGGTCCATTTGAAGTCTCCACAAACATTGGAGTAACCTCATTTCCGAAAATGGAGGTTGAACTTGGGCTGCCACATCTCACCATCTCTAGGCATACTGACGGAAGCTCTCATCGGGCTTTTGTTCCATATTATGCAGTACTATCATTCTTGGGGTCATGTCTGTTACATACTCGTACTGTTTGAGAAAAGCTTTCGACGGATCTCTCCAAGTGCGTATGTTGACCTGACTTAGTTGAGCATACCATCGGATAGCAGACCCAGATAAATTGTCTTGGGAGCAATGAATCAACAATTTAACGTTTTCCAAGTGTGGTGACATTTTCCGACAGTACATGATCAAATGTGCCAATGAGCATGTTGTTCCATTATACTTTTCAAAGTAAGGGGCCTTGAACTTTGGAGGAGCCACCATGTTAGAAACTAGACACAAACCTCTAGCATCCATGCCACCATAAATGCTTCCTTCTTGATAAAATTTAATCATTCCCACCAGCTCCTTGTAGTGGTCTTCCCATTTCTTCTCGACCTTTGCCTTGTCAGTTTCTTCATTGAAGTCAGGCACCTCGTGGTTACCAGCCCTATTGATATTGTCTTTTAATTCAATACGAGTAGAAGATTCTATAAAACGGAGTGAGATTTTGACTTTAGGTGAAGCCATCCCCAGGAACCGAGGCAAAGTATTGGTGTCTTCTCCTACTTCAACTGCATCTGGTTCTTTGTACTCAAACATGGTTGCGATTTGGCTGATTGTTTTCCATTTTCTCAAGCTTATCATGGATGCTCCTCTGATTTGTTTCCTGAATTGTCAATCTTTTCTCAGTGTTCATGGCTCGAGTCGTGTTTGCGTGAGATCTTTACTACTTAAATGGAATTTTCCAAAATTAATCTTTTTATTATACATGTATGAATGCAGTGATCAAAACATTATTTAATGCAAACAAACAAAAAAACAAATGCATGGAAGCAAATATACATATGTAAAAGCATAAATGCAGGCGAATGGTCATCAATTCTATTAAGGTGTTACTCTAGATAGAGCTTCCATTGGATGACGAAGGTTCTGCAAATGCGTCTCGATCTGAGAACTCATTTCTTTGATCAACCATCGAAGCATTGGTCCCACCTTGTCGATCTAACGTGGGGCGAAGAAATGTAGCTTCTTGATGCCACAGGCTTTGCTACGTCTTCAATTTAGGATGCCATGCCCTTATCGAACGCGTCTCGCTTCTGGGTCCTCTTGACGTTGCCCCTAAGTCGAGTAGACCAAAGATCATTTTTCAGATTATGCTTGGTTGGATAGTCGAAGTGGCCTTATTGCTCTTGCGACTTCTGGTATTCTTCTTGATGCTGATGCGAGCATACTTCGATGTTTCCCCTGCGTGACCATTCGACAAATTATCATTGTTTGCACGTTGTCTTCATCCTTTAGGTACCTTCCATCCATGGCAAAAGCTTTCTTTGATTGAGCAACATGGTTTAAAATTGATCCCCTTAGATATGGGATGCATGCAAAAAAATAAATATGCCACAAAAACAAAACTCACACACAAAAGGTTAGTAATAAATATGCTACAAAAACAAAACAAGACTCACACACAAAAAGGTTAGTAATAAATAAATATGCTACAAAAACAAAAAAACTCACTCACAAAAAGGTTAGTAATAAATAAATATGCTACAAAAACATAACAAAACTCACGCGCAAGAAGGTTAGTAATCTTTTAAATAAAAAAAGCAAAAAAACTAAAAGATGCATAATAATTCTAGGCCGACATTCCAACATTTCAGGACATGTCTGCATGGATTATTCCTGCGACTCAACACCCTAGGCTTTCCACATGGCTCTATTAGGGGTAGGCTCTAGATTCTCAAGCATGGTTTAGTTCTAAAAGGGTACCCGAGTTGTCCTTACTGTCCTCTAATAAAGGTAGCAAGGCCCTCGATTCTCACCCATTACAGGCTTCAAACTAACCGAGTTCAACTCAGGAGAACTCACCATCGATGCCTTCTCGAAGAATCAATATCCTTACGAAGACAAGGGAATGGGTCCTGAAGGTACTTGCTAGGCTCATACGAAGAATCAATATTCTTACATGAGTAAAGCGTATTTCCCCCCACTTAAACGAACGAGACAAAGCTCGAGAATAGAGCTTGGAATTAAGTCTTAAATGCGTAAAATAGAGTTATATTCATTTAAACGGACAAATAAATAGAACCTATCGTGAACTTGCAAATTCCATATTTTTTTAAAAAAAAGAAACTTTTTTAAAACCATTTAAAATCAATTTGTGGCATGACCCTCTTTTGTTTTTATTTTAAAAAAACAAAAACACTTCCCCAGTGGAGTCGCCAAGCTGTCGCAACCCTTTTTAGGAGCTTCGACTTTTTGAAAACTTTAAAAACACGGAGTCGCCACCAATCTTTTTGAAAAGTGTGATTGGATCACTTAAAAACATGGTTATTTTAATAAAACAACGGGTTTGGTCTATGAAAACTAAGGAAACAGGTTCGGGGGTCGATTACGCGTGGGGAAAGGTTTGCACCCCTATGATGCCCAAAATCGGTATCTAATTGATTTTAAAAATATTTTCAAAAACTAGGATTTGCAAGTTCACGAAGGTTCGACTTTACTTTTCTGTTTAATGAATATTAGTATATTTTAATGGCATTGTCGCCCGGGAGATGAACTTTAATCACCGCCAACATTTCTGGCGCTAACCCGTCACTCCCGTTTGATAATACAACGCATTAAATTAATTTCTCTTTTCAAGCAACAAAGAAAATTAGTGTGTTGAGCATTTTATATTTATTCTAAGTTCGATTATTTAAAAATCCTAAAAACATCTAAGTCTTGTATTCCTAATTAAGAGTTTAAGTTTGCTTAAATGTATTTTATTTTTGTGAAGTAAATTTTCTAACAAACACGTCTCTATCAAAGTTTTAGAACCTAGTCCTAAATTTTAACCTATTTCTAAAAGAACAAGCAAGAAACTTATTTTTCCCTTTTATGTTTTTTCTTTTTTATTATTTCTTTAAAAAACTTTATTTCTTTTTTTAAAACTTTTTATTTTTTTAAAAGTCAAGACCTTTCTTTTGACCCTTTTTATATTTTTTTAGCTTTTTCATTTTTAATGTTTTTTCACTTTTTTTCAAAATGAATTTCCCTTTAAAACCTTTTTTTTAAAATATTTCCTTTTAAATATGACTTTTTAAAATAAACTTTATTTTTTAAAAATATTTCTCTTTAAGCCTTTTTCAAAATTTTATTTCTCCCTAAAACCCTAAACTTTTATTAAAACCTTTTTATTTTTTTCTTGAAAACTTATTACTTATTTAAAAAAAACATCTTTATTTACTTTTTCCTTTTTTTTAAATCACTTAAACCATTTATTACCAAATCTAAATTTCAAGAAAAAACATTTTTTTATTTTTAGAAATCAAGCCCTTTTATTATTTCCACCCTTGCATTATTGTTTTTCCTAATTAATCCTTAACTTTATGTTTTTTCAATTAAATCACATTAACTCATTTTATTCTTGCATTTTAATTTAAACACTTTTAAAAATTCATTTCTACATTTCTAAAGATCAAAACATTCCTAACAACATTTTTTAAAGCATGTGAATTTTTAAAGCTCAAACCAAAATTAAACAAAAATTTAAAACGAAAACGTTACCGGAATCGCGAAACGATTTTCTGACTTCAAGATCACAACCTAAAATCCACACAAATAAACAAACACAAACACAAAAAATTCAACCAAGAAAAAACATAAAAAAATTATAAATAAAAATCAAAAGGAAAAATAGAAATTTTACCGAAATGACGAATGAAGAACTCGAATATGAACTTCTCAAAATGCTCCGAACTGCCTCCAAACTCGAACTTTAACTCCAATTTCCAACAACTCTTGAAAAAAATTTAGAGATTTTTTTCGGAATTTTTCTAAGCCTATTTTCTTTTTCAACTGTATTTTCTCTTGAAAATTGGTGTGTTGAACAATGGAGAAGATTGGGGTTTATATACACATGCTTGAGCTTGCAAATCAAGCAAATATCCGTGTTTAATCCCTAAATTGGAGCCAAAATCAGACCAAGAACTTGATTTTTGGTAAAACCTCTCAAACTCTATCCGATTTGGTTCAGATTTAAAGTTGAATTTTCCCCTTGATTCGAGCCTAGGGTTTCACCCCTTGTTTCGGTTTTTTGCAGATTTCGGCGAGCACAAGCGGCAGCAACGAGCGGGGTTGGTGCCCATTTGACGGCGACAGTGAGGCAGTTCGGTCGGTACGAGCAACGTCACCGGCCGTGACCGGTAGACGATGGACAGAGTCCCCCACTGCCACGCTAAAAGTTATCGGGACTGGGATTTGGGAGATGGATCGAGCACGTGCAGTGCACGCGCTAGGAACGTTGCCGCGCGCGTGGTCCCCTTTTTATTTTCTTTATTTTTTGTTGTTTCTGGCTATTTTTCCTTACTGTTTTTATTACATTATATATATATATATATTCTTCATTTTATTTCCTTCTTTTTTTCAACATTTATTTCCACCTTTATTATTGAAATTGTTTTCTCCTTTTTCCCTTCTTTTTTTTTCTTTTAAAAGATGGGCTAGTATTTCTAAATAGGCTTTTGTTTTTTTTCTTTTGAAATGGGCTTCAAAAATGGATTTTTAAAGATGGGTTTGTGTTGTATTTTTTATTTAACTTAGAAAAGGGTGGGCCTTTTATTATTTTAAGGGAAAAGGATTTTTTTATTTTTTCGGATTATTTAAAATTGGGGGTAAAAATCTAGTGACGACAGTTGCTCCTCGTTTCTTATCTCTATGCAACAGAAACAAAGTAAAGACCAAAAGGAACTAATTTTAACCGATTTTCTGATGGTTCTATTCTCCAAATGCTCGAACGGATGAATAAGTGAACTTCATTCTCCTTACGCCTGAACGAATAAGCGAATCTTCTAAAAAAATTCATCCTCCTTATGCTTGGATGAATAAGCGAACTCCATTCTCCTTACTCCTGAACGGATAAGCAAATCTTCTAAAAAAAATTCATCCTCTTTATACTTGGATGAATAAGCGAACTCTATTCTCCTTACGCCTAAACGGATAAGCGAATCTTCTAAAAAATTTCATCCTCCTTATGCTTGGATGAATAAGCGAACTCCATTCTTCTTACGCCTAAACAGATAAGCGAATCTTCTGAAAAATTTCATCCTCATTATGCTTGGATGAATAAGCATGTTCTATTCTCCTTGTGCTCGAATAGATAAGCAGGTCTTCTGAAAAACTTCATCCTCCTTATGCTTGGATGAATAAGCAGGTTCTATGGATAAGCATATTCCAAAAAGGGTTTCATCGACCTTACGCTTGGATGAATAAGCGGGTTCTTGTACTGAAAGGTCCTTCGTGTACCTAAAAAATGCGATATTCAATGAGATTATGATGTGCATGCCCCTAGGGATGCCTAAAACATGAATGTATGTCTCATTTCTTTTGCCTTTTGAATTCTTTTTCTCAGAACTAATTTTCCACACGTTTGCTCAATCCAGATAATTAATTATACTTCTTCGACTCATAGAAAATATCTGGTTTTTGCACACTTAATCTAGTGATCTTGTACTCCTAGCTGGACGGACATATTGCTTCAACTGTCATTCTCATTCTTTATATCCATTTGCTTCATTGAAAACATTCGATCTTCGTAGGCAAATGTCTCAAGATCTACTATCATTGTAGTTGATACATCAATATTGAGTGAAAGACTTCCTTATGTGGTCTTGAAAGCTTCAACTCTTCATATGCCCCTTATCAAGCATCTGCAATGCTTCTTGTGAGTTTCAAATTCTTGCCCCTGCAGGACATCTTGAATTGCTTGCATGTGAAAACTTATTCCCACCTTGAATATCTTCGAATGATGTTAGCGCTTTAATCTATTCTTCTCACGCCTATTAATATTGAAGGCCTTAAATCATTAGCCTACGTAGACTGCCCCAATTTGATGGCATTGTTTAAAATTTTCATGCTTTTGAACTTCTACATCTTATATGTGGACAACACGACTTACTTCAAACTCTTCAACGCTTGTGCTTCTTCTTCATTTTTACTTTTTACCCTCTCATGCAGAGTGATGCCCCCATTCAAGCTGAGCTTCAATTGTTTTCTGAGGTGATGAAAACATTCGTTCATGGTCTCCTATAGTTGAGATCTGTAACATCAACTTTTCCGTCCTAGAATTTAATTCATAAAATTAAATTATTATTTTATTTTTAGAAAGCAACTGAGTTTATAATTAAGTAAATTATTCAATTTAGTCCTTGAATTTCCTTTAATTGGGCACTTATAGCACCAATTTGAATTAAAGGGAATTATGCTTTTGAATTAAGAAATTGAGTCGGGTTAATAATTCAGTTGGATGTAAACTAATAGTAACAAGATCAAAGTAATAAAATCAGAGAAATTAAAAGTAATTAAAAAGGGTACATTTCCCTAGTGGAAATCGGACCAAAATTGAAGAAATAAAGCTTAAAATTTGCATGTAAAAACTATTATTCCTTGGGGCTGCCCTTGGTAAAAAGATTATAATAGACATGTTAAGAAGGGCAATTAAGTAAAAAAATCCCATCATATCCCCCAAATTAAGGAAAGTATTTTTCTCCATCATTTCTCTTCCTTGATGCCGTGTGACTTGAGAGAGAAGGGAGGAGAGAAAAGCTTACAAAATCTGAAAATTTGAGCTCAAATGGAGAACGAAACGGTTTGCATGTTGAAGGATTTAAGCTAGGAATATGAAGAATTAACTAGAGCTAGCAATTCAAAGAAGCAAGTTTACATTCTTTCATTTAGTTGTTCGAATAAGTGCCAAAAATCATGCATGCAAGTTTAAAATTAGTTTAAACATGAAATTGTTAGAGTCTTGATGATTATGATGAGTTGAGCTAATAAAGTCCTTGAAAAATTGTTTGTGAAGTGGTGAATTGATTCAAAAGGGGACTGTTTTGAGATAGAATGGAAGTTCATGATTAATTGAAAAATTAAAATAGATAGGGACTAAATTAGAAAAATCCTACTAGGACAAAGTTGTAGAGAAATGGGAATTTTATAAGGAACTAGTCTTGGTTTGCTGGGAAAATGGATTAGAATGAGGAAATTTCGATTAGAACCAACATTGGATATGTATTCGAAAACAATGGAATTATGGACTGATTTGGATATTAAGTAAAATTGAGGACATTTCTGTTGATAATAAGTATTAATATGGACTTAAAGATGTTGTGAAAAGATAGTACAAATCATATATTAAGTGAAAATAGAAGTAGATTAAGGTAATCAAGTTGAATTCTAAATTAAATGTGACAAATGAGTAAGTTGTCTAGAACACTCGAACCATAAGCTGTAACTTTGAAAATTCACCAAAAATAGGATATAAGGTATTTCGAACTGAAATTTTTATTGTATAAACTTTGATATGTCTAGAGATACTGAGGGAAAATGGAATTGGATTCCAGTATGTAAATTGGAAGATATGGATTAAAGAAGTTGGGCAGTACAAGCTGTCTAGATTTATTGAAAAGGTCATATTCAAGTAATAAATTGTACTAACTCGGACTAGATAAAAATATGAGGTTGAAATGGTTAAAAATCTGAGTTTAATACCTTTCTAATGGTGTATAATAAGTGAATTTTGGATTAGTAATTAAAGAGATATGATTAAAGAGAATTAATGTTCATGCTTGTATTAAAAGAGTGATTGTAATTTAATTGCTCTCTAATATAGTTTGTATTCATTTTTATGTTGAGTGTTAAGATCAAAATTGTGAAGAGACTTTGGAGGAAGCTAGGATCGATCAATCAAGGGGAAGGAACAAGGGCATTTTAATCCAAGACCAAGCTTAAGGAGTTTGCGAGTGTAATTTGTATTAGGGTTGGGACTAGTGTCCTAACCACCTTGTTTATTATGTAATTTATAATTTTGTGCATGAAATTAGACTTAAATTATGATTGGTAATATATTTAGTAAGGGAAGGAGGTTAAAGGAAAATGGATGCATGATTGTGTGGACTGCCCTATGTGATTTATTGGTTATGTTGTATATGCATGAATTGGATCTTGTGAATGCTTGAATGCATGAAAATTTGGACTGTCGTATGTGATTTATTTGTTATCTTGTATATGCATGAATTGGATCTTGTTATTGCTGGAATGTATGGATATGTGGACTGCCCGTATATGATACTTTTGCCATGTAAAAATGCATGTAAATTCATGTAATGTTGTTGCCCATGTATGCTTGATGCTATGCGAATGTGGCATGAAATTAATTAGCATGATTGATGTGATTGGGATCAATAAAATGATAGAATGAACATGCAAATCAAATTATGTATTATCTATGTGCTAAATTGAATATGAATGGTAAATTAATAAAAATAATATGCCCTCGGTCGATTAGAAGTCTTAGATAGTACGACATGCCTAGAGTCCGAGCTCTCTTGTTTGTTGCCTTGTGCAACCATTGACTTGTTGCTTAATGCAACCATTGTTTAGTACCATGGGTACTCTCCGACTTGATGATTGAAGGTGATCTTGATTGGTGTTCAAGACACATTGATGCCATAGAGCATCCATTGACTTGTTGCTTAGGCAACCATTGTTAGGTACTTGGTACCCTCTTGATGACTTGATTATCTGATTCGTCTACTCTACCTAGGGCAACTTAATTAATTAAATGGAAGCATGTAATTATAAAAAGCTTATGAAGTGGATAAATGTATTGATAATTGAATTTGGCATGACATGAGATGTATGTGATGATGAATTTTGGGGACATTGGTCCTTTCGATTGTGATAAAATGCATATGAGATGCTTGAGATGTTCGAATATAAGTAATGTGGCTAATGACCCCTTTCGAATTAATTGAAAATTGAATGTGATATGTGTGATAATTTTGATTTATGGATAATGGTTTGTGACCTATTCGAACGACATGCTTAAATTATATTTGCGATTTTTGCTCATGACTGTTCGATCATGAAATGTTATAACTGATATGATTTTATGGCTATTTCAATTATGAAGCATGAAAATGAGTATGCTGGAAATTTGAATTGATATATGGTCTTGACTGAATTGAAAATGAAGCATGTGGTTAAAGTAGTATTATTTGAAATGTATTCGAGTATGAAGCTATGAATGTTTCTATATGCAATGTATGAAGCCATTGAGTTTGATTTGTTGAGCTTAGTTGGGTATTAATTTTATGTTATCGAACCTAGCTAAGTAAACTTATTGTTTGATCACACATAAAATTCAAGAATGAATTAGCTTTAGCATTACCTCGCTAAGTACAATTTCGTACTTATCGCTCCTTGTTTTCCTTCTTCCCAATTTTAGCAGGGTAGCTTGGACCTAAAGCTAGCATTTGATCGAGACAAATTACAAGACCAAAAATGTATGATCTTAGTCTCATTTTTAGACTCCTAGATGGTGACTTCGAAGTTTGTCTAAGGGCTCGTTTCATTTTGTTTGGTCGTAGCCTAAGTTTACGTTGGTGTTTGAAGTTATATGCTCCTTGATGCTTAATTAGGAGGCTAAATCATGTTTTTTTTAGTTAGAAAGCCTCATTCTTTTGATGTAATTATGTAGGTCAATGTTGCGTGTAAAAGAGTCTATCGCAATTGTAGTGCAAGTGTACACGACGCAAGTAGTAAAGTGATACAAAGTATCGGATATCGTCTCCACAGGGATTGGGCTAATAGCTTCACCTTGTTTACTGCACGAAAGTAAAGGAAATATTTGAGAGATTTGTCACGAGAATAATAAAGTAAAAACGTAAATAAAAGAGTAGAATTATCAAGATAGAGAGAATGGGCTGGTATTGAATTGCTCGGTAGTGCATGTATTAAATTGCTTAGGAACTCCAGTTCTGTCGTCGTGCCCGTCGTCGACAGCACCTGTCGCGGCAGCAGACACACCAACTCCGTACTTCAAGCTTGGCAAGAATCCCAGATCTGCCTTGGCCTATCCCTAGGTCCAAGTCTGTCGATGATCACGTCTTTGATGATACCTCCCGGCGTGAATCGAAGGATGAACACCGATGTGTATGAATTCTTCTTTAGCCACTTAACCTTGCCCTATCCCTAGGCACAAGATAGTTCAACTATAAGCTAGAGAACTTGCTCTTATTTCTTTCGTATACTTAACTCTCCCGATGCTAAGTAAATGGATAACCTCACGATGCTCTCCCGATGCTCTTGCAAGATGTTAAAACCAAAATAAGAGAACTTGAAGTTTATTTTATTGAACTTAGAAAATCCTAAAACAAAACAATCCTTGCAACTACTTTACAAAACAACCCGTAGCCCTAGGGGGAATTTAGAACATGTTGGTGACGGGTGAACGACAGAGGGGTTTAGGTTTCGGTTATCGGGTATTCGATGCCTCCTAGGTTAAATCTATGCCCTTATATAAGCTTTGGGCTCAAGTATTCTAAGTTAACAAGGATTACAACTTTAATGAAAAGTAAGATTCTAATAAATGCTTAATCTCTAAGGATTCCTACTTTCCAGCCGCCTCCTTGTTTTATGGGAATTCCTCTCCTTGAGCTTTGGCTTGACATATCTTTTGATCGGGGGCTTGGAAAAATATTTGGCTTTCACACGACAGACGAGCAGATTTTTCTCTATCTATCGAGGTCCACTTTACTTTTTCTCTTCATAAATCTGCTGTCACCCTGCTGTCACGACAGATCCATGGCAGCTTCGTCCTCTTCTTCTGCTAGTCCAGTTCAACTTTCCTGCTTCTCTGCCCTGCGCCTGCCTTCTTTGTCAACTATGGCAGATACCTGCAAAATAAGCCATCTTTTAGTAGAATCCGTGCTTTTAATCCATTTGTGATGTTTTACTGAAAACTCACCTAAATGCAATGCAATGATGCTTGAATGCAGAAGAAATATGGGTTAAAAAGGGTGTAAATGATAGAACTTTTACACACTCAACACACCCCCAAACTCAAGTTTTTGCTTTCCCTCAAGCAATTAAGACTTAAAAGAAAAATGAAAATTTTTGTGTTGGCCTTCAAACAGTGAACTGTCCCTTACCCGTCGCTCATTCTCTATGGCGGCAGCAACCTGTCGGAAAGGTTAGGATTTGTCCGAAATCTCCCTATAGCTCTCGTGCAGTGTGTGCATGCTTGTGAACAGTTATATGCTAAGACTCTCTTAGTTTCACTAGAATATTCAACTTCTTAACTCGAATTTTTATGCCAAAGTTTATTTTTTTAGAAGGCACATTTTCATGCTTCTTTTCTTCTATTTTCAAGCTAAGTTTTTCTAGAGCCAGTTTCGGGCACCTCTAGTTAGCTTCCTAGAGCCAGTTTCGGGCACCTCTAGGTTTTTGATTTTCTTTTGCTAAACTTCTTTCCTAGAGCCAGTGTTAGGCACCTCTAGGGGCTATTCAAGTTCTAAGCTTCCTATTCTAGTTTGGCTAAAAGAAATCTAAGCAATATAACAGTCACAAAGGTGTTTAAGTTTTTTAGAACTATAGAAAGGCTCTAAACTTCTCCTTAAACTGTCCTAAAGATGCTGCCACGACAGAGCCGTCATGACAGGTAAGTTAACTTCACAGTTTTAAGCCAACAGTTTAATATTTTCTGATTTTTTTTTTATTTTTTAAGAGAAATTAAATAAATAAAAGACACAACAAATAATAAAAAGATGTACTTAAGACTCCATTAATGATGGAGGGTTGCCACCCCCAAACTCATGGGTTGCATTGCCCTCAATGCAAAATGACAGAAAAAAACAAAAAAAAAGTACATCACAAAAGATAAAGGCAGGCAGCAATAAGAGGAAAATAAAAACTTAAATTTTCAGTCGCTGTCCTCGCTGCTGCTGCTGACACAGATCTGACGGCGGCGTCTTGGCTGTGGAGGAGGCTGGGCAGGTTCAGGTGCAGGGGCAGGTTGCTCCACGAGCTGGACATCAGAACTGCTACCACTGTCCCAGGTGCTGCTAGTGGTGGTGCTAGCCTTGGGCAGCCGTTTCTTGTCTGCCACGTGTTTTATCCTCTTGACCGGCGTAAATTCCCTCTCCAAATTCCTCCGGATCAGCGGGCTGTCATCGGAGGCAGGTCTCTTTGTTCCTCTGGGAGAGGTGTCTGCCGGTGGGCTGCCTACTGCCGTCGGGGTAGGTGATGTAGTGGAGGCAGTCGAGTGTGAATGTGGGGAGGCAAGTGGTGTGGGTGTGTGAACAGGGGTGTGGACAGGGGTGGGGATATGGAAATAATGGGCAGGAAAAGTAGGGAATTGAACATCGGGAAAATTCAAAGTTTGGGTAATGAAGTTTACCGTCGAGTTTGCGAAGTCCCGAATGAACGTCATCAATCCCATTTGTCTCCCCTCTACCCGTTGTAGCGTAGCAAGGAGGAGGGCGGACTGGTCTGTCGGAGCGGTGGCGGCAGTAGGTTCCGGGGCAGGCTCCTCTGATGATTCTTCTGGGGAGCCGGCTGGGTTGAAAGATGAGACAGGTGTAGCCACGACCAGCTCCATGAGGCTGTTGAGGTTGTGGTCTGTCGAGCCTCTGCCCTTCCTTATTTTGTCGGAGGGTTCCTCGGGGACAGCAGCACAGCGGCAGAGGGAAGTTATTGTAAACGGCAGGCAGAGGCGGGAGTCGGAACGAAAGGTGCAGTCCAGGATGCTGTCCCTCATATATCGGCCCACATTGATAGGCATGTCGTGCATGATGGAATGAATGAGGGCGAGTCGCTGCCGGTTGACTGTCGTGTGGTGGGAAGAAGGCAGGATACGCTTTTTGATGAAAGCATTCCAAAGTTTGGCTTCCGGGAGGAGCTGCCCCCTGTTGACGGAGTGGGGGTTCTTCTTGCTGGTTGTCCATGATGTTCCCTCTTCTGTCAACTCCACCATGACAACATCATAAGCGGCAGCATCGAGGGTGTCGAGAAATTTCTGGTGGGCATCATCATCGGGGCCAAAGAAGAGGCCAAACATGTGGTTGATGCTGTCGGCAGTGAAGGGCACCTTGACACCTTGAACGGTGACAGATGTCGCCGTTTTGCTGTCTATGGCCGCGTAGAACTCTCGGACTAATGTGTCGTTTAGCTCTGCCAGTTGTTCAGCAAAGTGCTCCCATAGCAAATTCTAGATTGCTCTGGCAATGAATGGCCGGAGTCCCATGTTGGGTGCCTTGCGGATGTAAACGAAACCACGTTCCTCCCATAACTCCTTTGTGGCGAAGGGCGTTGCTGCTGCTGAAGAAGAGGTTGAGGCAGCACTACGGCGGGTCTGTCTAGACGACATGTTAGTTGCAAGGGTTGTAGAAAAATGAAGAAAGCAAATAAAACTAGAGGAGAAAGCAAGGAAGAATGATCAGAAGTGAGAAAAATGAAAATGAAAATGGGGTTTTATAGCGGTCGAGGTGCTGCCCGTTTAATGTTGTAACGGCAGGCGTGAAAAACGGGGCGACGGATGGTATTTAGCTTGTCTGACGCGTCTGACACGCATTTATGCATCTGTTACGCGTCTGCCACACGCTTCTGCGTCTGCCGTGTCAGTCTGTTGACAGCCTGTCTTATCCGTCCGCGGCGGCAGCCGAAACGACAGGCTTCCATAAATGGGCTTTATTGGGCTGATGGATGGGTGGTGGGCTTGGGTCACTTCTTCTCTTCTTCCTGACTCTTTTATTTCCTGAAAACAGAAATTAATAAAACATTATTCGAATAAAATAAACCTAATTTCCTAATAAATAATAAATAATAAATAAATAAAAATTAGGTTAAGTTAGGGATGCCTTGTGGGGCATCTCCTAAAGTAACCACTTCATGTATCCCTGGGGCTTCAGTCCCCTGATAATGCTTGAGGCGCTGTCCATTGACTTTGAATTGGTGCCTGTCTTTTAATGATTGTATAGTGATGGCACCATGGGGAAAAACTTGTATCACTTGGAATGGGCCAGACCATCTAGACTTTAGCTTTCCTGGGAAGAGTTTAAGTCTAGAATTAAACAACAACACAAGTTGCCCTGGGCAGAACTGTCGTGGCAGCAACTTCCTGTCATGCCACTTCTTTGTTTTCTCCTTGTATATTCTTGCATTGTCGTAGGCCATTATCTGTAATTCTTCAATCTCGTTCAGATCTAATAACCTTTTCTGGCCGGCCTTGTCCAAGTCCATATTCACTGCCTTGATTGCCCAATATGCTTTGTGCTCGATCTCGACAGGCAAGTGACAGGTTTTCCCATAAATCAGTCGGTATGGAGACATGCCCAATGGAGTCTTGAATGTTGTCCTATATGCCCATAATGCATCATTCAGAAGTAAAGACCAATCTTTCCTAGTTGGTTTAACCATCTTTTCAAGAATGTTCTTCACTTCCCTATTGGATATCTCAGCCTCTCCATTGGTCTGTGGGTGGTATGCTGTCGCGATCCTGTGCTTGACACCATATTTCTTCAAGGCGGCAGCAATTACCCTATTATCAAAATGTCTCCCTTCATCACTGATAATCGCCCTAGGGATGCCAAATCTAGAAAAAAATGTTTTTGTGCAAAAACTTTTGGACCGGTTTGGCATCATTCTTTTGAGTTGCGATTGCTTCTACCCACTTGGAGACATAATCCACTGCTAGGAGGATGTAAAGATTTCCACATGAAGATGGAAAAGGTCCCATAAAATCAATCCCCCAAACGTCGAAGATCTCGACTTCTAAAATGTTCTGCAGTGGCATCTCATTTCTCCTCGAGATGTTACCTGTCCGCTGGCACCTGTCACAGTTTTTGTAAAATTCCTGTGCATCTTTATATAGTGTCGGCCAGTAGAACCCTGACTGCAGCACCTTGGCAGCAGTCTTATTGCCTCCTAAGTGACCTCCATATTGTGAAGCATGGCAGTGATGGAGAATGTCTTCTTGCTCTTCTTGTGGTACACACCTCCTTATAACCTGATCTGCGCACATTTTGAAAAGAAGAGGTTCGTCCCAATAATAATGCTTAACATCATTTTGGAACCTCTTCCTGGCTTGATAATTAAGATCAGAAGGTAATATTCCGCTAACTATAAAATTAACGAAATCAGCATACCAGGGAAGTTCAGAAGACTTACCTGCTGCCATGGCTGTCGCGACAGCGATTGCGGCAGCAAAGAGCTGCTCATCAGGGAAGGTCTCCAGTATGTGTGTCTCATCTATTGGTAGACTCTGTCCCTTCTCCAACCTTGACAAGTGATCTGCCACCTGATTTTTTGTCCCCTTTTTGTCCTTGAACTCAAGGTCGAACTCTTGTAATAGCAAAATCCATTGTATCAACCTAGGCTTTGCATCCTTCTTTGCGAACAAATACTTTAGGGCAGAATGGTCGGTGTGTATTATTACTTTCGTTCCAAGTATGTAAGAACGAAACTTGTCGATGGAGAATACCACAGCTAACAGCTCCTTTTCTGTGGTGGTGTAGTTCACTTGGGCGTCATTCAACGTCTTGCTGGCATAGTATATGACATGAAACAGCTTATCTCTGCGCTGCCCAAGTGCTGCCCCGACAGCATAGTCACTAGCATCACACATGATCTCGAATGGCTGTGTCCAGTCTGGTGGCTGTACTATGGGGGCTGTCACTAGCTTTTCCTTCAGAACCTTGAATGCTTCAGTACATTCCTCATTAAAGTCAAAGGGTCGGTTCTGCTCTAAGAGATGGCATAGGGGCTTCGTGATTTTCGAGAACTTTGCGATGAATCCCCGATAAAAACCCGCATGCCCTAAAAAACTCCTAATGCCCTTGATTGTGGTTGGCGGCGGCAGCTTCTCAATGACTTCTATTTTAGCCCTGTCGACTTCTATTCCACGACAGCTAATCTTATGGCCAAGGACTATCCCTTCGTCCACCATAAAATGGCATTTTTCCCAATTTAGAACAAGATTAGCTTTTTCACATCTTTCAAGTACCTTTTGAAGATTGCTGAGGCAACTCTCAAAATCGTCTCCAAAGACGAAAAAATCATCCATGAAAATCTCAAGGAAGTCATCTACCATGTCGGAGAATATAGCCATCATGCACCTTTGGAAGGTGGCAGGTGCGTTACAGAGGCCGAACGGCATCCTCCTAAATGCGTATGTTCCGTAGGGGCATGTGAAAGTCGTCTTTTCTTGATCCTCCGGTGCAATAGCAATTTGGTTATAACCTGAGTAACCATCAAGAAAACAATAGTAAGGCTTACCCGCTAATCTATCAAGCATTTGATCAATAAAGGGTAAAGGAAAGTGGTCCTTTCGGGTAGCTTTGTTAAGCTTCCGATAGTCCATACAAACCCTCCAACCGGTCACAGTCCTGGTTGGGATTAACTCATTGTTCTCGTTGGTTATCACGGTCATTCCTCCTTTCTTTGGAACACATTGCACCGGGCTTACCCATTTGCTGTCGGAGATGGCGTAAATAATACCAACATCTAACCATTTAATTATCTCTTTACGCACTACCTCCTTCATCGCAAGGTTTAACCGCCTTTGGGCATCAATAGTCGGCTTATGATCTTCCTCTAGGAGGATTTTGTGCATGCATATCGCCGGACTAATGCCTTGAATGTCTGCTATCGTCCATCCAATCGCCTTTTTGTGCTGCCTTAACATGTCGATCAGCTGCCGTTCCTATTCCTGCGGCAGCTTAGCAGAGATGATTACGGGCAGTGTATCATTGCAACCAAGATAAGCATATTTTAACTGCCCTGGCAGGGGCTTAAGTTCTAAGACAGGTGGTTCAACAGTAGATGGCTTTTGGATTAAATGGTTATCCGAAGTGTAATTCAAGGGTTCGAATAACTTACCTGGACGATGGCCTAACCAGTTTACCTCCTCCTGACCTTCAATATCAGATGTATCGGATTCAGAGGAGTCGCTGTCGTCGGTGCTGTCGTCGTTGCTGTCGTGACAGGCCTGTAGGTGGCTATCGCAGCAGTGACCAAATTTTATATCCTGGCAGCCCGACCTTATGTAGGGTTGATCAAAGGTCACCTCAATGATGGCCTTGCATTCCTCGTCCACAATAGCATGTTTCATCGCTTGGAGAACATTCAACTTAATCTCTTGATCGTTCACGCGCATGGTGAGTTCTCCTTTCTCCACATCAATCAATGATCTTCCCGTGGCTAAGAAGGGTCGCCCAAGGATGACTGGTGTGTTTTCGTCTGCCTCACAATCTAAGATAAGAAAGCCAGCAGGAAAAATAAGCTTATCCACTCTTACAAGAATATCTTCAATTTTTCCCTCGGGGTGAACGTAAGAGCGGTCGGCTAGCTGCAGAGTTACTATCGTGGGTCGCGCCTTGCCAATACCTAGTTTCTGAAAAACAGATTTGGGCATTAGATTAACACTGGCACCGAGATCACAAAGTGCCTTACCCACAAATTTGTCGCCGATTACACATGGTATGATGAAGCTCCCCGGATCCTTCTTTTTCTGGGGTGGCTGCCGATGAAGAATACTCATGCAACCTTCTTGCATCTTTACCGTTTCAAATTCCCCAAGTTTAGATTTTTTTGACATAACATCCTTGAGAAATTTAGCATAACCGGGCATCTCCCTAACAGCATCTAACAACGGAATATTAATATGAACCTGTTTAAAAATATCATAAATCTTTTTAAGTTGAGATTTATGCTTAGCTTGCTGTATCCGTTGGGGAAAAGGTGGTGGAGGACGATAATCAGCAAAGCTCCCTTCCCACTGCATGCGAATCTGAGGACGGTAATCATCTTTTTTCTCCTCTGTCGCTTCTGCTGTCGTGACAGGCTCATCGGCAGCAGTCTGTTTATCTCCTGTCGGGGCAGCTTCCTCGGCAGGTTTATCCAAGGCAGGTTCCTTTTCTGTTTCAGCTTCTTTTTCCGGCCCTGGTAGCTTTTTCCCACTCCTAGTAGTAATCGCCTTACATTGCTCATGTGGGGGCGGTCTAGCATTTTCAGTATTGCTAGGGAATCCTCCATTCTGCCTCGGCTTAATATGTTGCGACACCTGACCCATTTGTGTCTCTAGAGATTTCAAGGTAGCCTCATGATTTGTCATTCTCACCTCGGTTTTATCCATAAAGGTTTCCGTCTTCTTGACAAACTAATTTATATTCTCCATATATGTACCGGTCTGAGACATAAAGGTGGCCAGAGTCTGTTCCAATATACTACTCGTGGCAGGTGGTGGTTGCTGTTGCTGCTGCGGTGGCAGGTGCTGCGGCAGTTGCTGCGGCAATTGCTGTCTCGTCAGCAATCTAGGACCTCCCTGATTCTGATTATATGCTTGCGGATTCAGGGCATTGTTAGGATTACTCCAGGAAATTTGGGATCTTTCCTCCAATTAGGATTATAGTTGTTGGAATTATAATTCGGCTTGTAATTTCCAACATATTTTCCCTCTTCTATATTTATTGGGCACTCATCCCTACTATGACTTCTCTCACAGACAGTACAAACTTCCTCGACAGCAAATCCTCGTAACTCATCTTCATTTAATAAGTGTTTCATTGCCTTAGTAAGGAATGCTACCTGTGATTTCATAGTGTTGTCGGCCTCATAGTCCTTGACAGCAAGTACCCGTTTACCCCCTCTTCTAGCTGTCGGAAACTGCTCCTCATTCTTAGCTAGATTTTTCAAAACTTGCAATGCCTCGTCCGGATCTTTATCCAATAATAGTCCATTTGCTGCAGAATCAATCCGAATGCGAGTTTGTAAGTTAGCAGCATTATAGAACTTAGTTACCTTATTCCAGACGGGAAATCCATGCATTGGGCAGTTCCGTAGAAGAGTAGTAAATCTGTCCCAGGCCTCGTGCATCGGCTCGTCATCTTCCTGTTGAAAAGTAGCAATTTCGTTACGTAATCGCTCAGATAAATGCGAAGGATTAAAACGAGATAAAAATTCACGAGTTAGATCTGCCCAAGTCATAATGGAACCCGGTGTAAGTTTATTCCACCAAGTTTTAGCTCTATTCCTTAATGAATGGGGGAATAACCGAAGCCTCAGTATCTCCGGACTAACTCCTGGCAGTCTAAACGAACCACAGATCTCCTGGAACGTTTTGAGATGCTCCCTAGCATCTTCTGTCGCAGAACCACTGAACTGCCCGGCGTTGTTGATCATACTAAACATGACAGGTTTAAGCTCGAAGTTATCAACATCAATATCCGGCAGCGTGGTCTCCAGCTCTACATGATCATTCAGCATGTAGTCACGACATGACCAACGTCCATCTGCCCTCGGCAGGTCACCGACAGGCGGGTGGTTATCGACAAGGGGTGGTATGTGACCTCCGGCAGGTTGGTTATGGCCCATCTTCTCTAGCTGTTCCTCAAGGTATTCGTTTCTGTCTAAAAGTCGGCGAAGTTGTTTCTTGAGATTGAAGGAACGTTCGATTTCCGGATCTAATGGATACTCAGGATCTTCACCTCTTTTAGATCTGCGCATAAACAAGAAAACCTCGTGAAAAGCGAGAGTTGAAAGCACAAAAGAAAAATTAAAGAAAAATAAAAACGAAAGCAAAAATAAAAATAAAAACGAAAAGTGCAATAAAAGAAAGATGTAGTTATGTTGCCAATCCCCGGCAACGGCGCCAAAAACTTGTTGCGTGTAAAAGAGTCTATCGCAATTGTAGTGCAAGTGTACACGACGCAAGTAGTAAAGTGATACAAAGTATCGGATATCGTCTCCACAGGGATTGGGCTAATAGCTTCACCTTGTTTACTGCACGAAAGTAAAGGAAATAATTGAGAGATTTGTCACGAGAATAATAAAGTAAAACGTAAATAAAAGGATTGAGATATCAAGATATAGAGAATGGGCTGGTATTGAATTGCTCGGTAGTGCAGGTATTGGATTGCTTAGGAACTCCAGTTCTGTCGTCGCTCCCGTCGTCGACAGCACCTGTCGCGGCGGCTGTCCGTTGGCTGTCGCAGCAGCAGACACACCAACTCCGTACTTCAAGTTTGGCAAGAATCCCAGATCTGCCTTGGCCTCTCCCTAGGTCCAAGTCTGTCGATGATCACGTCTTTGATGATACCTCCCGGCGTGAATCGAAGGATGAACACCGATGTGTATGAATTCTTCTTTAGCCACTTAACCTTGCCCTATCCCTAGGCACAAGATAGTTCAACTATAAGCTAGAGAACTTGCTCTTATTTCTTTCGTATACTTAACTCTCCCGATGCTAAGTAAATGGATAACCTCACAATGCTCTCCCGATGCTCTTGCAAGATGTTAAAACCAAAATAAGAGAACTTGAAGTTTATTTTATTGAACTTGGAAAATCCTAAAACAAAACAATCCTTGCAACTACTTTACAAAACAACCCGTAGCCCTAGGGGGAATTTAAAACATGTCGGTGACGGGTGAACGACAGAGGGGTTTAGGTTTCGGTTATCGGGTATTCGATGCCTCCTAGGTTAAATCTATGCCCTTATATAAGCTTTGGGCTCAAGTATTCTAAGTTAACAAGGATTACAACTTTAATGAAAAGTAAGATTCTAATAAATGCTTAATCTCTAAGGATTCCTACTTTCCAGCCGCCTCCTTGTTTTATGGGAATTCCTCTTCTTGAGCTTTGGCTTGACATATCTTTTGATCCGGGGCTTGGAAAAATATTTGGCTTTCACACGACAGACGAGCAGATTTTTCTCTATCTATCGAGGTCCACTTTACTTTTTCTCTTCATAAATCTGCTGTCACCCTACTGTCACGACAGATCCATGGCAGCTTCGTCCTCTTCTTCTGCTAGTCCAGTTCAGCTTTCCTGCTTCTCTGCCCTGCGCCTGCCTTCTTTGTCAACTATGGCAGATACCTGCAAAATAAGCCATCTTTTAGTAGAATCTGTGCTTTTAATCCATTTGTGATGTTTTACTGAAAACTCACCTAAATGCAATGCAGTGATGCTTGAATGCAGCAGAAATATGGGTTAAAAAGGGTGTAAATGATAGAACTTTTACACACTCAACAGTCAAGCTAGTGGTCTCACCTATTCTTTTTGTTGTATATAACTCGATAGCTTTGCATGGCTTAGGAGCATTCGATAACTTGATATTTTGTAATGAACTAGTTAATGGAAATTGAATATCATGGTATATGAAATCAAACATGACTTGTATGTTAATATTGATGTGCTAATTATTGGTAATGTTGGTGTAATTAGAAAATCATCTAGACTAATTTAACAAGGTTTCGAATGGCATAGTAAGGATCTGCTTAAGTACATCGGCATGTTTGATTCAATTGCTATCAATAAAATAATTGGTGAATTATTAGATAATGGTTAAAATTAATTGACCACATAGAAGGTCTAGTGATCGAATAAAATATGGAATGGTGATTTGAAATTGAATCTTGATAATGCTAATAAGAAATTAAAATTGGCCTTAGAAATTTATAAGTTATATTAAGGGAAATTATATTTAGGTTTGTATGTTTAGAAAAGTTTTTGTTAGCCCACTTTCCGCATGCGCATTAATACGAAGAATTTATTTAAGAATGGATTTTGTTTCCGATTTTCTATTTTCCGATTCCGGTAACGCTCCTTGCTCCTGGCCCAGGCTAGGGGTGTTACAAGATCAATACCAAGAAATCTTTTGCTTTTCATGAAACTATGTCAGCCTACTTGTAAGATGCAAGAAAATGCTAGAGATGATAGTTCAAAGGAAGAAGTCATAACAAACGCAAGGTAAGGTTAAAAATGGGGATTCTAAGAAAATAGTCATGGAAAACAAAAGGAAAAGGGCAAAGTCATATGCTTTAAAAATCAAAGCATGAATGATTCAAGAATCCATCAATCTGATAGTGCCCCATTTTTTGTGGCTCTCTTTTCCTCACACACTCCCCAAATTTAAAATTTCCCACTTTTCTAATCTCAATCAGACATTAAAAGCTCGAGGTCCCCGAAGAAAGGTTAACTCAATTAGGCAGAATGTGTTCTGAAGACGAACTTCTTTTTTGAAATATTCATGTGTGATCCAAATGGTGTTTTAAGGCTTGTAATGTAGGCTAGGCTCGAGCTGCGAAAGAAATGATATAAAGGCTCAAATTCATATTTTAAGGGTGATTAAACCAAGGATCAACATTTCTGATGAAATTTATGTTCATCTTTTATTCTTTGGATCACTTTAGACTGCCCATTTTGGGTTTTCATCCTAGAGTTCATTTCCTTTTCTGATATACATCTCGTTTGAAGGATTTCAAATTTTCCTTCGCATTTCTTCTTTTTTTCTATCTTTCTTCTTCTTCTTCTTCTTCTTCTTCTTCTTCTTCTTCTTCATTCTTCTTCTTCTTCTTTCTTTTTCTTTCTTTTTCTTTCTTTTTCTTCTCTTTTCTTTTTTTCTTTTTCTTGTTTTTTTTTGTGTCCTTTTCATTTATAGTTTAGGAAATTCAACTTAATCTAACATGTTTCTTTCAAACAACTTTTCATTTTCTTTGCCCCCAGTGTGAGGAGTGATCCTTGGTTAGGGTTAAATCACATTTTGCCCCTATATCTCGAAATTAGATTCAAGAATCATTCATAAAATCAATAATAGGGACTCTGCAATGAAATGGATGAAAAATGAAAAGTAGGGAAATGGATGAAACAAAAATGAGAAATGTTTGCCATTTGGAAAAAATGCATCTTTAAACAAGTAAATTGACATAGCAACCCTTACAAAAGATCCCTAATGCTCGCGGGCAAAAGAAAAAGGGTTGGTTCTAAGCATGATCCCAACTGTCTAGAAAAACTAAGCATTATTCCATGAAAGCATAAATTCCGGCCAATCATGTCTCCACCGACTTCGTGACAAAGCTCTAAACGCGATCGTCATCTTCTTCTCTCTCGAGTCTTCCACTTCTGATGGCGGCCAATATCAACTCTCCATTCATGGCCATGTCTGCAAAACCTTCGGTGGCGTGATTTAACATGTAGTCATAGAAAGGTCCATTTAAATTCTCCACAAACATTGAAGTAACCTCATTTTCTGGCAGTGGAGGTTGAACTTGGGCTGCCACATCTCGCCATCTTTGGGCATATTGGCGGAAGCTCTCATTGGGCTTTTGTTCCATATTCTGCAGTATGATCCTGCTTGGGGCCATATCTGTTACATAATCATACTCTTTGAGGAAAGCTTTCGACAGATCTCTCCAAGTGCTATGTTGACCTGACTCAGTTGAGCATACCATCAGATAGCAGACCCAAATAAACTGTCTTAGGTGCAATGAATCAATGATTTCTCGTTTTCCATGTGTGGTGACTTTTTCTGACAATACATGGTCAAATGTGCCAATGGGCATGTTGTTCCATTATACTTTTCAAAGTAAGGGGCCTTGAACTTTGGAGGAGCCACCAAGTCAGAAACTAGACTCAAATCTCTAGCATCCATGCCACCATAAATGCTTCCTTCTTGATAAAATTTAATCATTCCCAACAGCTTCTTGTAGCGGTCTTCCCATTTCTTCTCGAACTTTGCCTTGTCAGTTTCTTCATTGAAGTCAAACACCTCGTGGCTATGAGCCCTATCGGTATTGTCTTTTAATTCAATACGAGCAAAAGATTCTATAAAACGGGGTGATATCTTGACTTTAGGTGAAGCCACTTCCTTTTGCATCCTTGAATATACGAAAGCCATCCCCAGAGAGCGAGGCAAAGTATTGGTGTCTTCTCCTGCTTCAACTACATATGGTTCTTTGTACCCAAACATGGCTGCGATTTGGCTAATTGTTTTCCTAAGCGATAAATCAATCTCTTACTTCAGATCATTTACCATTTTCTCAAGCTTATCATGGATATGCCTCTGATTTGTTTCCAGAATTGTCAATCTTTCCTCAGTATTTGCACGAGATCTTTACTACTTAAATGGAATTTTCCAAAATTAATCTTTTTATTATACATGTATGAATGCAGTGATCAAAACATTATTTAATGAAAACAAACAAAAAAACAAATGCATGGAAGAAAATCTACATATGTAAAAGCTTAAATGCAGGCAAAGGTTCATCAATTCTATTAAGGTGTTGCTCTAGGTAGAGCTTCCATTGGATGACGAAGGTCCTACGAATGTGTCTTGGTCTGAGCACTCATTTCTTTGATCAACCTTTGAAGCCTTGGCCCTACCTTGTCGATCTAACATGGGGCGAAGAAATGTAGCTTCTTGACGCCACAGGCTTTGCTACGTCATCAATTTAGGATGTTATGCCCTTATCAAAATCGTCTCGCTTCTGGGTCCTCTTGACGTTGCCCCTAAGTCGATTAGACCAAAGATCATTTTTCAGATTCTGCTTGGTTGGATAGTCGAAGTGGCCCTATTGCTCTTGCGACTTCTGGTATTCTTCTTGGTGCTGATGCGAGCATACTTCGATGTTTCCCCCACGTGACCATTCGACAAATTCTCATTGTTTGCGCATTGTCTTCCTTCTTTAGGTACCTTCCATCCATGGCAGAAGCTTTCTTTGATTGAGTAACATGCTTTAAAATTGATCCCCTCGAATATGGGATTAATGCAAAAAATAAATATGCCACAAAAACAAAACTCACACAAAAGGTTAGTAATAAATATGCTACAAAAAAAAACAAGACTCACACACAAAAAGGTTAGTAATAAATAAATAAGCTACAAAAACAAAACTCACTCACTCATAAAAAGGTTAGTAATAAATAAATATGCTACAAAAACAAAACAAAACTCACGCACAAAAAGGTTAGTAATCTTTTAAATAAAAAAACAGAAACAAAACCTAAAAGATGCATAATAATTCTGGGCCGACATTCCAACATTTCAGGACATGTCTCCATGGATTATTCCTGCGACTCAACACCATAGGCTTTCCACATGGCTCTATTAGGGGCAGGCTTTAGATTCTCAAACATGGTTTGGTTCTAAAAGGGTACCCGAGCTGTCCTTGTTGTCCTCTACTAAAGGTAGCAAGGCCCTCGATTCTCACTCATTACAGGCTTTAAACGAATCGAGTTCAACTCAGGAGAACTCACCACTAATGCCTTCTCGAAGAATCAATATCCTTACGAAGACAAGTGAATGAGTCCTGAAGGTACTTGCTAGGCTCATACGAAAAATCAATATTCTTACATGAGCAAAGCGTATTTCCCCCCACTTAAACGAACGGGACAAAGCTCGAGAATTGAGCTTGGAATTAAGTCTTAAATGCGTAAAATAGAGTTATATTCATTTAAACGGACAAATAAATAGAACCTATCGTGAACTTGCAAATTCTATGTTTTTTTAAAAAGAAACTTTTTTTAAAACTATTTAAAATCAATTTGTGGCATGATCCTCTTTTGTTTTTATTTATAAAAAACAAAAATACTTCCCCAGCGGAGTCACCAAGCTGTCGCAACCCTTTTTAGGAGCTTCGACTTTTTGAAAACTTTAAAAACTCAGAGTCGCCACTAATATTTTTGAAAAGTGTGATTGGATCACTTAAAAACAAGGTTATTTTTAATAAAACGTTTTGTTTTAATAAATCAACAGTTTGGCCTATGAAAACCAAGGAAACATGTTCGGGGGTCGGTTACGCGTGGGGAAGGGCTAGCACCCCTACGATTCCCAAAATCGGTACCTAATTGATTTTAAAAATATTTTCAAAAACTGGGATTTGCAAGTTCACGAAGGTTCGACTTTATTTTTCCGTTTAATGAATATTAGTCTATTGTAACGACCTTATCGCCCGGGAGTTGAACTTTAATCACCCGTCAACATTTCTGGCGCTAACCCGTCATTCTCGTTTGATAAGACATCGCATTAAATTAATTTCTCTTTTCAAGCAACAAAGAAAATTAGTGCGTTGAGCATTTTATATTTATTTTAAGTTCAATTATTTAAAAACCCTAAAAACATCTAAGTCTTTTATTCCTAATTAAGAGTTTAAATTTGCTTAAGTGTATTTTATTTTTGTAAAGTAAATTTTCTAACAAACGCGTCTCTATCTAAGCTTTAGAACCTAGTCATAAGTTTTAACCTATTTCTAAAAGAACAAGCAAGAAACTTATTTTTTTCCTTTTATGTTTTTTCTTTTTTATTATTTCTTTTTAAAAAAACCTTTATTTCTTTTTTAAACTTTTTATTTTTTTTTAAAAGCCAATACCCTTCTTTCGACTCTTTTTACATTTTTTAGCTTTTTCATTTTCATGTTTTTCACCTTTTTTTTTTCAAAATGAATTTCCCTTTAAAACTCTTTTTTAAAAGGGTAAACTACTGCAGGGGTCACTTTCGTTTCTCGTTTGTACAGATTTAGTCACCACTTTTGAAAAGTGCCAATAAGTGGTCATCTACGTTTTCGATGTGTAAAGACTTGGTCACTCCGACGTTATAGTCTATTAGTCCCCTAACGGATTGCTGATGTGGCGAAATTAATTAACGAAAAAATAAGGGTAAATTACTGCAATAGCCATTAAAATTCATCTCATGTACATTTTTTTTCCTCAATTTAAAAAAGTAAACATTATAGTCACTAATAAAAATGTTTCTTTATAATTTCACCCTTAAATTTTTAAAAATTCATTTTTCAATCCTAAAACTTTACAATCAATTAGTACAATAATATTATAAATGCTTAGATGAAAAATAGGTGCCCAAAGTATACCTTTTGAAACTTAGGTGCCCAAATTGCTCCTATTTAATAACTCGAACTTAAAAATTTAGTCCACTAACTACTAAAAAATTCGAGTTATTGAAATTTCTATTTTATAATTCAAACTTTATTTTGAATTTTTGAGTCGAGTTTATGAAATTATGAGTCGAGTATTTTCACATCAAACCAAAAAATTTAATTTTTTTCGAGTCAAGTCGAGTGTTGCACTTCCCTTCACTGATTACAACCCAGGGGGAATACGAAAGCAAATATTCCTTCCAAAAACATCTCCAAAAATTAAATTCAATTCAAGTTAAATACTCTTTCAAACATATGAATATTTACCTGGTCATCATTAATATAGTTATTAGTTTTTATTAACACAAGATGATAATTTTATCCAAATTCAATAAGTTCGATTCGATCAATTTTATAGGATCGTATTTTGAAAAAATGGTTTTCGGATTGATTTTTTTTCTCTAAACAGTGGTTGGATTGGATACGAATCGGAATTTTAATTTTATTTTCGGTTCAGATTAAGATCGTGTAAATGTACTTTAAAAGGGGGCGGATCGAAGTAATATTTTGTTGTGTTATTGTCGAGTCAGGTTTGGGTCTACTAAAATGAGACACTAGGTCCTTTAAGCAAGATAAGATTTTCACTAACTTAGGTTTGTGTGTAGGGAAGAAATATAATTTTTAATTTTAATCCGTGTTTGTATGTAGGGAAGTGCAACACTCGACTTGACTCAAAAAAATTAAATTTTTTGGTTTGATGTGAAAATACTCGACTCATAATTTCATAAACTCGACTCAAAAATTTAAGGGTGAAATTATAAAGAAACATTTTTATTAGTGACTATAATGTTTACTTTTTTAAATTGAGGAGAAAAAATGTACATGAGATAAATTTTAATGGCTATTGCAGTAATTTATCCTTATTTTTTTGTTAATTAATTCCGCCACATCAGCAATCCGTTAGGGGGACTAACGGACTATAACGTCGCAGTGACCAAGTCTTTACGCATCGAAAACGTAGATGACCACTTATTGGCACTTTTCAAAAGTGGTGACTAAATATGTACAAACGGGAAACGAAAGTGACCCCTGCAGTAGTTTACCCTTTTTAAAAAGATTTCCTTTTAAATATGAATTTTTAAAATAAATCTTATTTTTTAAAAAGATTTCTTTTTAAGCCTTTTTCAAAATTTTATTTCTTCCTAAAACCGTAAACTTTTATTAAAACCTTTTTATTTTTTTCTTGAAAACTTATTACTTATTTTTAAAAAACATCTTTATTTACTTTATTTCCTTTTTTTAAATCATTTAACCCATTTATTACCAAATCTGAATTTCAAGAAAAAAACTTTTTTTATTTTTTAGAAATCGAGCCCTTTTATTATTCCCACCCATGTGTTATCGTTTTTCCTAATTAAATCCCTAACTTTAAGTTTTTTCAATTAAACCACATGCTTAATTTTTGGGAATTGCCTCCCGAAAATTACCTCCAAATTTGAACTTCAACTCCAAAATTTCCAACAACTCTTGAAAAAAATTTAGAGAATTTTTTCAGAATTTTTCTAAGCCTATTTTGTTTTTCAAGTGTATATTCTCTTGAAAATTGGTGTTTTGAACAATGGAGGAGAAAGGGGTTTATATACACATGCTTGAGCTTGCAAATCAAGTAAATATCCGCGTTTAATCCCTAAATTGGAGTCAAAAAACAGACCAACAACTTGATTCTCGGTAAAACCCCTCAAACTCTATTTGATTTGGTTCAGATTTGAAGCTGAATTTTCTCCTTGATTCGATCCTAGGGTTTGACCTCTTGTTTCAATTTTTTGCAGATTCTGGTGAGCACAGGCGACGACGGCGAGCGGGGTTGGTTGCCATGTGACGGCGACAGCGAGGCGGTTCGGCCGGTACTAGCAACGTCACCGGCTGTGACCGATAGACGGTGGACGGAGTCCTCCACTATCGTGTTAAGGGTTATTAGGGCTGGATCGAGCGCGTCACTCGCTAGGCGCGTGGCCGCGCACGTGGTCCCTTTCTTTCTTTATTGTTTGCTATTTCTGGCTGATTTTCCTTGTTGTTTTTATTACATTTACTATATATATTTTTTGTCTTCATTTTATTTCCTTCTCTTTTTTTCAAAATTTATTTCCACCTTTATTATTAAAATTATTTTCTCCTTTTTCTCCTTTTTTTTTCTTTTTATTTTTAAAAAGATGGGCTAGTATTTCTAAATGGGCTTTTGTTTTTTTCCTTTTGAAATGGGTTTTTAAAGATGGGTTTGTGTTTTATATTTTAGGGAAAACTACACCGGTGGTCCCCTAACTATCATTGTTCTCCTGTTTTGGTCCCCAAACTATGTTTTTCGGCAAATTCGTCCCTTTTGTTACATAGTTCTCCTGTTTTGGTCCCCAACGTTAAATAGCTAACGGTTTTGCTGATGTGGCATTTTTTAAATATTTTTTTAATCATTTCTCTCTCCTCTTATATTATTTTTATTTAATTTTATTCACACAATCATGTCGTGACACGTGTCACTATCCTATTACTTGGAAAAAAACCCTAAAATCCTTTAAAAGGCATTTGGTGTCACTAGGATTCGAACCCAGGCCCACCAGCACATAAGGCATGTGCATGAACCAACTATGCTAGGTGGTTACTTGATTCAAGTCTACTAACATTTATATTTAAGTTGTACAAATTAACCCAAAAAAACCTAAAAACAGAATTGGTGCCACCGAAATTCAAACTCAGGTAACAAGCATGGAAGGCCAGCGTATAAACCAATTACACTAAGCCAACTATTTGGATTAAATTTTCTAACATTTATATTTAACCTATACAAATTAGAAACAACACATTCGAACGCAATACCTTATTGAAAAAAATTTAAATATTTAACCACCAAGTTAAACTAATAAATTGTGCTATTTTTAAATTAAATATATTAAACTAAATTATGTTTAAAATTAAAAAAAATCAAACTAATTTTTTTTACTTTGATTGATAATAACAAAACTAATTAAATATTTATTTATTATTATAAAATTATTATAAATTAATAATTATTTATTTTATTTAATAAATATTAATTTTGTTATTATCAATCAAAGTAAAAAAATTAGTTTGATTTTTTAATTTTGTTATTAAATATAATAAATAAATATTAATTTATAATAATTTTATAATAATAAATAAATATTTAATTAGTTTTGTTATTATCAATCAAAGTAAAAAAATAAGTTTAATTTTTTTAATTTTAAACATAATTTAGTTAAATATATTTAATTTAAAAATAGCACAATTTATTAGTTTAATTTGGTGGTTAAATATTTAAAATTTTATCAATAAGGTATTGTGTTCGAATGTGTTGTTTCTAATTTGTATAGGTTAAATATAAATGTTAGAAAATTTAAACCAAATAGTTGGCTTAGTGTAATTGGTTTACACGCTGGCCTTCCATGCTAGTTACTTGGGTTCAAATCCCGGTGGCACTAATTGTGTTTTTAGGTTTTTTTGGGTTAATTTGTACAGCTTAAATATAAGTGTTAGTAGACTAAAATCAAGTAATCAGCCTAGCATAGTTGGTTCATGCGTATGATTTATGCGCTGGTGGTCTTGGGTTTGAATCCCAGTGAAACCAAATGCATTTTTAAGGATTTTGGGGTTTTTTTCCAAGTAATAGGGTAGTGACACGTGTCACGACATGATTGGGTGAATAAAATTAAATAAAAATAATATAAGAGGAGAGAGAAATGATTAAAAAATATTAAAAAATACCACGTCAGCAAAACTGTTAGCTATTTAACGTCGGGGGACCAAAACAAGAGAACTATGTAACAGAAGGGACGAGTTTGCCGAAAAACATAGTTTGGGGACCAAAACAGGAGAACGGTGATAGTTAGGGGACCACCGGTGTAGTTTTCCCTATTTTTTATTTAACTTAGAAAATGGTGGGTCTTTTATTATTTTAAGGGAAAATGATTTTTTTTTTATTTTTTCGTATTATTTAAAATTGGGGTGAAAATCTAGTGACAACAAGAGCGTCTAAGCCATGACATTCGCGGGGTTGTTGATAATGGTAGTTGGGCCCCTTTTTGTATGGTCCATAATGGTACCCCTCTTTCTCACCATTTCTTTGTAGATAACCTTTTATATGCCAGAGCTGACCTTGGCCAAGCTCGGAACATTGCTGCAATTTTAAACGACTTCAGTCTCTACTCGGGTTAGAAGGTGAGTGCTCGTAAGACTCATATTTATTTTGCACCCAACACTGACCTTGATCTTCAGAAGGAGATTTGCGTTGAGCTCGGGTTCTAGAAAACTTTGTCCCTTGGCTCCTACTTGGGTGTGCCGGTTCTTCACCAAAGTTTGCGGTGCGTAGACTTTGATTTTATTCTTAACAGGTTGCGCTCTAAGCTCAATGGATGAACTGCCAGCTCCCTCTATATGGCAAGACGAATCACGCTTGCTAAATCGATTTTAGTAGTCATACCATCTTACTTTATGCAAACTACAAAGCTCCCTATCCGAGTGTGCACTAAAATTGATAAAATTATTAGGAGCTTCATATGGGGTTCTTCTACTACTGTTAGGAAGGTTTCTTTGGTCAATTGGGAAGCCATCACCCAACCTTTAAAGTGTGGTGGTTTGGGTATCCCTCAAGCGAATGAACGCAAACTCGCCTTCATGCACAAGTTGGCATTTTCTTTAGTTAGCCGATCGGGTGAGCTCTAGGTCCAAGTCCTTCGTTAGAATGATAAGATGGACTCCCTTTGCTTTATGTCCATCGCTCGTTCAAATAGTTCGTCTCTTTAGAAAGCCATTGCTAATTTTTGGGAGTCCTTTCGTGACAAAATCTATTGGCTTGTTGGTGATGGTCATGATGTGAGTCTTTGGAGCGATCCCTAGGTGCCGACTCTTGGGCCCCTAAGACCTTTCGGCTGTCCACCTTAGCTTTGAAGATTTGGTAAACTAGGATGGTAATTGTAATATTGATTTTCTCAATAGTTTATTGGACAAGGAAGTTGTTCTGCATATCCTTGGCACCCTCCCTCCGGCATATGGTGTAGGTCGTGACTCGATCGCTTGGCATAGTACTCCGTCCGGTACCTTTAATGTCGCCTCTGCCTATGCGACCATTATGGGCACATCCTGGGACGTTGCTGACCACAAATGGCGGCATGTTTGGTCTCTCCCCGTTCCCCAAAGAATTCGTGTCTTTATTTGGCTTGCTCTCCGACAAAGGCTCGTGACTAATGTTGAAAGGGTTCTATAATACCCGTATTTTGTCCGGGTACCCGCGTATATATATAGTTCACTATAAATAAAACCAAATAATAATAAATAGTGAGCCCAATAATAAAAGTTCAATAAAATAGTGTCCATTTTACATTCCAAGACCAAAAGCCCATTTTAAATACAAAGCCCAATCTCTTTATCAATTTTACATCCAAACAAACACACATTTGATCTAAACTCTAGCTTTCCTGCCCAAATTGGTGTCTAAAAGGACACATGGCAGCTCCCCATTCGTCCAAAAAGCTTAACACGTAGATCTGTGTTTCTTTGGGTCCAGCTGGCATGCGCTGACGTTAGCATGACGTCAGCGAGTCAGACTCCTATATAAATGAAGGAGAGAGAAAGTCAAATTCAATAAATGACTATCATTAACTATTCATTATTAAAACACTAATAATAAATAAATAATATAAAATAAGAGAGAGAAAAGAGATTACCTCGGGGATATCAAACGTCGTCAAAAATTGAAAGGACGCTGCTAGAGGAGATCAACAGACACTAGAAATTTACCGGGAACACGGATGGTCACCTTGAAGAACGTTGGGGATACGAACGGCCGCCCGAGATCTGAACCATCACCGCATCTGCTACTAGAATCGCACGACTGAGAAGGTAATCCTTCTTCTGTTTTAATTCCCTGCAAAAAATAGGTATTTAATGTTAGATCCAAACGGAATAAGTGAAAAAACTGAGGGAAAATTTGAACGAAAGTTCGATTGGAGCTTTATCTATGTGTCCAGAGATTTTGAGGGAGTAGTCGAAAATATGAGTTGTGGTTCGAGTAGGTAGTTTAGGTGGGGAAGATGGGTGGATTCTTCCGAATCTGGGTTAGTTTAGGTGCGATTTTGGAGAAGTTTGGGATAGATCCAACCGAATCGAGGTAGTTTTTGGGGTTTAAGGGTTGAAATCAAGAAAATTTTTAAAGTTTTTTGGGTCTCAAGAATGGCGGCCGGCGAAAGAGAACGATGGCCGGAGTGAAATCTGAAAATAATGGTGGCCAGAAAAGTGGTGGTCGGCGTACGCCTATGGCAGCCGACGCACATCGAAGTTCGAACGGAATGTGGCGGTGTAGGATCTAGCGGTGATTGGGGCAGCGGAACTATACCAGAAACTTTGATGTTCATCTTGTTCGTCAAGAACAAGGATGAACACTGTTGAGTGGATCGAATGATCGAAATGAACCAAGAGGGGGGTGACTTGGATTTTTAAAGGTTTAGGTGGTGGAAATTGCAAATTAAAAAGATAGACAAGGAAGTTTAGAGTGGTTCAAGTTCCAAATGAACTCTATATCCACTACCTTAGGTGTATGCATAGATTTCTTAATTCAATCCAATGATAAATCCCACTTAGGTTTTTAAAAAATTCGAGCTAGGGTTTTCAGGGTTTGGGAGAGTTTTAATTAAAGTGAACTTTATCATTAAAATCCCTACTTAAAGTTGTCCGCGAAACCGTTTCGGAACGGTCGTGACCGTTTCGAAAAGCGAGCACGAGAGTTTGACCGTTTTTAGAACTCTAGCTGACCGTTTCGATACGGGGTTGACCGTATCAAAGCCCCGTTGACTCGTATCGAAACTTGTTTCGATACACCCCTTGGTAGTAGCCAAAACGTTTCAAAACCCTATTAAGGCGTTTCGAAACGCCCTTCTCTCAGACATGATTTTAAAGCATCCATATCGAAATAGGTTGACCCGTTTCGATACACCTGGGCCTGGAAGTGCAGATGAGGCTCTAAAAGTGCAGAAAAATGAATTTTTCTAAGGCCTAACTTGCATGAAAGACATGAATGAGCAGGAAAAACATATGCAAACATAAACATACTCCCCCTAGCTATAGGCATGGATGAAATTAGGAGTCAAAACACATAAACATGGCATTTCACAAGATCAAGCAATTTTAAGCACAAAAGAGGTCCTAAAAGGTCAAGATAGGCTAGCTAGACCTAACTCTCTCCTAAGGGACCAAAAACGCTCTTTGTCTAAAGGTTTTGTAAATATGTCCGCTAATTGATTTAAGGTGTCTACATACTCTATAACAACATCTTCTTTAAGGACATGATCTCTAATGAAATGATGCCTTATTTATATGTGTTTGGTTCTAGAGTGTTGGATGGGATTTTTTGTTAAACATATAGCACTAGTGTTGTCACATTTTAGGGGTATGGTTTCAACTTTAATTCTATAATCTAAGAGTTGTTGCTTCATCCAAAGGACTTGAGCACAACAACTCCCTAAGGATATGTACTCGGCTTCGGTGGTAGATAAGGCTACACTATTTTGTTTCTTAGAGAACCAAGATATGAGCATACTACCTAGGAATTGACAAGTTCCCGAAGTACTTTTCCTATCGATTTTGCAACCCCCATAATCCACATCCGAATAAGCATGAAGGTTGAAGGTGGAGTCTCTAGGGTACCAAAGACCTAAACAAGGAGTATCTCTAAGGTACCTAAAGATTCTCTTAACGGCTATATGGTGAGAGTCTCTAGGACTAGCTTGAAACCTAGCACACAAGCAAACACTAAACAAGATATCCGGTCTACTTGCGGTAAGGTAAAGCAATGATCCAATCATAGAACGGTAAAGCTTAGAGTTAACACACTTACCTCCTTCATCTTTGTCAAGCTTTGTAGATGAGCTCATAGGTGTGGCTTGAGGCTTTGCATTCTCCAAGCCAAACTTCTTGAGCATATCCTTTATGTACTTTGCTTGATTGATGAAGGTGCCATCCTTCTTTTGCTTGATTTGGAGTCCCAAAAAGAATGAGAGCTCCCACATCATACTCATCTCGAATTCACCTTGCATTAGCTTAGCAAACTCTTGACAATGACATTCGTTAGTAGAACCAAAAATAATATCATCAACATAAATTTGAACTACTAAGATGTCATTTTTATACATTTTTATAAAAAGTGTAGTGTCTACCTTACCTTTTTCAAAACCTTTTTCAATTAAAAAGTTTGAAAGTCTTTCATACCAAGCTCTAGGAGCTTGTTTTAAACCATAAAGAGCTTTATTGAGTTTGAAAACATGATTTGGAAATTTTGAGTCTTCAAAACCCGGTGGTTGTTCCACATACACTTCTTCATTTATAAAACCATTTAAAAACGCGCTTTTAACATCCATTTGAAAAAGCTTGAAATTATGATAACATGCATATGCAAGCAACATCCTAATGGCTTCCATTCTAGCTACGGGTGCATATGTTTCATCAAAATCTATTCCCTCTTCTTGAGTGTAACCTTGTGCTACTAGTCTAGCTTTATTTCTCACAATGTTACCACTCTCATGTAGCTTGTTCCTAAAGACCCGTTTAGTTCCTATGGTAGATTGATTACTAGGCCTATCAACTAATGTCCAAACGTTACTTCTCTAAAATTGATTTAACTCTTCTTGCATAGCCATAATCCAAAAATCATCTTTCAATGTTTCTTTTATATTCTTAGGCTCTATGCATGAGATAAATGCAACATGATTCATTAATCTAAGAGAAGATCAAGTGGTTACCCCCTTGGATGGATCACCCAAGATTTCACCATGTTTGACATAGTTGAACTCCCTTGGGTAGCTCACTTCCTTTTCCTCAAGAGCCAAGTCCTTCAAGGCTTCAAGAGGTGGATCTTGTGTGTCCTCTTCTTTTGTTGTTGGAATCTCATCCTCCTTTGAAGTTTTTCCTCCATCAAAGGCATTTATGATTCCTACATCATCATCATCACAAGAATCCTTCCTTGGAAGGAGGTTATCATCAAATACAACATGTATAGATTCTTCTACTACTAAAGTTCTTTTGTTAAATACTTGATAGGCTTTAGAGGTTAAAGAGTATCCTATAAAAATAGCTTCATCACTTTTTGCATCAAATTTACCTAAGTTGTCTTTTCCATTATTTAAAACAAAACACTTGCAACCAAAAGGGTGAAAATAGCTAATGTTAGGCTTTTTAGATTTTAAAATCTCATAAGGTGTTTTCTTTAAAATTGGCCTAATCATTACTCGATTAACAATATAGCAAGCGGTGTTTGTGGCTTCCGCCCAAAAATATTTAGGTAAATTATTTTCACAAAGCATAGTTCTAGCCATTTCTTGCAAAGTTCTATTTTTCCTCTCAACTACCCCCATTTTGTTGAGGAGTTCGAGGAGCCGAAAAATTGTGGCTAATACCATTTTCATTTAAAAAATCTTCAAACCCTAAATTTTGAAACTCGGTTCCCTGATCACTTCTAATATGTGAAATTCTAAGTTCAAGATCATTTTGGGTTAGTTTTGAAAATGTGATAAATTTTTCCAAAGCCTCATCTTTAGTACTTAAAAATAGAACCCAAGTAAATCTAGAAAAATCATCAACAAGTACAAATGCATAAGACTTACCACCCAAGCTCATAGTCCTAATTGGCCCAAAAAAATTCATATGGATAAGTTGTAAACATCTACTAGTAGAAACATCATTAATGGATTTAAAGGAAGACTTATGTTGTTTACCCTTAGAGCATGCATCACAAATTTTATCGTTTGAGAATTTAATCTTGGGTAAACCTCTAACTAGATCAAGGGAAATTAGTTTTTCTAAAACACTAATGCTAGCATGTCCTAGTTTCCTATGCCACAACCATGCATCATTTTCATTTTGTACTACTAAGCATCCATGAGATGTATGAATGTCATCTAGATGCACCATGTATATGTTCCCTATGCGATGACCTATGAGCATAATATTATTAGATTTAATGTCTATAATTTTACATCCATTTTTATCAAATAAAACATTAAATTCTTTATCACACAATTGACTTATGCTCAATAAGTTATGTTTAAGACATTCGACATACAAGACATTTTCAATAAGAATAGTAGAGTGATTACCTATGGAGCCAATACCTTTAATGTGGCCTTTGGAGTTGTCACCAAATGTCACCACTCCTCCACTTTTTGGCTTTAGATCCATGAATCTACTCTTGTCTCCGGTCATATGCCTTGAGCATCCACTATCAAGGTACCATGAGTTTTGACTTTGTGCTTTGGCCTTGTAGCAATGATCCCCCTACAACAAAGATATTAAGCTTTTGTTTTTGGTACCCAAATCATTCTGGGTTTATGAGTGTTAGCTCCCAAAACCTTGATTCCCTTAGGAATCCAAGATGACATAGCAATAATGTTATTAGATTTTACAAGTTCCTTAGGAACCCATACACTTCTAATTCTTTTAGTTCTATTATGTCTAGGAAAGCTACCTTGTTTGTAGTAGTTAGTCTTTTTCTTAGGTTGGTTTGTTCTTGAAGATTCACCTATTTCATGCTTGACACTACCAACATTTTTAAAAGACTCTTTGAGCTTATTTAGCTCATCCAACACCTTTTGGTGTTCACTATTACATTGAGATAAAAGATTATTAAGGTCAACATTTTCATCTTGAAAAAATTTTAGTTCATCTTTCAACCCTAATATCTTTTTCTCAAATTTTGAATTAGCTTGAGAGAGTGAGTCATTTTTCTCATTTAGTTCCAAAATAATTTTCTTATTCCTAATGACCGACTCTTTGTATTTCTCAACTAATTCATCATAGACCTCTTGTAACTCATCATATGCATTATTCAATTCATCATATGTAAAATCTAAAGTTGATGAGTTAGAGGTTACCATGGAGGAATCTTCATCAAGTGCCATGAGGCAAAGGTTGGCCACTTCTTGTTCGTCATCCTCCGATGACTCCTCATCACTCCAAGTAGCAAGCTTGGCTTTGAGCTTCTTCTTCTTCTCAAAGCCCTTCTTCTTGAGTTGAGAGCACTCCGAACGTATGTGGCAGGGTTGTTTGCACTCGAAGCAAATGATTTGATCCCTTGCTTCTTCTTTGTTCTTGCCTTTGAAATCCATTTTTCTTTGGATTTTTCTTCCCCGGTTGGACCTCATAAAGCATGAGAATCGTTTGGCTATCATAGCCAATTCTTCTAGCTCATCCTCCTCACTAGAAGAGCTCTCCTCAAGTAGTGAAGCTTTGAGAGCGATTCCCATCTTCTTCTACTTTTCAACCTCTAGCTTTTCTACTCTTTTCTCTTCTTCCCTTCCTTGCTTCATAATCTCATGTGTAAGGAGAGAACCCACTAGCCCATCAAGCTTTAAAGTCTTCAAATTTTTAGCTTCTATGATGGCGGTTCTCTTCCCATCCCAAGATTCGGGAAGTGAATAGAGTAGCTTCCGGACAAGCTTGTCTTCCAGTATTGTCTCTCCAAATCCTTTGAGGCCATTGACTATGGTGGAGAACCGATTAAACATCCTGGACACCGTCTCATCGGGCTCCATCTTAAAATTTTCATAACTAAGATTGAGAATTCCAATCTTAGTTTCTTTGACATCATTGGTTCCCTCATAGGTAGTCTCAAGAGTGTCCCACACTTCTTTGGCACTCTCAATGGATGACACTTTGGAATAGATGTCCAGACCAAATGAACAAAAGAGCATGTGGAGAGCTTTGTCATTTATTTGGATATTTCTCCTTTCTTCTTCACTCATCTCCACCTTCTTCTTCAAAACCATCTTGCCTTCACTACCTTGCTTCAATGGAATGTAGGGGCCATCTTCAATGACATCCCAAACTAAGTAGTCATTGGACTTGATGAAGAGACGCATTTATTCTTCCAAAAAAGATAGTTGTCACCATTGAAGAAAGGAGGTTTTATGGTGGATTGAGACTCATACATGCCCGAACCGGAGGTTGAAGCCATATCTTGATTTTTTATGATCACACTCTTCCTAGGAACTCCTCTTGTGGTTGTTAATCCTTAAAGAGGTAGGCTCTAATACCAATTGTTGAGTGGATCGAATGATCGAAATGAACCAGGAGGGGGGTGAATTGGATTTTTAAAGGTTTAGGTGGTGGAAATTGCAAATTAAAAAGATAGACAAGGAATTTTAGAGTGGTTCAAGTTCCAAATGAACTCTACATCCACTACCTTAGCTTCACTAAGGATTTGCAACAATTCCACTAATTGCTCTTCCCCTTTTCTAGGCTAAGGAGGTAACCCTTACAATTTTCGGTTAAATTTTCTACCTAAAATTTAACCCAAACCTCACACAAATAGAACAAAGATTTTGTTGGCTAAGAAAGTATCTATCAATACAAATTGTAGCCCAATTACAAGCACTCAACCCAATTGAAAAGATAAGAATAAAAATTACAATTGGGGTTTCTAGACAATATTGGGATTTAGGCACAAATGCTTGGATTTGATGTTTGGATGTTTGCTTTTGGATCAATAGTTGTTGATGGAGCTTTTAGAGGTCCCTTTTATAGATTCTCATTGATTTCTAGCCGTTTTGGTTGTTGCATTCATCAATAGAGCCGTTGGGGGTGTTATCTCACCTCCATAAATGCAATCTGCAACCAATCGTTTCGAAATGCCCGGCCTCGTTTCGAAACGGACCAAAATAGAAAGAGTCGTTGGGGTGCATTTAAGAGCCCGTATCGAAACGGTTTTACCCGTTCTGAAACACTTTTGCCACTGTCAAGGGTCGTTTCGAAACGGCTTGAACTCGTTTCGAAACGCCTTAACTGTTTCTTAAAAATCGGTTAAAAACTTGCAACGGTCATATTTTTCAAATCAAATGAAGAACCGTTTCGAAACACTTGATGTCGTTTCGATATGGGTTCTCTATGTTCTAAATCCGTTTCGATACTTGTTTCGAAACATGGGTTGGCAGTGTTGAAAACGTTTCGATACCCGTTTCGGAATAGAGGGTTGACAGTTTCAAAACCGTTTCGAAACGCCTTAGGCTGTTTTGAAACAGGGACTCGAAAAACACTGTTTCGGCTTTAAGAACACTTAGAAAATATTTGGAAAGCTTAGTTTTTAACTTAGGCATATTCTTTAAATCATATGGGGATGTTTGAGGACTTAAAAATTCGTTTTGACATTTTCAATTTAGTCCTTAGGTTCTTTAGTTATATCAAAATTAAAATATCGGTTTCACAAACACCATCCTAAATCTAATGTTTTTTATCCAAAATAGATGGGTTTCTGGGTTTAATTATGTTTGAGGAGAGAGGATCTGAGGATCAACCGAATTAAGGGGTGAGTGAAGAAAGGTAAAATAACCGAGTTGAGCTCGAAAAATGAGTTTTTATAGGCAGACCCATACGACATCGTTTTGAGCCGGGTATGGGAGGGTCCGCGCATGGCTATTGGGTCGGGTATAAGGAACCCGCGCCCTACTCTTGGGCTTTTAGAGTTTGGGCAATCATGTTTTGTTTTCATTTTAATTTAGTCACCCGAGCTTTTTAATTTGGGCACTCTAGTTTGGATTTAATACAATTTAGTCATGAAATCAGTTTAATTGTTTTTGTTTAATAGTTTTAATTATTTGTTCAATTTATCTTGTATGTATGCTTTTAAAATATACATGTAATATACTTGCTTAAGAGGATTCAAATCACCTAGTATATTAAAATTAAAGCCTTTTAAGGTTAATTTCTTTAATTAAATTTAATTAATTTGATAGCAGAGGAAATTATAGTAAATAAATAAATATTGAATGAAAGCTTAAATATCCTAAGTTGATTAGTATCACATTGCAATGTGATGTTAATCAAGGGGTATTTAGGAAAAAGATTCAATGCTTCATTTGAACATAGAAAATAAAAATCACATATAGCTAATTTAATAAAATTGGAACTAGGATTAAATGATTAGTGACATTAATAATATGAATATTATTAATTTGGGGTCTAATATGGATAGTGCTCAATTATTTAGGTGTTATCTCATAAACCCTAAACTTAGTAATATTTATAGATTTTAATTAATTAAATTAATGGAGCCCTAATTAGATTTTTACTTAAAATGGCAAGACAATAATTAGACATGTATTAAACCTTTTGTGTTGAGATACATTTTGAATATAAATTGATGTGTCCTAATGTATTTGGATGTTTCAAAACTTATATTCGTTTAAAATGTATTTTCTTACAAAAGAATATCCTCATTCGAAATGGAATTCATTTAACAATTAAAGGTTTAATTGAATTCAGATTAATGTTCGAAATGCTAAAATGTCATGTGGAATTAATAAGGTGCCGATAACGCTGTTGTAGGGGTGTTAACCCTTCTTTACACGTAACCGACTTCCGAACCCATATTTTACTAAAAAAATCTCTAGTCTATTTTTTTATGGTGTATGGTCTACCAAAATGGTCGGTGACGACTCAAATTTGATTTTATAAAATAAATCAAAGAAATTTGATTTAAGATGAAAAAACCTTAATTTTAAGAATAATTAAAAACAGAAAACCCCGATTTCAAAAATGGGTTTTAAAAAATGTGGAGACAAGATCGCTAGGGCCTCTCCCTCGATCCCTGTGCCCTTGTTGTGGCAGCTGTGAAGAATCTGTTCTCCATATTTTACGGGACATTTGGGTGGCGCAACCGCAAGATAATCATACCTCTTTCTTTCAGACTGGATTATGGGCTCGGACATGGGTGTCATTGGGGTCCCTTGGAATTGTTTCTTCTCCTTCTTTTACCTAATAGTTTTATTTTTACTGATATTTGCTAATCTCTTTCAGGCTTGTATACCAGAGAGTAGTAGGCGTTAGAGCTCCTCTCAATGCTGAGCTGTGGAGTATTCTGGTGGGGCTACAAGTTCGAATGTGCCACCGCCATTCATCTGATTCGACTTGTCCGCCCATTGCTGTGTTATGTAATCGCATGTTCCCTGGTGCACCATCATCAGGGCCATGCTCCCGATTACTCTTTAGCTTTCTCTCATTACAAATTACAATTAAAAATATTCATTTTTTATTTTTAAAAATTAAATTTTTATGATGATTCAAGATTTAACCCACTCAAGTAATATTGTTAAACCTTCAACATAAAATCGTTAACCTAATCCAATATCTCAAATTTGTAAGTTCACCAACTAATTTGTCAAATTCATAAAAAAACGAAAACCAAATTTTTGATAAATTAAAATTATATAAAAAAGTGACTACAGTTTTTATAAAAAAAATTTCACAAGTAGTCATTTAAATACATACAAAGTTGAGCTGTCTAGCGTCTAGCAAAATAATCTGCCAAAGGTACCATAGATTATCCCTGCATTAATGGTGATCAAAGGGAGGAAAAATAAAGTAGCCCTATTCTTAAAAGGCTACAAAAACACAAGTGTATAATACACAAACTTTTACAGTAATGTAGCAAAACCTCTTACATCCAGTGCCCCTCGTATTTTGCAACGAAGGGTCCTTTACTAGTCAAACCCAATCCAACTTCAAAAAAGTATTACCTCGTGTCCTTGTATGGCCGAGGCCGACTGTTATGATATGTAAAACCCAAATGTAGCATGATGATGCAGAATATACTTGAAATGGTAAGCCTTTGGGGAGTTTAAAGGTTTGGTCAAGCAGTTTTTATCTCCAATTGCAGCGATCCGATTCATTTTGGAAATTTCAACCGGTAAAGGTTCGGATCAACGTACTCTACAGTCACAAACCGGTTATTAAATGACCGTCCATGTATAGAATGTGCAGCCATGCATGATGCTTCTGTTCTTCTATAATCAACAAAGACACAACCAGGCTCAAAAATCAGTTTCAAATCATTATCCTTGTTATTTTCATCCTCCCGAATAACATCTAATTCTGTTCTCGCACTACCAGCAGAACCGTCCATAGCTTCTGGTAGCCTTTCATCACCTTCCTCCTGCTGTGAATCTTCTCTGGGCAACAATTTCTTACCAACATCACTATCAATATTATCAGCAACCTTGTCATATCGAGAGTCTGGTTTCTCCTTCGGGGTATTCAGCAGAGTAGGGATCTCTTGTACACTTGTTATTGACTCACTCTTAAAGGCAGGATCTTCGATTGCGATCTTAGTATGACTCGGTAATTTTCCGTTGAATTCATCCGGATTTGCATTTTCCTCAGCTACCAATATCTTACCAACATTTGTGATTTCACTTTTAAAGTTATTATCAGCACAACTGTCAGAACAATAATTTGATTCCTCGTTTGGGGTATGGATTGGATTAGGGACCTCTCGAGAATTTGTCTTGTCTAAAATTTCCAAGGTCGGATCTTCTGCAACCATTTCAGTATCAAACTGAGATCCAGCAGCACTGTTTCTCTCAAGCCCCCCTGGCTGATCTGGCTCATCATCCAAACTCCCATGGTTTCTGTCTTCTCCATTAATATTACATTCGAGCTCACCTTGTTGGCATAACTCATTGTCCCAAAGGTTGCTAACAGTTTTCTCATCATTATAACTGTTGCCTGCCAGTACTTCGGAAGAGTTACACGGAAAGGATATATCAGCAGTTCCTCCAGAGTTCCCATCAGCAACTTCTTTTGTAGTCTTGGTTTCAACGTTTATTTCACCATCTACTACGTTCTGTACATTTCTAGTTTCCCTCGTATTACCATCCATTTTGTTTTCTCCATTTGTGATGATACCATTTGCACGCTTGACAACATTAACAGATTTAATAGTACCAAACCTGCAGGATTGATATGTATATATATATATATATATCAGATTAACCCAACCAAAGAAATATGATCGTGAAAGGAGATAAAATTGAAATAGGAATTTTGTAAGACCTGGAACACTCTAACCGTACATCTTCTAGTACTTCTTCCACCTCAGCTTCGGATAAAGATGAAAAGTTTTCTGGGAACTAAGCCACAAAAACAAAAATAATAATTACGATAAGGAACATGGTTTTCCTTCCAGGAAAAAAGCATCAGTAAGTGGACTACAAATAAACTTGTATACTACCAGATTTTTAAGCTTAAGGACATGCGTAGGCTTCTGAAGAAGCGGCCTCGCAAGTTCAGGAATAATACAGGAATTTCGATCTCCACCATTTCCCTAGGACAAGTATCTTCTAGTTAGTACAAATCTCCACATAATATTACGGCTAATGAGAAAAAAACTAGAGTTGAAGCTAGTTAGAAAGAAACAGTGCTTGTTAGTACCGAGGAAAAGCCATGAAGAACAGCCTCAACTGCAGTGATTACTTGCCCTGCCAACTTCATTCCATTCAGACCAGCACAGGCTTTGTGAGTAACAGCTTGGTCGACATACTGATATATTAATTTATCAGATATTCAAGTCAGGCAGAGTGGATTCAGTTACACGTACAAAAGAAATTAATAGACATAAGAATGAGTAGTGAGAACAACAGCAATGATTTGACAATCATTTGCACGTAAAAAGGGCACCCAACATAAGTAAATACACTCCATGTTACCTCGAGCATAGCATATTGTTCACCGAGATCCTTGTTCATATCAAAGTGATATTCCTTCAAAGGACCAAAGGCATTAGCAATCTCCATGAACTGAAAATTGTATACAAATCCTAGTCAGTTTAAAAGGGTGATAAAATTGTAAATGAGAATAAGAGAGGATGATAATTAGTAGGGAAGAGGAAGAAGATGCAGGAATATAAGAACCCCAGATAATCTTTGTGCAGCATTGGGATTTCTACAGTCAAATTTACCATTTCAGATGAAAGAGCCTTTGAAATTCCACCAATGAATATCTGCACCAACTCACAAGAAAAGGAAATAATATAAAGATAGCCACAAAAGGGGGGGACAACAGTATAAGTAAGTTGAATGCCATCCGCAAATGGTGCATGCAGTGATATTGAAAAAGAAAAGGTAAAAAAGAACAATGAGATAGGTATAAGTAAAATAGAAAAATGCCGGGGGTACTTTAATGGTATGCAATACAAATTATTTATGGCAAAGAGTATCAAAGACTCAAAATTATGAAATATACCTTGCAATGTGAATCCTCCACAACATCATTGACTGTGGTAACTGTTGCTCCTGATTTCTCCGGTTCACCAGTCTGCATGAAAATAGCAACTGTCTGAAAACCTGCTACGATGGTAACCACAATAGACCTCAGAAACAGCAAAGCAGTAAAAATGTACTAGCATCTTTCTGGCTGAACAGAAAGCACTAATTAAATTACAAGTATTTTATCCAAGACTAGACAAATGAAGGCAAAGCATATAAAAGATATCCAGGTTAGTTTAAGTCTGAAAGTACAACAATATTCTGAATTGCATAAATGCACCGATGTGCAGAAACATTTGATAATAAAATAATTTTAGGCTTCATAAGTTCAAAAGTTATCCAGGTTAGTTTAGGTGTGTTTGGTCCATCGGTCCCGTGGAAAATAAGAGGTTGTGTGGTGGGATGGACTTCCCATTGCCCACACGAATGCGCCAAATGGCACCTAATATAATCCCCTTGTATCAGTGCGCAGCAAAGACGCATACCCCAAAGTGTCAAGCTTATGGATTTAAATGGGTATTCTTAAATCCAAGTAAAAATATAGTAAAAGCTACTTGATTTAAGGAGCATTTTAAGAATTGACACCAACTGTAGGAAAAAGAAAACCATAGTTACTTCTGTAGATGAAAAAAAGTAATTAAAAACATTGCAAACTTCTAATCAACATGATCTACAAGTCATACAGTACCAACAATTATATATAATTGCGGACAACTGAAATAGTCTAACAGAAAATAAAAATCCCCGTAAGTCATTATACCAACAACAATAATTACAAAGACTAATTATGGAATTTCTAGTCATAAATACATTTTCTTGGTTACTGAGACAAAAAAATTCAGTGTTAACAATAACACATCAGCGGTCACGCAAAAGAAATTCTTAAAAATTGTCCATAAATAAATCCAATATAAACAAACAAGAAAGAAAACTGTATAATAAATCTGAAAGAGGAAAAAGAATACATGTATCCATAAAGATCAATCATTAAAGTAATAGAGTTATTATTTGTACTACCACTTCAACGAAGTCTTTTGGCCGTCTGATTTTGAGAACGGAACCAGAGAAAGTACTGCCATCAAATGAAAGAGCTGCAGAAGCATCCTCTGGTGTAAGGAATTCAACAAGAGCTTGGCCCTTTCCTTTGTGTATCTGCAATTTGTGAGGCATAACATAACATCTTCCTATGTCGCATTCATATGTTTAGCAGGAGTAAAATCTACACCATTAATATATCAGACTTACAATGCAGCTAATACATGGTTTGGTCCTACGGATATGATTAATGCCAGATGAAAGCAAAAAATTATTGAAGGATTCCATCATAGCTTTTTCAGAGGCTGAAGCTGGCACATTTTCTACATAAAGCCTTCTCATAGGCCTGGTAGCCTCTGTCAGCTGAACTGAGTCAAGGGATAAAGAGCTGGTTGAAGCCACAACTAGAGGCTTCCCTATTACGGAAACAGTAGGAACAGGATTGACTATAGCATGCAATTTTAAGGGAACCATTTGACTTAATGCTTGTAAATTAGAAGAAGCTGAACCAGAAACCACATTTTCTGTTTCTGCAGGTGCAAGATCCCACTTAGCTGTTCTCTTCTCTGTCGAACGATGAACTGGGGAGGGCGTCCTAACAACAGATTCAGTCTTTCTCTTCCTTGGAGAGTAGCCACCAAGACCGCTAGTGGATCCACTATGTCGCCTATGGTGACCACTTGAACCATTACTGCTCATTCTGCTCCTGTCATCAGAATGTTGTCTTCCAGATCTCCCTTTTACACCGTGTGAGGAAAGTTCATGCTCTGACTCATGATGAGATGCACGCTTGTGCGCCCTTGGAGAGAGAGAAATAGATCTTCTATGCCTGTCTTCACGCTCCCGGCTCTGTGACCGTCTCCTTTTATGGTGTGAGTCCTCATGATGGGATCTCGATGGTTCTTTTTTCTCCTTCTTGTCACTACATTCTGAAGCATGCCCCTTTCGTGTCTCATGTTTTTTAGTAGTATGCCTTTCTCTATTTTGTTCATCATCTCTAGTATGATGTTTTCTCTTGTCATCTCTCTCAGATTTCCCTCCACTTCTACCTACATGCCTATCCCTATCCGCTAAGTCTCTAAAATGCTTCTTTGCATCTACCTTTTCTGAACCACCAGGTGTTTTCTCAGTTTTTCTCTTCACATGAATTCGTTTCTCATATTCGCCTTCATCCTTAATGCCCGCATCTTTTCTCACTTCAGACTTCAATCTTCTTTCACGCTCATGATTCTCCCTACTTTTCTGTTTAGAGATGTTATCGTTTTTCCCATACGAATTCTCTATTTTCTTGTTGGAACTTCTCTTCTCCATTCCCTGCAATAGGTTCTTTTCATGACCAAGAGAAAAATCTTTGCCATGCCCATTCCCACCATCAGACTTGTTAAAATTCAAATCATTCAGGATTGGGCTGTCCTTCGCCATCTTCCTCACTTCTATATTTCCTTCTTTGACATTTTCAGCATTATCACTAAGTTTTTTACTATTCCTCTTGAGCATAATCTCTTCATAGTTGAAAGGCCTAGTCCGAGCAGAAGTTCCTTCATGTGAATCATGTTGTGGGAGCTCCCCAACTTTTTCATGCTTTTCCTTACGCCTTCTCGATCTGCCCATCTTGCCAAGTATCCTATCTATAATTCTTCTCAAATTTACTAAAAGAACACACTAAGCAGTAAGCACTCGGTCCAATAACCAATATGCATATCATAAGAAAACTTCAATATCAAATTCTGATAAGTATCCGAAATTTCTTTATTTACTGCAAATAAAGTAACAGACAATATGAGAAAAACGACATTGTTTACCATAGGTTTATGAAGAAAAAAAATCCACAAATAACAACCTATTTTACCATTTGGGACTTCTAAATCCACTGTCATTGCTAGAAACTACCACTAAACGAACCCTAACAAAATTTTACAACAGGAACATCGCCTTTTCCAACCATTTTAAACATTTTTGGGTAATCATTTTCTTAGACAGACTAAACCCATCAATTGTACTCTTTAAAGTTCAGTTCCAAAGAAGAAATGAAATTATAAAAAGAACCCAGAAGAGGAAAATGAATACCGTGAAACTTGTTCAAACTTTCACCCAAATTCCATTTCTTTAACCCCTCCCAAAAAACAACAACAACAACTGCAACCAGACCCAATAAAGAATAGAGAAAACAGGGCAAGTATAAAGGTTTGTACCTTGAAGCAAAGCCGAGATCAGTCCAGCTACCTTGCCTTGGGTTGAAACTTGAAAACCTAGAAATTGAACTGATATAGCTATCGTTAAATTATGGCTTAACTATAAAACAAATACCTACACTAGGTTTTTTTTTTCAATAGGTGACTAAGATATTATTTTGTTAAAATAAGTATTTAAAATTTTGTTTTTAACTTAAATAAATACTTAAAATATTTTTTTTAGTTAAAATAGATGTCTAAAATTTTATTTTATTTTTAAAATAGGTGCTAAAGTATGTGCTTCGATGGACTTCAAAATAAAATTTAAAACACCAATTTCAATCAAATATATTTTAATAACTTATTTCAGCTAAATATGAAATTTTAGCCATTTATATTAACTAAAAAATTACTTTAAGCATATATTACAAAAAGTAAATATAGTTTAAATACTTATTTTATAATTAAACCTTAAATTAAATGGAACGAATGGTACGATGCAAGGGCTTCTTCCTTTATTTTTTATTTTTATAATATTGTACGTTTCAAAAACTTATTATTATTATTATTATTATTATTATTATTATTATTATTATTATTATTATTAGGGGTGTTTAAAAATACTCGACTCGAATTATCCGACCTGACTATCCGACTACCCGAACACAAATAACTGGGTATTTACCTAAATTTTTTTTGTTCGGGTCGGGTACCCGACCCGCCATTTTCCAGGTCAGGCTCGGGTCAAAATATTATGAATTTTCGGGTGCCCGGTTTTTTAGATACCCGAATATATTTAAAATTAATACTTTTTCTATTCTATATATATATATATACTTATATTAAACTAATAAATATATTATTTTTTTATATATATTTTGTATTTAATAAATACATATTTTTATTTTAAATTAATATATATATATATATATTTATATTTTTATTATTGTATAAAACATAAATAAATAGAATTATTATTACTATTATTATTATTATTATTATTATTCAGTTTTTGTGTCGTTGTCGAAGATTGGCAATTGATAATTACGTTGTAATTACGTTTAGGACTTTTATTTTTATTGCATTTAATTTTTGTTTTTATTTTCAGGTGTGTTCCGGTGCATGACCAAAAGGTCCAACACACAACCTCTCTTCCTATACAATTTGAAAATCGAAAAAACTAATAAAATATTTTTATATTTAAAAAATATATTTTTATATTTAAAAAAAGTATATATTAAACTAATAAAATATTTTTATATTTAAAAAATATATTTTTTAAAATTTTTGGGTACCCAAACACCTAATTTTCTGGGTACCTGCAATTTTCGAGTACCCGACTAACGGGTACCTGAAATAACCGGGTCAGAACACGGGCCGAAGATAGTACTACCTGACGACCCGGGTACCTAGATTTGAACACCCCTAATTATTATTATTATTATTATTATTATTATTATTATTATTATTATTATTATTATTATTATACATTTACTTTGTTTGAATACGTTTTTTCTCCTCATTATGGAAATTCAGTTGAAAAAATAAACTAGTACTAAAAATATTGTATGAAACATAAATAAATAGAATTATTATTATTATTATTATTATTATTATTATTCAGTTTTTTGTGTCGTTGTCGAAGATTGGCAATTGATAATTACGTTGTAATTACGTTTAAGACTTTTATTTTTATTGCATTTAATTTTTGTTTTTATTTTCAGGTGTGTTCCGGTGCATGACCAAAAGGTCCAACACACAACCTCTCTTCCTATACAATTTGAAAATCGAAAAAACTTTTCAGAGAATCATACGAAAAAACAAGAACATGGTGAACGAGAATGAGAATCCACATGAAAACGCGCAAGACAGAGGCATACCCTTGGTCGATGGTGTGATAATGTTTTTTTGAGAAAACCAACTAACTAGGCCTTATCGCTTTCTCTTCTTGAAAAGGATTTTATTTAAAAATGGGGAAAATTCGTATTTTGGAAAACTGTAAAAATTAGAGTCGTCACCTGCCACTAAGGTAGGCCGAACACCACAAAACCAGAGATTCAAAATTAAAACGGGTTCGGGAGTTGGTTACGTGTGGGGAAGGATTAGCACCCCCATCACGCCCGAAAATCGGTACCAAATAACTTGTTGCCTTAGGTCGATAAAAAATATTTAAAAACTAAAGTGATTTTAATAAAGTATTCTCGAATGAAAATGCGACTTAAATATTACGGGCTTTATCGAATAGTAGCATTTGGAATTAATTAGACATTTAATTAAAAAGGATGATGGTACACCGGACCCTAGACTAAACCGACATTAAATAAGGCTGACTGCCGTGTTAGTTTAGGGTTCAGATCCCGCACATCACCTTTATGCATGATGCAAGCAAATAAGGGATGATGCATGATATTTCCATTTTTTATGCTTTTGTTTACCTAGAGACGGTGAAGATTAACCTAAGTATTCGATAGACATCCATTAAGCTAGGACTGTCGTTTTCGGATACCGAGGTTAATTAATACCTCTCTTGAGGTTGATTTTTTTAGGCCCGGTTACCATACTTAATTATTGGGCCATATGATGACAAATATATATATATATGCATGCCATAAAAGTGCTCAAAAAAGGCAAATAAAGAAAGGCCCATAATGATAAAAAAAAAAAAAAACCCAAACATATTTGACCCAAATTAGCTCCTAAGGCCTAAAGGCCCAATTTAAGAGATACACATTTAAATACCATAAGGTCCAAACCTATTATTCCAAACCATCCATCAATTAATTTAATTAAAGAGGTTAAATTAATTAAAATTTTAATATATCAAATTAATGGATTAATGTTCGTGACACTACTTATATGTTCGATTCATAATTATGAAAGTCTAACAAACCTAGACATTTTTTGACCACACAAATAATCTCAAGAAAAACATATATCCGACACAATGGTAACAAAATACGAATCATGCGGGACCCATTAAACTTGAAATAAACGGATAAGCATGCATATTCAAAACACAAAGCCATAACAAACATATAACAGAACATATGTATTTTCATATAAATTTAAACTTTATTAAAGCATCAAATAAATGGCATTCGAATGGTGACTAAAATGAAAGAAAATAAAAACAGAGGCTAAAATCGAAAAAAAAGACTCAAGACTGTGGGGACTCAATTGGACACGGGGTAAACAGGGGAGGATCGGACGCGTAAATAAACCCTAAAAAGACTCGATCTAGGACCGAAATACGAACCGACCCAGAACCTTAGGGACATATGACGCTATTTACCCACGCGGAAGCCCTTAAGACGTTATTTACTTGACACAGAGGGACTAAAGACGCTAATAGACCAAAAACATATCCCTAAAACTCTATAAATACCCTACTTAATTGAACCAGACCCCCTTTTGCCCCGGTGAAAACCCTAGCCGTCCATTGAAACCACCCTTTCTCTCTCGACCTCGAACGTCGGCTGGTGCTAATCACCGTCCGGCGGACACTAAACTCACTCTGACCAGCAAACCAAACCCAAAAAAGACCCCCAAAAACACGACACAACACTCCCCGAAACCAAAACACCCTTCCCTTTTGTCCTCTGAAACGCGAAACCCTAAAACCCTTTAGACACCCCTTTTTTGAAAACAGTTTACAAAGAAAAGAAAAGGGTTTTAAGCCCCTCCTCCGACTCACCCTTCGATGCCGTGGAACGGCCGGGATTATCGCCGAGAGGAAAAAGGCACCGGTTTGAAAAAAAAAGAATCGAAAAAGGTAAAAAACTTTATTTTAATGCTTTCAATTTTTTTCTTTACATGCAATGATAGTAAACAATATACCTGAAATTCTCTGGTGTGGTATTGCTTTCCGTGTTTTTCAAGGAGAGCATGAATCCCTTTTACAGTGACATTGCATCTGGCTTTATAGCCGGAATTTTGATGTTTTTATACATTTTGTTAATGCAATGGAAAATACCCATTGGTTCGTATCTATTTTGGCCGGATTCATGCGCGGCTCTGCTCTGTCATTCCTCTGTCATTTCCGTTTTTGCCTTTTGTTTGCTTTTCTTTTCCGTTTTTCTCTTTTTTTTTGCATTTTGCTGACTCTCGTCCTTTCTGTGTATGGGTCGTACGGCTGTGGACGACGTGGTTGTTGAGACGGGGACGAAATCGGCATCGTGGATGAATTCGAGATGTTGGGCGAATCTGGACGGTCGGAAGGGGACTCGAAAAGGCACGCGTGAATTTCATACGCTCGAGGGGCCTCCGAAGCGTCTGGCACGCGCGCGTGAGGGGATCCGAATAGCCGCACGTGAATCTTTCCCTTCCTACGAGCCGTTAGATCGTGCCCCGATCTAACGGTTTGGGTTCGTGCGGCACTGAACCATCAGATGGACATCTAGGGCTACCACAAGAAAAGGGATCTGGGCCGTCTGACGTTCCTTTGATCCAATGGCCCAGATCAGTGCGGCGCTGAACCCCGCGATGGCCTCCTAGGGTTTCTCTTGTCTTCACATCTGGGCCGTTGATCTGGTGCCTAGATCCAAAGGCCAGATCTGGTGGCGGCTGCAATACACAAGGCACATATTAGGGTTTTTCTGGTACCCAGTTAGGGCTTGTGTTTTTGGCTGGGCCTATCAGGCATGTATGTATTATTTGGGTTTTATGTAATGGACTTTTAATAAATACATTGGGCTCTATTTATTTATATTGGACTTATTCATATTAATTTGGGCTTGTTGTTTATTTAGCATGTGTTCATATATGTATAATTTTTGTGTTTTTAGATTCAATTCAATAATAATAATAATATATAATATTAAATATAACACTAAATAATAAATGGGGTAATAATAGATAGTATCAATAAGAATAATAGATAATAATAATAGTAGATAATAAATAATAACATAATAACATAGTAATGTTAATAAATATAATACTAGTAATAGTTATAATAACGGTATTAAATATAATGGTAATAATAATAATATAATAGATAGTAATAATAATAGGTAATAATAATAATAAAGAAGATGACATACTATATTAGTAGTGTTTAGGGTTTTTTCACATAAATGATATAATATTAGATATAATACTAATAGTAATATTTTTTTGCTTTTTCTTGGATTTTAATGACACATTTACATCGTTAATAACTAGACAATAGCCCATATAAGCCCACTATTATAAGACAAAATAAAAAGATGTTAGCCCGGACAAAATTAGTGATTACAGTTGCCTCTTTTTGCTTATCCTTGTGGAACAAGAATAAAGCAAAGACCATAAGCACTAATTTTGTCCAACTTCCCTGTTTGGGTGATTTGCTCCTCCGAAGCGGCAGAAACAAAGTGGGTAGCGTCGATGTGTCCTTCCAGAACGGCAAGGGAGATAATTGATTCATCTTTCCGAAGCGGCAAAGAACAAACCCGAATAACTTGTTTCCCGAAGCGGCAAAAACAAACTAGGTAACGTTGGCATGTCCTTCCGGAACGGCAAGGGACATAATTGATTCATCTTTCTGAAGCGGCAAAGAACAAACCTAAATAACTTGTTTTCCTGAAGAGGCAAAAAAAACTGAGCAGCGCTGGCATGTCCTTCCGAAATGGCAAGGGACATAATTGATTCATTCTTCCGAAGCGGCAAAGAACAAACCCAAATAACTTGTTTTCCCGAAGTGGCAAAAACAAACTGGGTAACGTTGTCAGGTCCTTTCGGAACGACAATGGACATAATTGATTCATCTATCCGAAGCGACAAAGAACAAACCCAAATAACTTGTTTCCTGAAGCGGCAAAGAACAAACCTAAATCACTTGTTTTTCCAAAGCGGCAAAAAACAAACTAGATAGCGTCGGCAGGTCCTTTTTGAACGGCAAGGGACATAATTGATTCATCTTTCCAAAGCGGCAAAGAACAAATCCAAATAACTTATTTCCCCGAAGCGGCAATAACAAATTGAGTGGCGTTGGCATGTCCTTCCAGAACGGCAAGAGACATAATTGATTCATTCTTCCGAAGAGGCAAAGAACAAACCCAAATAAGTTGTTATCCCGAAGCGGCAAAAACAAACTGAGCAGACCTTCTGGCTTTTCTGCCCGAAAATACTTGAGCTCTTTTGCTCTTAGATCCTGATGCGGCGAGTTTGAAATTCTTCTCCTGAAGCTACGTTTGCTCCTCCGAAGCAGTAGGAACAAAGTTGATAGCATTGGTATGTTCTTCCTGAACGACAAAGGACATAGTTGACTCATTCTTCCGAAGTGGCAAAGAATAAACCCAAATTACTTGTTCTCCCAAAGCGGCGAAAACTGTAACGCCCCGGTTTTGGGCTTAGGAGTTTTGGGCGTTGACCGGTTGGTCAAAGTGCTGTTCGAATCTTAAGGGGTTAAATTAGGAAAGCCTAGTTCGGGTTGCATTAAAAATATGGAAAAATGTTCTAAAATCATCTTTTAATATAATTAAGTGAACTGTGAAATCAATTTTGGAAAATGAGTTTTGGAAGTGTGACATTTTGGCTAGTGACCAAAATGTAATTTTCGCAAGTTTTGTGGCTATTTTATAAAGGGTTGGAACTTTGAATCTTTAAGGAGCTATTAATCCAAAAGTGATTTCTCCAGATTTTTCTAAGATTTTATAAGCTATTTTCTGATTTTAAAGATAACAAAAAGGAGGGAAAAACTCATTTGGCAATTTTCTCAACTAACTTCCCATTTTCTTTCTCTCATTTTCTCTCAAACCAAACACTACATTTCCAGAGATTTGTTTCTGATTTTCTCACCTAAATTCCTCCTTTCAACTCTCATTTGATTCCAAATTAACATATCTTCAAAACCTCTTCAATTGCTACAAGTTTCAACAAGCATTTTGATTGCAAAAAGTGGAGAAACACAAGTTTGGAGGTAAGAACGTCCTTCTCCTCTAAACTATCAGTTCTTTACTGAAATTCCTAAGTTTTCAATCCTAAATTGATGTTTAATTAAAGGCTTTTAAGTTGATTTATGGATCTTGGCTTATTATGCAAGATTTTGATGATTTTTGATGATTTTCGTTAGATCTGAGTAATCTGTATTTTAAGAGATGTTTTTGATGTTAAATGATCTCTAAAATGATGTGGAATTGAGTTTTGATTGATGCAATCCCGGATAGGTTGAGTTTCCTAAGTTTAGCTTGTGTTTTAAGGTAGTTTTTGAGGTGATCTTGGTGATCTGTTGTTGCTGGAGGTATAAGGTTGTTAATAGGTTGTTTTTAGATGTTATATGATGTTAATGGAAGTGAGGTTGTGCTGGTTTATGGCTGGGCTTTGTTTAGAAGTGGTTTGGATGCATTTTCGGTTGTGTTTGGTGGCCGAAAATGGAGGTTGGATGAGAGCAGCGAGTTTAGGTGCTTTCATTGAAGCAATTAATGCATGGTGCTGCATTAATCCTCTGCTTTGATGTGTTGAAACAGGGGAGGCATCTTTGGATCCAAGATTGGTTGATCCGGAAGCTTGATTTGGTGCTTTGGCTTGAAGCAAAGTGGAAATTGGTGAGTGGATTTGTGGAAATTGGATTTTCAGCTTTTAAACCAAGGTTTGAAGGTTTTGGGAGCTTAGTTTAAGTCTAAACAACTTTGCTAAGCTCAAGTGTAAGTTTTCGGATTTTCTCTCTAGTGGTGGCCATGACTTTGATGTGTTGCAAAATGATGATTTGCATGTTTTAATTACTGTTTTGAAAGCATGTTTTAGCATGGATTTTGCTGATAATGTAAGCCATATGTTGAAGGAACTCTAGGTAGGAGTACCTTGCTTTTATACATTGAAATAATGTGGTTTGATGCTTTGAAATGCATGATGAAAATGGCTTGGTTTAATGCTTTAAAACAGTGGATTAAATGTTGAAAATGATGTATATTGGCAAGTGATGTTTTGAAAAGATTAAGGTCACTAAGGTGGTTAAAAGTCCTTGAGTGAACCTTGTTACTTAAGATCATCAAGGTGGTTAAAAGTCCTTGGATGAGTCTTGTTGCGGACACTAAGGTGGTTAAAAGTCCTTAGGTGATCCATTCCATGGGGCCAAGGTGTTTAAAAGTCCTTGGGGCCAAGGTGTTTAAAAGTCCTTGGGAAAGTTGTTGAACTTGTTTTATGAAATGGAATTTGTCACTTGAGCCAATATGACATGTTATATATATATTGAAGCATGAGATGCTTGTTTTAAATGTTTATGTTGAAGCATGGGATTGCTTGTTTTAAGTATGCTTTTGAGCATGTGCAAGGATTGATTTTAAGCATGATTTATAAGTGGTTTTAATTGCATTATTGAATTGTTTTTAATGAGCATGCCTCACTAAGCTTTTGCTTACGCTCTCTACGTTTTCTTAATTCAATAATGCAGAGCATTAGAGTACTTTGAGGGGCAGCAAGAAAGGGCAAGCAATCAAGTTCAAGTGAAGCTCAAAGTATGGAAGGTTTTGTTAAACATTTAGCTTTTGTGTGATTTGGCAATGGGGGACCAATGTGTATGTTTTGGGAGGTGTTTGAGACTCCCTAAGTATGTTGAATGTTGTTGAGATTGCTGGTTTTTGAATTGGAACCTTATATGCTTGTTTTGGAAGTTTGGAGTTTGAATAGCTAGCTTGTGTAGGAAGCATGCCTATAGAATTGGGGCTTTTTGCATATGATGTTAGATTGATGTTGTGATGGTTCCTATAAGTCTTAAATATGTTTAATTGCATGCTGGTAAAGTTTGGTGACATTTGGAGCATGTTTGAATGATCAATTGCATGTTTTGGTATGCTTGTTTGCTGCAATCTGTGCAGGCGTTTCGGAACAGTATGCACCGTTTCGGAACGGGTGCCTTACACGAACCCAGGCGTCCGAAACAGTGTGCACCGTTCCGAAACGGTTTGGTCTCTGCCAAGGCCGTGTTTCGGAACGGTGTCGATCGATTTCGGAACGGCCCGTGTTTCGGAACGGGGTTGATTGGTTCCGGAACGGCCGACCGTTAGGGGCTGACATTGGCAGTTTTATGTTTTGAATTGTTTACGTTTTGGTCCTGAATCTTGTATGTTCAATTGTGTGAGCTTGGGAAGTCCTTTTGAGCTGAAATTTCACAGAGAAGCATGAAACCTGATTAATTTCAAGATGGTAACTTTAATTTGGGTTAAGTCCTTTTAATTATCAGAAATTACAATTTGGTCCCTAAAGTTGTAATTTGTTCAATTGGGTCCTTGTTTGATCTCTGATGTTTGTGAACTTTGAGTATGATGTTTGTGTGATCAAAATTAGGATTAATGTGCATCTAGACAAGAATAAAAAGAAAAAAAAGGGTCGTTAATCAAGGTTGACTTTCGGGTTGACTTTGGTTTTCCCCGTGTGACTTTCTTAATTCGGGTCAACCGTCTAGGCCGGGTTAAGGGGGTTACATTTGGTGGTATCAGAGCTTAGTTTGCGAGTAATTGGGAATGAATGTATGCATGATTGAAGTATGTTTGTCTTGTATGCTTGTTGTTTGAAAGCATGATCAGTGGCTTGTGATGTTGATGCAATTGAGATGTATGCTATGATGTTGCATGTTGAGGGTACCCATTGCCAAACAAAAGCTAATGAAATGAAGTTGATTTTGAATGAAATTGAGCTTGAATACTTGGATTGCTTACCTTGCTGGGCCTGACTTGTTTTATTTTTGCATTGTGATTGCATGGTAAAAGTATGGCACCACGTAGAGAGTTAAGAGGTAGTGTGCGAGCTACGGCTCCTAACGAGAATGAGAATGAAGAGAATACGGGTAGTGCTGTGTTACCCCCTCCTCCGCCTGGTGGTGGTGCTGGAGGTGAGCGAGCTGAAGCTGCAGCTGGTGCTGGAGCTGCTGGACCAGAGGTTGGTCAGGGGCAAGCTATGCCTGATATGTCTATGCTGGTACAAGCTATTGCGGGTGCTTTTCGAGCAGCAGTAGTTGGAGCTCAAGGAGCTGGGCATCAGGGAGATGCTGGAGTCAGATTACCTTTGGAGCGTCTGCGCAGTCTTGGAGGGACTGAGTTCAGAGGTATGTCTGCTGAGAGTTCGGAAGCTTGGCTAGAGAGTACCAAGCGCATCTTGGGTCAGATGAGCTGCACGGATGTGCAAAAGTTGGGTTGTGTTGTGTCCTTGCTGCAGGACGATGCATATACGTGGTGGACGACCACTATAGCTGGGATGGCTGAAGCTGATGTTACTTGGACATTCTTTCAGAATGCGTTCAAGAGGAGATATCTTGGAGTGAGATATCTGGATGAGAAGAAGCGTGAATTCATGTCTCTTACCCAAGGGAGCATGAGTGTGGCTGAGTATGAAGTGCAGTTCGTACGGCTCAGTCAGTATGCACCGGAGCTGATACCTGATGAGCGAGAGAGGTGCGAAAGGTTCCGTTATGGCTTGGTGACGGAGGTTAAGACCTACATGTTGGCTGCTGAGTACAATGATTTTGATGTGTTGGTTAGTCGATCCAAGGACATTGAGATGAACTTGGGTTTAGCTGCGAAAGGTGCTGGAGCAAGTTCTGGCAAGAGAGCTGCTGAGTATAGTTCCGGAGGTGGACGGAACAAGAGGGGACGTGATCAGAAGTATCAATCCTCAGCCAAGAGAGGTGGTGGTGCACCTGCTAGGGGTGGTTTTGCTAGAGCTGAACCAAGTGCTTGTTGGATCTGTGGTTCGCGTGGTCACATGAAGCGTGACTGTCCTCGTGCTGTGAGGGAGGTGCAAGCTCCTGTTGCAGCAGCTGGGAATGGATGTTGGAACTGTGGTTCTGTTGATCATTTGAGGCGAGATTGTCCGAGGTTGGCTGGTGGCCAAGATCGTGCTCCTATTGTAGCTGCACAGCAGAGAGGTCGTGGGCGCGGCCGTGGTAATTTTCAGAGGAGAGAGGAAGGTGGTCGCGGAGTAGCTCATGTTGTGGCTATTCAGCCTGAGGGTGGAGGCCAAACGAGGGTGTATGCTCAGCGCGAGGGAAGGAATGATGCTGATGTGATTGCAGGTACCTTTACTTTGCAATCCTTGTCATTGCTTTCTTTGATTGATTCTGGATCTACGCATTCATACATTTTGCGTGAGCATGCTGAATTGCTTGGTTTGCCTGTTGAGTCTTTGGATGTTGGTGTTCGTGTCACTAGTTCTTTTGGTGAAACTGTTGTGACTCGAAAGCTTTATAGAAGGTGTCCCTTGGTTGTTCAAGAACATGTCTTTCATGTTGATCTTATGGAGTTGCCTTTCTATGGTTTTGATGTGATCCTTGGTATGGATTGGCTTGCTGAGCATCGTGCTGTTGTGGATTGTGAGAATAAGCGGGTTTCGCTTAAGCTTGCGGATGATTATGAAGTTGTTGTTGTTGGCCAGAATGTGAAGTTTCTTGCTAATGTGGTGTCTACCTTGGAGGCGAGTAGGATGTTGAGGCAGGGTTGCGAAGCTTATCTAGCTTTTGTGATGAATCCTAGCTCTAAGGAGTTGAGGGTGCAAGATATCAAGGTTGTGAAGGAGTTTCCTGGTGTTTTTCCTGAAGAGTTGCCTGGTTTACCTCCTAATCGCGAGGTGGAGTTTGGAATTGAGCTGTATGAGAATACAACTCCTGTGTCCATTACTCCCTATAGAATGGCACCTAAGGAGCTGAAGGAGCTGAAGACGCAGTTGCAAGAGCTGCTAGATCGTGGTTTCATCCGGCCGAGTGTGTCGCCTTGGGGTGCTCCTGTCTTGTTTGTAAAGAAGAAAGATGGCACTATGAGGATGTGCATTGATTACCGTCAGCTGAACAAGTTGACTATCAAGAATCGGTATCCTTTGCCGAGGATTGATGATCTCTTTGATCAATTTCGGGGAGCTGCTGTGTTCTCTAAGATTGACTTGAGGTCAGGGTATTATCAGTTGAAGGTGAAGGATGTGGATGTGCCTAAGACAGCTTTCAGGACAAGGTATGGGCATTATGAGTTCCTTGTGATGCCGTTTGGTTTGACAAATGCTCCTGCTGCTTTCATGGACATGATGAATCGTGTTTTTCATGAATACCTGGACAAGTTCGTTGTGGTGTTCATTGATGATATCCTCGTGTACTCGCGTACTGAGGAGGAGCACGAAGAGCATTTGAGGATTGTGCTGCAAGCCTTGTTGGAGAATCAGCTTTATGCTAAGTTGAGCAAGTGTGAGTTTTGGCTTAAGGAGGTGGTGTTTCTTGGGCATGTGGTCTCAGCTGAGGGGATTCGTGTTGATCCTCAGAAGATTGAAGCGGTGATGAACTGGAAAGTTCCTAAGTCTGTTCATGAGGTCCGTAGTTTCCTTGGTTTGGCGGGATACTACCGGAGGTTTGTGGATGGTTTTTCCAAGATAGCTGCTCCTTTGACGAAGCTGTTGCAAAAGGATGTTAAGTATGAGTGGACGGAAGCGAGACAGCAGGCTTTTGAGAAGCTGAAGGCGGCTTTGACGCAAGCTCCTATCTTGATTCAGCCTGAATCGGGGAAAGAGTTTGTGGTCTATAGTGATGCATCCTATGTTGGTTTGGGGTGTGTGCTGATGCAAGAGGGTAAGGTTGTGGCTTATGCGTCGCGGCAATTGAAGGTGCATGAGCGCAACTATCCTACGCATGATATTGAGTTGGCTGCAGTGGTTTTTGCTCTGAAGATCTGGAGACATTATCTGTATGGTGAGAAGTGTACTGTGTACACGGATCACAAGAGTTTGAGGTATCTGATGTCTCAAAAGGATTTGAATCTCAGGCAGCGACGTTGGTTGGAGTTGCTCAAGGATTATGATCTGACGATTGAGTATCATCCTGGTAAAGCTAATGTTGTTGCGGATGCTTTGAGTAGGAAGGTAGCTGTTGAGCTGAGGGCGATGTTTGCTAGCTTGAGCATATCACGAGATGGTGGTCTTGTTGCTGAGTTGCAAGTGAAACCATCTTTGGTTCAGTTGATCAAGGAAAAGCAGTTGCTGGATGATTCCTTGGTGTCTCATGTTCAGGATATCGCGGAGGGTAGATCTTTGGATTTCTGCTTTAATGAGGATGGTGTGTTGTGTTTTGGTAGTCGGATAGTAGTGCCTGCTGATGTTGAGTTGAGGCGTGTTATTCTGACTGAAGGTCATAGTAGTCCTTTTGCTATGCACCCTGGTAGTACTAAGATGTACCGTGATCTTCGTGATGAGTACTATTGGGTAGGTTTGAAGAAGGATGTTGCGGAGTTTGTGAGCAAGTGTTTGGTGTGTCAGCGAGTTAAGGCTGAACATCAGGTTCCTTCTGGTTTGTTGCAACCGTTGAAAATCCCTGAATGGAAGTGGGAGAGGGTTACCATGGATTTTGTATCTGGTTTGCCTTTGTCTCCATCAAAGAAGAATTCTGTTTGGGTGATTGTGGATCGTTTGACGAAATGTGCGCATTTCTTGCCTGTGCATACTACGTTTTCTTTGGATAAGCTGGCAGAGCTGTACATTGCTGAGATAGTGAGGTTGCATGGTGTGCCTAAGTCGATTGTGTCGGATAGGGATCCGAGGTTCATATCGCGTTTCTGGCAGTGTTTGCATCAAGCTCTGGGTACAAGGTTGCATTTCAGTACATCCTATCATCCTCAGTCGGATGGTTAGTCTGAGAGGGTTATCCAGATTTTGGAGGATATGTTGAGGTGCTGCGTGATTGAGTTCCAAGGTTCTTGGGAGAAGCATCTGCCTTTGGTTGAGTTCGCTTATAACAATAGTTATCAAGCGAGTATACAGATGGCACCTTATGAGGCTCTGTATGGGAGGAAGTGTAGGACTCCTCTTTGTTGGGCTGAAACTGGTCAAAAGTTGGTTTCGATGCCTGCTTTGTTGAAAGGGACCACCGAGAAGGTGAAGCTCATTTGTGAGAGGTTGAAGGCTGCTTCTGATCGGCAAAAGTCTTACGCGGATTTGAAGCGTAAGGAGATAGAGTATGCGGTGGGTGACCGTGTGTTCTTGAAGGTTTCGCCTTGGAAGAAGGTGATGAGGTTTGGCCGGAAGGGTAAGTTGAGCCCTCGGTACATTGGACCATATGAAGTGGTTGAGCGAGTGGGTCCTGTTGCGTATCGGTTGAGGTTACCTCAGGAGTTGGAGAAGATTCATGATGTGTTCCATGTTTCTATGCTCCGGAAGTATAGATCTGATCCTTCGCATGTGATGCCTGTAGAGGATGTGGTTTTGAATCCGGATTTGACCTATGATGAGGAACCGGTGAAGGTTCTGGATTCGGATTGCAAGGTTCTTCGTGGCAAGACCATTGAGTTGGTGAAGGTGCTGTGGAAGCATCGAGGTGTTGAGGAAGCCACGTGGGAGCGGAAGGAAGACATGCTGAAGCAGTTTCCTTATCTCTTTCCTTCAGGTAAATTTCGAGGACGAAATTTCTTAAGGGGGGGAGAGTTGTAACGCCCCGGTTTTGGGCTTAGGAGTTTTGGGCGTTGACCGGTTGGTCAAAGTGCTGTTCGAATCTTAAGGGGTTAAATTAGGAAAGCCTAGTTCGGGTTGCATTAAAAATATGGAAAAATGTTCTAAAATCATCTTTTAATATAATTAAGTGAACTGTGAAATCAATTTTGGAAAATGAGTTTTGGAAGTGTGACATTTTGGCTAGTGACCAAAATGTAATTTTCGCAAGTTTTGTGGCTATTTTATAAAGGGTTGGAACTTTGAATCTTTAAGGAGCTATTAATCCAAAAGTGATTTCTCCAGATTTTTCTAAGATTTTATAAGCTATTTTCTGATTTTAAAGATAACAAAAAGGAGGGAAAAACTCATTTGGCAATTTTCTCAACTAACTTCCCATTTTCTTTCTCTCATTTTCTCTCAAACCAAACACTACATTTCCAGAGATTTGTTTCTGATTTTCTCACCTAAATTCCTCCTTTCAACTCTCATTTGATTCCAAATTAACATATCTTCAAAACCTCTTCAATTGCTACAAGTTTCAACAAGCATTTTGATTGCAAAAAGTGGAGAAACACAAGTTTGGAGGTAAGAACGTCCTTCTCCTCTAAACTATCAGTTCTTTACTGAAATTCCTAAGTTTTCAATCCTAAATTGATGTTTAATTAAAGGCTTTTAAGTTGATTTATGGATCTTGGCTTATTATGCAAGATTTTGATGATTTTTGATGATTTTCGTTAGATCTGAGTAATCTGTGTTTTAAGAGATGTTTTTGATGTTAAATGATCTCTAAAATGATGTGGAATTGAGTTTTGATTGATGCAATCCCGGATAGGTTGAGTTTCCTAAGTTTAGCTTGTGTTTTAAGGTAGTTTTTGAGGTGATCTTGGTGATCTGTTGTTGCTGGAGGTATAAGGTTGTTAATAGGTTGTTTTTAGATGTTATATGATGTTAATGGAAGTGAGGTTGTGCTGGTTTATGGCTGGGCTTTGTTTAGAAGTGGTTTGGATGCATTTTCGGTTGTGTTTGGTGGCCGAAAATGGAGGTTGGATGAGAGCAGCGAGTTTAGGTGCTTTCATTGAAGCAATTAATGCATGATGATGCATTAATCCTCTGCTTTGATGTGTTGAAACAGGGGAGGCATCTTTGGATCCAAGATTGGTTGATCCGGAAGCTTGATTTGGTGCTTTGGCTTGAAGCAAAGTGGAAATTGGTGAGTGGATTTGTGGAAATTGGATTTTCAGCTTTTAAACCAAGGTTTGAAGGTTTTGGGAGCTTAGTTTAAGTCTAAACAACTTTGCTAAGCTCAAGTGTAAGTTTTCGGATTTTCTCTCTAGTGGTGGCCATGACTTTGATGTGTTGCAAAATGATGATTTGCATGTTTTAATTACTGTTTTGAAAGCATGTTTTAGCATGGATTTTGCTGATAATGTAAGCCATATGTTGAAGGAACTCTAGGTAGGAGTACCTTGCTTTTATACATTGAAATAATGTGGTTTGATGCTTTGAAATGCATGATGAAAATGACTTGGTTTAATGCTTTAAAACAGTGGATTAAATGTTGAAAATGATGTATATTGGCAAGTGATGTTTTGAAAAGATTAAGGTCACTAAGGTGGTTAAAAGTCCTTGAGTGAACCTTGTTACTTAAGATCATCAAGGTGGTTAAAAGTCCTTGGACGAGTCTTGTTGCGGACACTAAGGTGGTTAAAAGTCCTTAGGTGATCCATTCCATGGTGTTTAAAAGTCCATGGGGCCAAGGTGTTTAAAAGTCCTTGGGGCCAAGGTGTTTAAAAGTCCTTGGGGTGATTCAAGCATTGGACACAAAGGTGGTTAAAAGTCCTTGTGTGGTCCTTATTCATGGTGTTTAAAAGTCCATGGCCAAAGTGTTTAAAAGTCCTTGGGGCCAAGGTGTTTAAAAGTCCTTGGGAAAGTTGTTGAACTTGTTTTATGAAATGGAATTTGTCACTTGAGCCAATATGACATGTTATATATATATTGAAGCATGAGATGCTTGTTTTAAATGTTTATGTTGAAGCATGGGATTGCTTGTTTTAAGTATGCTTTTGAGCATGTGCAAGGATTGATTTTAAGCATGATTTATAAGTGGTTTTAATTGCATTATTGAATTGTTTTTAAAGAGCATGCCTCACTAAGCTTTTGCTTACGCTCTCTACGTTTTCTTAATTCAATAATGCAGAGCATTAGAGTACTTTGAGGGGCAGCAAGAAAGGGCAAGCAATCAAGTTCAAGTGAAGCTCAAAGTATGGAAGGTTTTGTTAAACATTTAGCTTTTGTGTGATTTGGCAATGGGGGACCAATGTGTATGTTTTGGGAGGTGTTTGAGACTCCCTAAGTATGTTGAATGTTGTTGAGATTGCTGGTTTTTGAATTGGAACCTTATATGCTTGTTTTGGAAGTTTGGAGTTTGAATAGCTAGCTTGTGTAGGAAGCATGCCTATAGAATTGGGGCTTTTTGCATATGATGTTAGATTGATGTTGTGATGGTTCCTATAAGTCTTAAATATGTTTAATTGCATGCTGGTAAAGTTTGGTGACATTTGGAGCATGTTTGAATGATCAATTGCATGTTTTGGTATGCTTGTTTACTGCAATCTGTGCAGGCGTTTCGGAACAGTATGCACCGTTTCGGAACGGGTGCCTTACACGAACCCAGGCGTCCGAAACGGTGTGCACCGTTTCGAAACGGTTTGGTCTCTGCCAAGGCCGTGTTTCGGAACGGTTTCGATCGGTTTCGGAATGGCCCGTGTTTCGGAACGGGGTTGATTGGTTCCGGAACGGCCGACCGTTAGGGGCTGACATTGGCAGTTTTATGTTTTGAATTGTTTACGTTTTGGTCCTGAATCTTGTATGTTCAATTGTGTGAGCTTGGGAAGTCCTTTTGAGCTGAAATTTCACAGAGAAGCATGAAACCTGATTAATTTCAAGATGGTAACTTTAATTTGGGTTAAGTCCTTTTAATTATCAGAAATTACAATTTGGTCCCTAAAGTTGTAATTTGTTCAATTGGGTGCCTGTTTGATCTCTGATGTTTGTGAACTTTGAGTATGATGTTTGTGTGATCACAATTAGGATTAATGTGCATCTAGACAAGAATAAAAAGAAAAAAAGGGTCGTTAATCAAGGTTGACTTTCGGGTTGACTTTGGTTTTCCCCGTGTGACTTTCTTAATTCGGGTCAACCGTCTAGGCCGGGTTAAGGGGTTTACAAAAACACTAAGCAGGCATTCTGGTTTTGCTGCCCGAAAATCCTTGAACTCTTTTGCTCTTAGATTTTGATGTGGCGAGTCTGAAATTCTTCGCCTGAAGCTACATTTGCTCTTCTGAAGCGGCAGTAACAAAGTCGTTAGCGTTGGTATGTCCTTCCGGAGCGGCAAAGGACATAGTTGATTCATTCCTCCGAAGCGGCAAAGAATAAACCCAAATAATTTGTTTTCTCGAAGCGGTGAAAACACTGAGCAGGCCTTCTGGCTTTGTTGCCCGAAAATCCTTGAACTCTTTTGCTCTTAGATTCTAATGCGGTGAGTTTGAAATTCTTCACCTGAAGCTACATTTGCTCCTCCGAAGCGACAAAGATTAAACCCAAATAATTTGTTTTCCCGAAACGGTGAAAACACTGAGTAGGCCTTCTGGCTTTGTTGCCCGAAAATCCTTAAACTCTTTTGCTCTTAGATTCTAATGCGGCGAGTTTGAAATTCTTCGCTTAAAGCTACATTTGCTCCTCCGAAGCGGCAGGAACCAAGTTGGTAGCGTTGATATGTCCTTCCGGAACGACAAAGGACATAGTTGATTCATTCTCCCGAAATGGCAAAGAACAAACCCAAATAACTTGTTTTCCCGAAGCGGCAAAAAACAAACTGAGCAGCGCTGGCATGTCCTCCCGGAACGGCAAGGGACATAATTGATTCATTCTCCCGAAGCGGCAAAGAACAAACCCAAATAACTCGTTTTCCCGAAGCGGCAAAAACCAACTAAGCAGCACTGGCATGTCCTTCCAGAACGGCAAGGGACATAATTGATTCATTCTTCCGAAGCGGCAAAGAACAAACCCAAATAAGTTGGTTTCCCAAAGCAGAAAAAACAAACTGAGCAGCGCTGACATGTCCTTCCGGAACGGTAAGGGACGTAATTGATTCATTCTTCCGAAGCGGCAAAGAACAAACCAAAATAACTCGTTTTCCCGAAACGGCAAAAACCAATTGAGCAGCGCTAGCATGTCCTTCCGGAACGTCAAGGGACATAATTGATTCATTCTTCCGAAGCGGCAAAGAAAAAACCCAAATAAGTTGTTTTCTCGAAGCGGGAAAAACAAACCGAGCTGACCTTCTGGCTTTTCTGCCCGAAAATCCTTGAGCTCTTTTGCTCTTAGATCCTGATGCGGCGAGTTTGAAATTCTTCGCCTAAAGTTTTGAGTTATGAGTATCTGCCTCTCTTGCTCTAAATTATGAAGTCGTGGGTCTCTTTTCTTCTTCTTCTTCTTCTTCTTCTTTCTTTTTCTCTCTCTTTTTTTCCTTTCTTTATTCTTTTTTTCTTCTTTTCTTCTTCTTCTTCTTCTTTCTTTTTTTCATTCTTTTTCTTTGGCTCTTTTTCTTTTTCTTTCTCTCTCTCCTTTCTCATCCTTTCCTTTTTCTTCTCCTTTTCTTCTTTCTCTCTTTTACCTCTTATTCTTTTCTTTTTCTTTCTTTCCTTTTCTTTTTCTTCTTTTTTTCTTTTTTAGGCACATTTAAGCAACTTTATTTGGGTTCTCTTAGGAGATTGTCTTATCATCTAACATCATTGAAGGAATAGTAATCTTGCTTCTCTCGCTTTACCGACCAGAGCGGACAGAGCGAGAAATCTCGCTTCATCGTTATCACAACATTCAATCGATCTTTTTCATTAGAATCAATGCCACATCAAGCATGTGATATCCGAGGACCTATGAAGGTAAGGAGGGATATACATATATATGATTTCAAGGTCATTGTATGTTAAGAAAAATGCATTTTCATTAGAAAGAAAATCCGCAAATATAACAAGTGCCCTCAAAAAGATCATTGCTATCTTCGGGCAAATGATAGGAATGTTGGTTCTATGCATTACTTCCAGAGAAAATGCCACATGCACGCCAATTCCCAAAGAAGAAAATCAAGAACAAAAATCGAGAACCAAAACCCTAAAGGTCATGTCTCCGAAGGTGTTGAGCTTGGGCAAAGGCGTCGTCTTGATGAGCAGAAGATGCCCCTTGGGGTGGGATGGACGAGGGGCCGATAACAAGAGGATTCTTAAAGATCGAGGTGGCCGAGTGGTCTCCCGGTACTTGAACAACACTCTTTCCTTTCAGACCAGACTATAACATTTAGGATATTCCTTTCATCATATCTTGTCAGGGCTTGATGATGGTGTCCCTTAATTCTTACTGAGTTCGTTCCATCTGACCTCTCAAATCGGCCTCTGGCTTGGCAAAGCTTTCGTCCATTTATTCATTTTAAGAATGAATGCATGTAATGTGTCGTATGCACAACAAGGATAGATGATTAGAGGTAATCAAACAGACATGTACAACTGAATGCAAAGATGCATTAATTTGATGGACATTAATTTTATTTGTTTAATAAATGAATGAATCGTATGTACAATGGAAACATATGATTGAAGGTAATCAAACATACATGTACAATTGAATGCAAAGATGCATTAATCTAATGGACATTAATCTCATTTGTTTAATCGAATGAATAAATGAACATGTCACTCGTATAACAGAATCAAAATGTATAATTGAATGAAAAGGTGCATTAATTTGATGGACATTAATTTTATTTGTTTAATCGAATGAAATGAATGAATGAACATGACGTATGTACAACAGAAACATATGGTTAAAGGTAATCGATCAAAAGGTATAATTGAATGCAAAGATGCATTGAAGAGTAATCAATCAAAATGTAATTGAATACAAAGGTGCATTGAACATTAATTTCATGAATGTTAAGAGTAATCAATCAAAATGTGTAATTGAAATGCATAGGTGCATTTGACATTAATTTCATGAATGCAATGTGTTATATGTACAACACATGGTTGAGTGTAATCAATCAAAATGTGTAATTGAAATGCAAAGATGCAGTGAACATTAATTTCATGAATGCAATTTGTCATATGTACAACAGAAACACATGACTAAAGGTAATCAAACCAAATGCATGATTGAAATGCAAAGAGCAACACTGAGTTCGACAAATATCCTTGCTAAACAACTCATGTCAATGGGAACCTTGGTTTGTTACAACGATTGACGGAAACCCCCTACATATAGTTCTCAAGCTAGCATCTAGGCCGATGATTTTCTTCAAGACTCACAATCCCTTCTTCTTTCTTGGGAGCTTTGAAGGATCTTTCGCTAGGAATCGAGCGTTCTCTCATATCCACGTTAACAAATAGGCCAACTCTCGGTCCTTCCCCCAAGTGGTGTAGGCGACGAATTATGATTGATCCACTGTCGATATTTGGTATTCTTGACTTACTCTTTGAAAGTGTCCCACTGAGCCTGACTTTCAAAGCTTATCAGAGTTGAGGTCGGAATTCCCTCTAACTTGAAGTATTTTTTCGTTCTAAGTCAAGACTTGATTGTGGTTCTCGCTATGCCCGAGAAATTTCTGATCTTGCCCTGGAAGGCTTAGTTCTTGTGGTTCTCGCTAACTTCCCTTGTAGGACTTGGTATTTCCCAATTGGAACTTCTAACAAAGAGTTATTGGAGCGGGAGAAAATGGCCGATAGGAAGATCCACCATTTGTTAGGCCCAAATGACATTGTTGTGCCTGATCCTAGGACGGGCCAATTTGAGCTAAAGTTCGTTATGTTTAACATGCTCAATAATATTTGATAGTTTGGAGGATCCGTAAGAGAAGATGCACACGAGCACATCCAAGCTTTCTTGAAAGTCTGTGATCGTTTCAGGCAGCCAGACATATCTACCGATGCCTTGCGACTCAAAGATTAATAGAGACATGTATCACCTTAATCACAATGTTATTAACTTCTAGGCACCGAGAGAGTCACAAAATTTATTAAAAAATCTTGTTGAGTAGATGAAGAATTTAAGGGTTTACGTAGACATGTATTGCCCGTCGTTATAGCATTGAGATACATAATCAAGCATATATCCTTAGCAATAATCACAACCTCCATAATTATCTGTTAAGTCGCTGCAGTTGTTTGTCTCAATTTTAGCTATCTTTAGATTAGTTATTTTTGTTTACTTAAAAACAATAATCACCCACACTTGCAAACACATTCCTAAGTTTAATAACTTCATAGTTATTGATCCAATTCTCATGGGTTCGGCAATTTACTCTCAATTTATTACTTGATACGACGAGTATACTTGCTCTAAAGTGCATCACTATTTGACAAGCATCAACTGTTTTCTTTGAGAATATTTTTCATCTTAAGAAACCTAGCTTGAATAATGATTTACAATTATAAAATCATGCCTCTGCTTCTTCTAATATACCTACGGCTACTACTAGGGAGACTCTAGATGATGAGATAGAGCCTAGAAGGAGTAAAAGACAAAGGGTAGCTATTACCTTTGGGCCAGACGTTTTAACTTCATTTATTACTGAGGTTGATGATTTAGACTTGATTGGTGATCCTATAACTCAGGCCTTTCTTTTAGATAAGGATCCTAAAACATATGATGAAGCTATAAAATCTATTGATGCTAGTTTTTGAAGAAATTCCATAAATGATGAACAAGAATCAATAATGTTCAATCATATTCGGGAGTTGGTAGACTTACCTAGATGATTCAGACGTATCAGTAATAAATGGGTTTTTAGAAGAAAAAAACTTAGACTAGATGGGTCAATCTAGAGGTATAAGGAAAGGCTATTAGTTAAGGGGTTTACTCAGAAGTATGGTATTGATTTCTTTGATACATACTCTCTTGTTACTAAGATCTCAACGATTCGTGCTTTGTTTGCACTAGCATCCATTCACATATTACAAGTACATCAAATGGATGTAAAGACTACATTTTTGGATGGGGATCTTGATGAGAAGATCTATATGGAGTAGTTGCCAGGATTTGAGGCTCCTGGTATGGAAGGCAAAGTATGCATGCTCAAGAAGTCTTTGTATGACCTTAAACAAGCTCCAAAGCAATGGTACGAGAAATTTCATAAAACTATTCTTAGTTTTGGGTTTATTGTTAATGGGATCAATGCATGCAAGTATTCAAAGATGTTTGGTTCTGATTGTGTCATTATAAGTTTGTATGTTGACGACATGTTAATTTTTAGTACCAACATTGAAGCCATTAACAAAAATAAAAATTTCTTGTCTACTAAATTTGAGATGACTGATTTGGGAGAGGTGGATGTAACCTTAGGAGTCAAAGTTACTAATTCTGAAAAGGAATTTTCTTTAAGTCAAACACATTATATTGAGAAAGTATTAAAAAAATTGATAGTTATAACATCATCCCTGTGATAACTCCTTATAACTCTAGCATACATCTATTTAAGATTAAAGGAAGTAGTGTTTCTCAGGTTGAGTATGCTAAAATAATTGGTAGCCTTATGTTCTATACTCGGTCAAATATTGCCTATGTTGTTAGTAGAGTGAGTAGGTATACTCATAATCCTAATAATGAACACTGGATTGCACTCAGACGCTTACTTAAGTACGGTACAGTGGATTGAAAACTTGAGTTTGTTGGCTTTCCTGCAGTCCTAGAGGCTTATTGCAATGCTAACTGGGTTACTGATAATGATGAAGTAAGATGTACTGGTGGGTATGTTTTCACACTAGGTGAAGCAACAATCTCGTGAAAGTATGCTAAGCAGACTTGTATTGCTCGCTCTTATAATGGAGTCAGAATTTATCGCTCTAAACTTAGCGGGGCAAGTGGCTGAGTGGCTAAAGAATTTATTAGCAAAAAACCATTATAGGAAAAATCGACTCCTCCAGTATCTTTATTATGCGATTCACAAGCTGTGATATGTGTGGCTCATAGCTAAGCTTAAAATAGTAAGAAGAGACATATTCACATAAGACATGAATTAGTGAGGAATTTAACAAAGAATGAAATGCTCTCTTTAGAGAATGTGAAGTCAGAAAGGAAACTATTTGGTCCACTTACCAAAGGGTTAATTTGGAAATTGGTTCTAGATTCATCGAGGGGGATGGGCCTAAAGCTCGTTGGTTGAGGAATTCGTGGTGGAAACAAAACTTAGTTTGTCTAAGTTCAATGTGGAAACGAAACCATGGAAAGATTCATAGTGTACATTTCTACCTATCCCTATGACGAATAATGTACATGCACAAGTTGAGTTTTATAACTCTTAATAAATTCATAGCCCAGTTTTTGGGTGGTCTTAGTGAGAAAGACTTGATGAATTTACTACTTTGGTTCAATAACTACTCTTAATAAGTTTATAGCCCAGATTTGGTCCTAGTGAGAAGGACTTGATGAACTTACCGCTAGAAAGGATGAGTTTCTTATCTCTTAATGAATCCAACCCCAAGAGTTTGGGTTATCTTTGTTGAGAATGATTTATTGAATTCACCGTTAAAGAGGTTAAGTTTTTATTCTTAATGAATCTTTATCTCAGAATTTGGGTGGTTCATTTTTAAAATGAACTTGAAGAATTCACCTATTTTTTAGTGAGTTTGAGCTCAGTAATAAGCTCTTAATAATTTCGTAACCCTTATTCGAGTGGTTTATGTTGAGATAAACCTGATGAAATTACTTACGTTAGTGAGAAGGATTAGCCACCTTCTATGGAAGACATTGGGCAGTCTTTCTAGTACACCTACTATGGAAGACATTGGGCAGTCTTTCACATATATATTCTTTGTTGATTTATGGAGGACCTTGGTGGATGAATGATGTTAGTCGCGTGTTATGAGTTCCCTCCTATCTTAACAAGTTTCAGATTCATTCACTCATTAAGAGAAGAATTATTCATTTTCACTATGTACTAGTTCCATATACGTTCACTTGTGCTTAAGCGGCTAATCTCGTTATTACTCTTTTCGTATTTTAAAGTTTAAAATTTCTCAATTTTACAAAATGATTGTTTTGCATTAGTGGGAAAATGTTGATAATGCTCATGGTTGGAAAGTTTAAAATGTTGAAAACCATGTGATTTATTACATCATTAATAGACTTTTAATTCAATTGAATTTTAGCCGTTTCTATAGCTTATCTCCAGGGATGAATATAGACGCTTTTAAGTCTTTTTTTCGACTGTTTTAAAAAGACTGGTTTTTTGGCTGTTAAGACAATTGTTACCACAATTGTTTTTGCTGATTAATCAAGCTGTTACAAGAGTAATTGGGACGTTTTTAATGTTATTTTTAATTCGTCATTTAATCAGATTTAATTGTGATTTTATTATTGTTTTGTTTTAACAGTTTTGCCCTCAATATTTTCACTATAAATAGAGATACTGTTAGCACATTTCTAATCATCCAAGGCAAAAACAACATCTGCAAAATACTCTCGTCCTCTCTACTTTTTGAGCAAGTTTTTAAAGCTTTCAAAGCATTTAAATATGAAACCCTATCAATTGGGAATTTAAATATGAAACCCGAATTAAGAAATTTGAAAATTAATTGAATTTTAAACAAATTTAGTGACCTTTTTATAAAGAATTGATATCAGGTACCTACTTTGTGAACCCTAGGATGTCAAGGACTCACCTTGTAGTTTATTAAAAAGATTTGGGTATTTAAACCCATTAAACCCTTATTTTTCTTCCCCTTAATTTTTCCTTCTACCGTTCTCTGTCTCCAACCTCGCTTCGTGCGTTTCTCTATTCAAAAGAAAATCAAAACCCCAATTCTTTTTTTTACATGTCTCTCGGTCAATCCATTGTTTTTCAAAGCCAATTACTCAAACAGGCAAAGCGTGGGGCTCACCTTCTAATCCCATCTTCTGTACTGCTCACATAAATTAGGTGAGCCATATTGGTGATCAATTCTTCTCTTGGCCATATGGTTTGATTTTTATTTATTTATTATCATTATTCTTTCATTATTCATATCATCATTTTATACATAGTTATAACCACATCTACCTACTGTTTAATATAATTTTTAAACTTTAAATACAAGTATGTATATATTTATCTTTATAAGTATATACGTAAAGGGTTTTGGTTATTATATATATATATATATTATCATTATTTTTTTCTTCAAATGAGAGAGAACCAATCGTTGTGTTACATGAATTTGATTTGATTCAACAATTTGAGCTTTGATCCATCTAACCTAAAGCTGCAATCTAAATCTAAACCGAACCTAACTCGTAATCGGCCTGTTGACCGCTGAGAATTTATTATGGGATTGTGATTCAGATTATTGTGTTGATTAAGGTGATCATTATTCCTCCGATCGTGGCTCTAACGAACTACCACCTCCTTCGCCTATTCGATCTAACTGTGTACGTACCACAAGGATTACACGTGAGTATTCTTTTGGTTTAGTGTTTTTGTCTTAGTTTGGTGGCATAGTGATAATAGTGCTAATATCGAAATTATTCCCATAGGTTCTGATATAACTAAACCCAGTGGTTCTGATCGTGGGAAACACATTATTAAGTAGGTTGAGTTGCTTTGGCTAAGGTGTGTCCTCTTCCTGTGCTACATACTTTGATTTTGTGACTGTGATTTTACGCTTGAGTGATTTTCAATTGTGTTGTGATTTTACATTATGTTTTCCGTGCATACTATCTCCAGACTGTGAATAAAATTGTGATTTAAAGGAAATAAGTTGTGAATCTCGGATTTGTTATCAGACTGTGTTGAGACTGTGATATATTTTTACTGTGTTATCATGGGTTGGGATTGTACGGAGGAAGTTAGTGGTTTATACCACTTGTGTTGGTGACTATGTAGTGAGAGGTTCTGGGGAACCTACTCTTTTTGGTGACTATGGAGTATGGGTGCATTGCATTGTGATTTCATAAAACCGTGTTTAAACTTACTTTGTGTATTTTAAATATTTTTGTGAAAAATTTATTGTTGTGAAACTGAGTTTGTGATTGCCTGCACTTTAGAGACACACTGAGCTTAATAGCTGACTCCCCCTTAGCTTCCATTTCAGATTCTCACGCATAGGAGTTCGGTACTTGGAGGACCACAGTTTAGCAGATTTATTTCAGTTTTCAGTATGGACGTTTTAGATTTTCAGATTTATTTCATTTTTATATCAATTATTTTACTATCTGGGAACTTTATGTTAATCAGATATTTATATTTTGATTTGGGATTTTCAATTGTTTTAGCATGCATGAGAATTTTATTTGGATATTTGAATAATTTATCATATGATGTTTTTATTTATACGACCGTGTTTTAAAAAAAAGAACTCATTGTGAAACGATACCGTCTTCAATAAATAACCTAATTTCTTTGTTTTATAAATTATTTAAACCTAAATTTTATTACTTGAGGGAAAAGTTTTCAAACGTAACTTCCTAAATTTGGATATCTCTTCTAGATCGGGTTTAGGGGGTTACAAGAGCAATACCACTTTTTTCGTTTCGGTTTTCGCGTGTGCGAATTCTCGGAGAGGCCGTGCTAACCTAAGGGGGTATTCGACCAATTACAATGATTACACACATCGGGCCGAATTTACTTCTAAGGCAGTGGTTCACCACGACATAGTTGTCGCTTTTATTTTAAATAATTTTTAATTGTCCTGTCAGTGCTAACAATTCATTTGCAGTTAATTTTACCAACACGTCTAGCTATGTTATCGAGAGGCCAAGCTTTCGGGGAGATGGTATTTGAGTCTCCACTCCCTAGGTGGATGAGTTCCTTCAACATGATTTGCGATTTGATATTGTAGAAGGAAAAAAGTGTCATAGTTTGAGGACCTCTTATACAATTAACTATAGTATTTTTGTAACACCCCAAATTTCTGAACCGAAATTTTACCATGTACGATGATTGAAATGTTTTTAGGATTAAAATATGTGCATGAATTAATTGTTAAATGCTATGGTTATCAACTAAAATTTCTGAAGTAATTCTAACCCCCTATTTAATAAATCAAAATATGTAATATATTCTTGGCCTCGAAATATTAATAAATTATTTTTTTTAATAATTTTCTGGTCATTGGACTAATAAATCGTCATTTTGAAAGTTTATAATGTTACAAAAGATACCTTCAATTTTTGTTGTTGTAAAAATGTGATTTTATGAGTATTTCGTGACATACAATTAAAACAACCAATGGTCACTCGTGTTTTTCAAAAACGCATTTTCAAGCCAAATACTTGTTAAAGCACAAAATGATTTCAACATTGTTATACTAGTTATTAAAAATCTATTGTTTTGGTTCAATTGTTTCTTCAATGTTCTTTAATGACAAATGTTTTGTAGTCTAGAGACGGAGCATAGTGAGGGCCCAAGGGGCCTTGAACTCCCAACAATTTAAAAATTTCATAATAAACATATATTTTTTGAAAAATTTAATTTGGCCCTCTTATTTTTTAATAAATTCATATAAAACATTAAAATTTAATATTTTAAATTAAATCCTCTAAAATTTTAATTTGCCTCCTTCAAATTTTTTGGTTTAATGAAAATTGAGGTCTCTATAAATCTAAATATTAGATAAATTAAATATTTGGGTAAATTATTGTGTTTGGCTTGATGGTAAACAAGTGCACCTCTCACTAAGAGGACCTTAGTTTGAACCCTGCTACTCTCATTGTAGAGTAAAATTTATTTTCTTCCTTTAATGGGTAGTGACATGTGTCACCACCTCATTGGAGGGTAAAATAAAATTATTAACTCAAATATAAATAATTAAAGTCCTCCAACCACTTAATTAAATAATTAATTGTTTTATTAAATAAAAATTAGGACTAAATTGATAGAATGTGTAAGTAATAGGGATTAAATGTGTAATTATATCAATTTGTTTTTAACTGCCACATTATCTTTCCGATAGAATTTAACGGCAAGTGGCTATATTGGAACCAATTAAATAGTTATGTGGTATATTTAGCACAATTAAAAATATAGTGATCAAATCGACACCAACCCATAGTTCAGTGGTCATTAGTATAGTTTACCCTAAACATTTTCACTCAATTTTGAGTTTAAATACTTCATAAACCCTTATATTTTTAAGTTTAATAATATGGCCTCTCCTGATATTCACTTCAGGCTTCGTCCCTAGTGTAGTCAATGGTGTTTCAGTGTTTGTGGTCTTTATTGATACTTGAAGTTGGTAAATGTTGATCTCCAAAACTATGTTGGTTATTGTTGCTTTGTATTTCTTTTGTTGGTTGCTATGTTCATTTGTCCCTAGGAAGTATCTCATTTAGCTCATACAACATTTTAGCGAAGTTTGTTTGAAATTCTTCGTCTTCATTTATTTATTTTTCATGGTAAGATAAAGCTAGCACTTAATGTTTAACAACCAAGTGTCCATGCTAGAAAATCTTTGGGGAATTTAAAAGTATAACCATTTTCTTTTTATTATCCAGTCATTTATGTGAAGTCTTCTTGCTTAAAAAAGGTTTTAAATTGCACCTGAGAGCTTGTAATTTAACTATTTTACTTTCAATAAAAAATACGGTTCAAATAAGTACGAAGAAGGACAATAAAGATGAAAAAAAATTGTATGAGATATCAAAAAAGTTTTTCTCAAGTACACTTTGAAAAAAATAGATGTGGATTTCTTATTAGACGTTCAAGGAAAGAAAAATGCAAAAATATTAATTTTTCTTCTTCTTCAAATATCAACTCACCGTGTTTGCATCAATGTTCGACCAACTTAGTATATTATAGATAATAAATAGCAATTAAACTAAACTTAGTCATTTCAAAATGTAAATGAGTTTATTTATTTTTACTTGAATAATATAATATTAGAAGGGAGGACATATTCAAAGAGGCTTCAATGCGTGTAACAATCAGATCATTGATAATACAATTTCACTGAAATTCGCTAAGATAATTTTAAATTATCATCATTAGCCTCAATAATTTTAAAAAAATAGAATAAAAAAGAATACTCAGACAACTAAGGGTTAGTCTTTAATTTCTAGGAAAACCCATATTAGAAACTCTAGTCCACAAAAATATATTGCTTCATCGTTGCAGCCTTCCTTCTTCATTCTTTTCAAAAACAAATCAACTTCGCTAAATTTTAAATTTTTTGAAGAAATAAACATCGTCGAAGAGGTGAAAAATAATGGAGGTGAGAGACTTTTGATGGAAAGGGGGGTTCAAAGTAGAATATATAGTATGAATTAGGGCTGAAATTAAAGATTTGTTGGCAAGTGTAACCTAGAGCCGAGGGAGAGACCCAAACCATGTTTAATGTTTATAGCTCATGCCCATTTAAGCCCAATTTGGTTGGATTGATTGTATTGGGCTACTTTTTGAAACCCGATGTTTAATTTTATGATACTAAAAACCCAACATGAATATGTAATTTTTTTTTGAGAAATGAAGATATAAATTAATGTACGGTTCAAAGGGTAATTGTGATATGAAGAATACATATGAATAATGTATGTTAATTTGTTTATAAATTTACCGTAAATTTATATGATTTGTCATTTATATTAAGGTATTGTATACAAAAATAATTATATTTATCTAACATGAAAATAAAGAGATATGTTTATTTTAAAAATATTTAGAATTGAATCAAAATTAAAGTTTCATTTGTACAATTGAATCAAAATCAAAATTTCACATGCATAGTTGTATTAAATTAAAATTCATGTATTAGAATGCACATTTGATCAAAGTTTATGTATATTTGTTCATCTATCTGAACAATACAGAGTCGTGTGCATAATTATTAGGATAATTATTCTATACACTGGCGGTGGAAACTTAAATTGCCACAAGCGCCTTAGTTTTAGAGTTTAGAGACTTAGTTTAGGGTGTATGATTTAAGGGTTTAAGTGTAGGGGTTTAGAATTTAGGGATGATGGTTAAGATTTAGGTTTAGGGTTTATGGGTTAAAACCTAAATCCTAACCATATTATCCTACAAACTAAACCCTAACCTCAACCCCTAAAACATAACCTCTAAACCTTAAATTCTAACTACCATCCTTAAATTCTAAACCCTTACACTAAAACCCCTAAACCCTACTCCCTAAACCCTAAAACTAAGGCACTTGTAGAAACTTTTAGTTTCTACCGCCAGTGTATTGAATATAAATCCTAATAACTATCCACACAACTCTGTATTGTTCAGCTAGATGAAGAATTAATATATTGCTAAAAGAATGACTTTTTATTTTTCCAATCCCCAAATAAAACAGGTAAAAGATATATTCTCATAACATCACACAATTATGGAATAGATTACCAAGCTTACAATAAAACCTAATAATCCCCCGCTACAACTTCAACCTCTGTATGTTTAATTGATTCTTTCAATCAAAATTGATCCAAAACTTCACAATCATCTTTTGCAAACTCAAAAGTTTGCCTTGTTTCTTTGTTGGAACCAATTAATAGCGAAATATTCACAATTTTTGAAGCTAAAGACCTTGATTTCTTGGATAATACCGGATCGAGCTCTTCAAAATTTCCGGCAGGTTCTAAGGTTTCTTCTTCAAATACAAGTTCAAGAGTTTCAAAAAGCTAGAACTTGAAGAAAAGAGAGAATGTTAGACAATGGAATAACTTGGGCTATGAACCGTTCGATTGTTAGAGGGTTAGCTAGTTGGTTGAATGTTAGTTAGCATTCTGTTAAGAATTAGTTTGAGTTTGTTGGTGGGTCAGTCTGTTGGCCCGTTTAGATTACCTCTTTGCTTTCATAGAGTCATTCATGAGATAGGGCGGATTCACATCCGTGCCCTTTGTAGAAACAGACGAGTGCCGGGAGATATCACATTCACAGAGACAATCTCTAGAGTATACAATGTAGAAACTTAAGAACAATACAGTCATTTCATAATAAGTTCAAATTTTCCCTTAGGATTGTACCAAGTTCTTGGGATGCTTGAATAGAGTGGGTTTCACCGATACCTAAAAGTTTTGGAGGAGAGTGCATTCAGATATTATTTGTGGGAGAAATATTTGTATAACATTTATGAGTTCTAATTTATTCCGTCTGTTTGGGGGAGGGTCCTCCGCCCTTTCCTTAATCTTGTACACAAAGGCAACTAAGGAACGATAATTTTCGTAACTTTTCTTTTACAAGTGGGGGGATTCTTCCCTCTGATGTTATCCTAGTCCTAGGCCACCTATAATGGCGGGTACTATCTATGCGAGCACGCTTGAAATGTTCTAGGGACCCTCGGCCGCTGGTACTTCATGCGCTTTTCAGGCTCGGCTACCTGCGAGGTTTTGAGTCACTCAGTTAGCCCTTGCGACTTTTGCTGATGCTTCTCCACTTTATGATCAGAGGCATCTTTCATGATATCTAGTGGCTGACTTCTTCTTCACGCCTGTACCTCACACGCCCGTAGCATCAAATTTCGGTGAGCGTGTGCGAGGGGTCGCCACTTACTTGCACCGACGGTCCTACCAAAGGGGTTGGCCTTATTGAGCTTGATGGAGGCCCCAACTTCTCCAACTACCCTCACTCCTTGGTTTCAAGTGGTTCCAAGTATCCATATGATAGTCGATCCTCCCCAACACTTGGCTTATTGTCGTCAGCATGCATGGTGAGATATTTCTATCTCGTTGGTCCTACGGTATTGCCTCCATATGTTGGTGATGAGATGTCGTTGACCAATTATGCTTACATCCTTTTCTTTTGCAGTCAGAACAGATCATAATCGTGAAAGATTTCAAGATTGGTTCTCTCGGTCGGAAAGTGCTCCACGCTTATCACACCAATTGTTGATGTCGATTTTGGGCGATACCAAACAAGGAGGTGGAGATGGTGGCCTGAAGAAGCTGTAGGGATGACGATGGGTGGTTCACTCCTCGGAAGATGAGCCGAGAGCCTTTAGAGACTATGGTTGCTCGTTGATTCAAGCGTTTCACCCCTAGTTGGCTAGGGGCCGAGCCGATGGTCGGGCGGTGGTTAGCCATAATCGGTAGTGGTTCAGCCATTATGATATGGGCGAAGAGCCACTGGTCGTAAGAGAGAAATAGTGAAGAGAGAGTGTTGGGCATGATATCTCTTGCAGAGAATTCAAGGAACATTGAGAGTTGTCCCGATATCTTCGATCTTAGGGGTATTTGTATAAACTTGGAGCTGTAGGCATCGATTGGACAGAGGCATCTTCCTTAGGAGGGAATTATGTATATGCAGTAATTAGACGTTTTTATCAGCATGGGATTCGTAGCTCCCTCCACCCTTGTAGAATCACAATGCTCTGAGGCATTGACGGGGCAAATGTATCATTTGTAAGACTAGTCGAAAGTTGGGGTTAAAATATGATTTCTAGGGAGAAAATGTGGATAGGTCGTAATTGTATTTGAAGCATATCGAGATCGGGGTGGTACTTTTAGATTACCTCTTTGCTTTCGTAGAGTCGTTCGTGATTTAGGGCGGATTTACATCTGTGCCCTTTGTAGAAACAAACGAGTGCCCAAAGATATCATATTCACGGAGACAATATCTGGAGTATACAATGTAGAAGCTGAAAGAATTATGCAGCCATTTCATAATAAGTTCGAATTTCCCTTAGGATTGTTCCAAGTTCCCAGTGTGTATGAATAGATTGGGTTTCTCCGATACCTAAAAGTTTTGGAGGAGAGTGCATTTGAGAATCATTTATGGGAGAAATATTTGTAGAATGTTCATGACTTCTGTTTTATTCCGTCTGTTCGGGGGAAGGGTCATCCATGCTTTCTTTAATCCTATACATAAAGACAACTAAGGAGTGGAGGTTACCTTATAATTTTTGTAACTTTTCATTTACAAGTGGGAGGGAGTTTTCCCTCTGATGTTATCCTAGTCCTAAGCCATATATAGTGACATGCATTATCTATGCGCGTGTGGGTGTTATGTTGAGGGGACCCTCGGCCGCTAGTACTTCTTGCGCTTTTCAGGCAAGGCTATCCACGAGGTTTCGAGTCGGTCAATTGACCCTTGCGACTTCTGCTGATGCTTCTCCACTCTATGATCAAAGGAATCTTTCATGAAATCTACTGGCTGACACCTCTTCACTTCTGCACCCCGCACGCTCGTAGCATCAGATTTTGGTGAGCATGCGTGGAGTGTCGCCACTTACTTTCTTCGGTGCTCTACCAAAGGGATTGGCCTCATTGGGCTTGATGGAGTCCCCAGCTTCTCCAGCTACCCTCACTCCTTGGTTTCAAGTGCTCCCGAGTATCCATAGGATAGCCGATCCTCACCAACACTTGGCTTATTGCCGTTAGCATGCATGGTGAGATATTGTTATCCCGTCGGCCCTACGGTGCCGCTTCTATTTGTTGGTGGTGAGATGTCGTTGACCCATGCTGCTTATGTCCCTTTCTTTTGCAGTCGAAACAACTCAGAATCGAGAAAGATTTCAATATTGATTCTCTTGGTCGAAAAGTGCTCCATGCTCACCGCACCAATTGTTGATGTCAATTTTGGGCTACACCAAACAAGGTGGTGGAGATGGTGGTATGAGGAAGCTGTAGGGATAATGATGGGTTGTTTACTCGTTGGGAGACGAGTCAAGAGCCACAAAAGACAATGGTTGGTCGTTGATTCAGGTGGTTCACCTCTAGTTGGCTTGGAGCTGAGAGCCACTAGCAGGGCCGATCTGGTGGTCGGACGGAGGTTGGCCAGAGTTGGTAGTGGTTCACCCATTCTAATGTGGGCATAGAGCCATTGGACGAAAGAGAGAGATAGTGAAGAGAGTGTGGTGGGCGTGATAGCCCTTGTAGAGAGTTTAGGGAGTGATGAGAGTTGTCTAGATATCTTCGATCTTGGGGTTATTTATATCCCCTTGGAGCTGTAGATGGAGTGATGCTTGACGGGACTGTGTCAGGCCTAGTGATGGCTATTGATGAGCTGGAAGGTTGTAGCTCCGCTATCAGGCTGCGAGATCAACCGATCTTGATGGTTGTCTTTTCTTTCTGCAGTGGCCAAGTGTGGGAGCCTCCGAAGGCTGATGGGTCCGAAGGTGTAGAAGCATCTGGGAAGAGCTCCAGGCTCTGTGATGCTTGGAGCATGGCATGGAGACTGTAACCCCCTAAACCCGATCTAATTGTTTTACCGATTCCAATGAGTTACACGGGGAATATTGGAGTGAACCCGCAAAGGTTCACCTCAATAAAAGACATTTTTATATATATTGTCTAGATTCTCTTATTAACCCTAAGGTGTTCAAGCGAACAACGAAAGAAGATATGCCACAAAACCCTCAACGATACATGTTTAAATTGCATAATTACGATATTAGGGACCATTTTGTAAATATAGATAAATTCATGGACTTTCGATGAATTAATGTTACCGATCTTTAATTAATCAGGTTTCATGCTAGCACATCAAATTTTAGCTCGAAACGACCATCCAAACTCATTTAATTGCATTCACATTAGTCAGAGACCAAAACGTAAGAAAGTAGATCCTCAAAACACTTCATAACTGCCAATAACAGCTAACCGTATCAGTACATGAGTAAGTGTATCGATACACTTTTATGATACTAAATTCTAGATTCTAGAGGCTTAAACTCGTACCGATACTCCCCTTACCGTATCGATACACTATGAAATTTTGCCCCAGATTGTATCGATACAGTAGCCCATGTATCGAAACCCTTATCTTAATTGTGCCTAGCCGTACCGATACAACCTTAGGCGTATCGGTACGCCTGGGCCTGATATGCCACATTTTGCTGGTTTAACATGCATTTACCCAACTCTAATCACATAATCAAGCATTCAACATATATGCAACATATCCTAGGATCAATCCTCAGCCATAAACATCAATATTAACATCAATCATAGCATCATACTTCAAAAAGGAAATCTATTGGCACGCTTCCTATATTTCAAGCCAAGAAAAATACCAAAAACCATAGCAAAACATAAACCAAATATTATAGGCCATTTACAAGTCCAAAATAGCATACCAAACTTGCTCAAACAGGGAGTTTAACAAAACATCTCCCAAACAACAACAGAACCCTCATTGCCCTTATTACTTATAGTCAAATACGAAAATATACGTTGATGTAACGAAGTCTTTCTTGATCCCTTGCTTTCTGCTATCTTCCAAGCTCTAATTCTCCGCATTGATGGATAAAGAGAGCGTAAGCACACAAGGCTTAGTGAGGCGTGCTAAAAAACAAAACACCATTAATGCATTTTAAAACCATTTTCCAAAGCTACATTGAAATCTCATTTCAATTACTTCAAAACATCATTTGAAACATCAAGCCTTTAAAACCATGCACTTTAACCATTCAAAAACCATCATATTTAACCATATGCAACATGTATTATAAAACCACAACAACTTACATTGCTAGCCTCAATTTTAGCCTTCCCATACATAACATACCATATGCAAAGCTCAAAGAGTAAAATGTATAAATCCCATCATACAACACTTCAACAATTATATTGGCTTACAAGTGATCATTACCCAAGTTCTCTTTTCCAAATCACAACATCATCAAATACGCGGATTTACAAGTGTTGTCCCAACCCATCATACATTCTCACTGGCATCTCAAGGTTCACACACGGGAGTATTCGATACAAAATATAAACCCCTCACCGTTGTGACAACCATGGAGGAGTATTTGGTACACCGTATAAACCCCTCAATACCACTCATCGGTAGATGCATAATTCCACTAACGAGAGACGGGACAATAAACTTCCTCGATTGTTAGGGTACTTGGATAGAGTTTTCGGTACACAATATAAACCCCTAAACATCCAAGGCGACTTGTTTATAGTGCACTCAATCCTATAGCATTTTTCTAAAACCACTTCACTTGCCAATATAATTCACATTTAACCATGTACCTCATATTTTTAAAGCATCAACATTAAACCATTTCCAAAGCAACAAACCATGCTTTAAACACAAGTATAAAACATATACTTACAAGGATCGCTTACCATGTGCATCCTTCATCTTCTCGTCCTTAAAAATAGTATACCACATGCTTTAAACATGCTTTAACAATAGATAACATATAATCAAAACCATTTCATAATAGCACAACCGAGAGAGAAACCACTTTACTTACTTCTGAACTTAGACAAGTGTTTCAAGCTCAAATCTAAGTTCCCAAACAAAAGCTAGAATCCACGTTCTCACTTACAGACACGCAAAACATTGATTCGTCGACGCAAAACTAAGTGTCCGAAGCCTCCAAAGCTTCACCAGTTGATAACGAATCATTCTTCCATATTTTAGCCACATAATAACAGAGGATTAATGCATCTCAATGCATTCAAAATCCAATAAAACAATTCCACAACATTGCCTTGCTAAAAGTTATCAACCGCTCATCTGAAACAACTGAAAACAACATCAATTGACCTAGCCAAAACCTATCATTTTCAACCATCAATTATCATCAAAAGACATCTAAAAACATTCTCATAACATCCTTATACTTCCAGCAACCGTTACACCACCATAACTCCCCAATAAATAACTAACAACCTAAACAATTAAAGATTCTTATAGTTTTCGAGATTCCAATGTTAAAACCAACTTATTAACATCATAAAACATCAAAATCATGTTCTAATCTGATCAAGACCCAGTAAAGCAAATCCAAAACGAATCTCAATCAATTTCACCAATCAAACCAAATTTCCACAATTAAATCATCAAAACCCATTAGATAACATATATAAAGGATCAAGAACTTGGGAATTTCAGTAAAGAACCCTTCATTAAAGGAGAAGAATGAACATCACCTTCAATGATTGAAATCCCTCTCAATTGTATGATTTTTCTTCTTGAAAAGCAAAGGAAATCAATGAGATTTTGTAGAAAAAAGGTAGGAAATCTAATAGGAATCAATAGTTTAAGAAAACAAGATCATTACCTCAAATCTTTTCTAGAAAATAGATGTTTGACTGAAAAGACTTTGAGAGAAAAGTTTGGAGAATAGAAAATCACGTCAAATTGGTTTTTTTGTGAAAATAACTACCTTGCTTTAATTAATTCCTTTTAACCCTTTAATTAAAACATTTAAAACTGATCCAATTGAGAGAAAAATCTGATAAAACACTTAGGTATATTAGCTCCGTAAAGATTCAAATTTTTGACCCTTTCACAAAACAATCACTAAAAATAGTTTTCAAACTTTACATTTTGGTCACTAGTCCCTAATTGTCACATTTCTAAAACCCGTTTCCCAAAATTGATTTCCCTAAAACCTTTTATATATTATAATATGATTTTAGATAATTTTCCATATTTTTATCACCTTCTGAAATATGTTTTCCCTAAACTCATCCCGAAACTTATTAGAATCTCTAATCTCGGTCCAATGGACCCTAAAACCATTCCAAAAACCTCTAGGCCCAAAATCGAGGCATTACAAATCTGCCCCGCTTAGGAAATTTCGTCCTCTAATTTTTACCAGGAGGAAAAAGGTTTAGAAACTATTTTAACATGTCCGCTTTGCTTTCCCATGTGGCTTCCTCAACTCCTCGACGTCACCACAACACCTTTACAAGATCGATTGTTTTGCCACGAAGAACTTTGCTACTAGAATCAAGAATCACAATAGGTTCCTCATCATAAGATAAATACGATCACAACTCAATAGCCTCCACTGCATAACATAGGACGGGTCCGACCTATACCTTTGCAACATCGACACATGAAACACATCATGAAGTTTCTCCAACTCAGGAGGTAACTTCAAACGATATGCAACAAGACCAACACACTCCACAACTTCATATAGTCAAATATACCTTGGACTAAGTGTTGTGCGTAATAAGTGCTTTGCAATTGGTGCAAGTGTACATGTCGCAAGTTATATTATAGAAAGATATCGTCTCCACGGGGATTGGTGCTACTTCGGGAATCTAATTTCTCGCACTGAAAAGAAAAACACAATTTGGTGATTGTAGGAGTTTTAATTAACAAGTATAATAAAGAGTAATTAAATAAAAGAGAGATGTAATCAAATAAGAGAGAATAGGCTGAGTTACATGGGTTTGAGGAGTGATAATTGAATGGACCGCCTTGGTAATTGAGTGCAAAAGTGACTCAATTGCCTTGACAATTGGCAACAGTCGTATTACCTGGGCAACCGGTGAAGCGATTGTCTGGGCAATGTGGGAATGGAGCAAATGCCTAGGCAATTGGGCGACAACCTTCAAGGTTCGGTGAAGTGTTCTTCAATGGTTTCTCCTTATCCCTAATTTGAAACACTATTTAATTGTGCATGCGTTGATAATACATTCCTACGTGAACCAAGGGTGGACAACAACCAATCTTACACTCTTTTTAGCTGTTGAAATCCGTAACTTATCCCTAAGTCGAATTAGTCTTCACCATCGATTAATTGAATAAAGACCATGCTCATTTGTTTCTTTAATCTAACTCCTCTGATATTAGATACATGGATGAATTCACGAGATCCTCTCCCAGTTCACTCACAAACAAAATTAAGAACCAAGAATGAACAAACCTTGAATTAAAATTGCAAACTCAAATACCTAAACAAATCCAATCGTTATCACAACCACAAAAACACAATAACCCAAGCCAAATAAATTTAGTTCATGGTTGGGTTTAAAAGAAACACAAGATCTAAAAATCCCAACATGAATCGACAAGAAACAATAAGGAAGAAGATGTCGAAAAACCCTTTATTTTTCTCTCTAACCGAACATCTTGAAGTAGGCGACTTGACCTTCTTTATATAGGAGATAACTAGGTCAAAGTCTTTCTTGAGGAGGAAGTTAACTTGGAATTAAATATCTTAAAAGAAATAAATCTCTTTTATTATATTTTTATTCCTCCAAAATCTACTCATAAAACTCTTGGAATTTAATCTCCTTTTGATCTCTTCTTGGAACTCCAACTCTTCTAGTATTTATCCTTGCTTTTCGCAATTATCTCGAATTAAATGGATTTATCCTATCTTCAAAATCGACAACTTGTCTTCTTATCCTAGACTTGCTTTGGGAATTTTTAAATCCCGCACACATGCACAAAAACACACATACCCACTGTACCTTTTCCAAGAAAGTCGACCAAATTATGAAAACAAACATGACATTGAAAGAAATCATTAAAACATGCATGAATGCCTAATAATGCAACTAAAATGAGCTTAAGTCTAACAATAATATGAGTAAAAAGGGTAATAAAAATAGTACTTTTGAACACTTAACACTAATCTTACCCTTACGCCCAAACCTCATCACCTTTTTCCAAGGCTACACTCTCAAGAACACACGGTCACCAACCGCATACTCAATCTCCCTATGCTTCAAATCCGTGTAGGATTTATGACGATCTAAGGTAGCTTTTAGACGATCACAAATAAGGTTCATTTTCTCATTTGTGCTTTTCAACACATCAAGCAAGGAAACATGCTTTTCCCCATCCTCAGCCCAAGACAAAGGTGTACGACACCTCCTACCATACAAAGCCTCACACGGTGCCATCTGTATACTAGCTTGGTAACTATTATTATACGCAAACTCCACCAAAGGCAATTGTTTCTCCTAGGTTCCTTAGAACTCAATAACACAACATATCTTCAAAGACTTGGATCACACATTCAGACTGACCATCCGACTAAGGATGATACGAAGTGCTGAAATTCATCCGTGTACCCAAAGCTCGATGTAGACACTCCCAAAACCTTGTTGTAAACCGTGGATCTCTATCCAAAACTATAGACTTGGGCACTCCGTACAAGCGCACAATCTCACCGATATACAAATTCGCCAATATATCCAACGTATACATCATATGCACAGGCACAAAATGTGCACACTTTGTAAACCGATCAACGATCACCCAAATGGAATCCTTCTTAGTTGGCATTAACGACAACCTAGACACAAAATCCATGGTGATTCTCTTCCATTTCCATTCTGGTTTCCTCAACGGTTGCAACAACCCGGAAGGAAATTGATGTTCAGCCTAAACACGCTGACACACCATGCACTTAGAAACAAAATCAGCCACATCTTTCTTTAGACCAACCCAATAATACTCTTCTTTCAAGCCTCGATACATCTTAGTACTACTGGGATGCATAGCAAGAGGACTACTATAAGCTTCGGTCAAAATAGTTCGCCTTAACTCACCGTCATTAGGCACCACTATCCGTTCCTTGAAACATAACACCCCATCATCATTAAAATGAAAATCTGTCGGATATCCATCCATGATATCTATTAAGATATATGTTTTGATATAATAATTAACAAATTGATTTGGACTGAATTGAAAAAAGATTTCAAAATGTTTTGTAAGTCCAAATAACTTGAAAATACGTGTAAGGGTTTTTACAAGGCTTTAGAATAACTTAAAATGTTTTAAAGTAGCCAAACCCTATGTTTTTAATGTTACAGTACCAATACGATGTATACCGTATCGATACCCCTTAGGGTTTTAGCTACAGGAAAATTGCAGTAGCCAAAACCCATACCGATACGCTTTTGTCGTATCGATACGAAGAGCTTTAAACCCCCCAACGGCTAGTCGTGTACCGATATGCTTTAATTGCTCCCAACGGCTATTTGAAATGCAGGTCGTACCAATATGCTCGTAAGCGTTTCGATACGCATATGCTGAAGCAGGCTCAACGGCTAGTTTCCAAGAAGGTCGTATCAATACAATGACACGAGTATCGATATCCTACTGCCCAAAACTACATTTATGGAGGGAAATAAAGACCCCAACAGCTCCAATTCAATCCCAATGGTATACAACGGCTAGAAGCTCAATTGGGAGTATAAAAGAGAACTCCAAGCATCTATAGAAGACTAATGATGCTTCAATTGTCAACAACATTATGATCGAAGAAATGTCTTAGTACCTAATTGTGTCATTCTTGTATAGACAAAGCTCTTGTGAGCTTGAATGTATATGTATGCTCAAGTGTATTGAGTTTTGGGTGAGTGCTTAAGAGTGCAAACATCAACCTTGTAAGAGGGATTTTAGTTTGCTTATATTTATCTCTTGTAAAGAGGGTTTGATCAAGATTTGGGCTAGAAAGCTCTGATTGTTGTAAGGGTTTTCTCCTAAGCCTAGAAAAAAGGATGAATTTCTTAGTGAAATTGGTTGAAATCCTTAGTGGGGAAGCTAAGGTAATGGATGTAGGCTTTGGTTAGAAAGTCGAACCATTCTAAATCCCCGTGTCTTTTATTTATCGCTTCCACCACCAAGTCACCCAAATAACTCAACTTCTCCTCCACTTGGCAAGCTAAATTGATTGAAAGAAAACCTAGTCTATCAAGCCTAACAATTGGTATCAGAGTGAGGCTCAATCAAGAAGTTTTAACAACCTATTGAAGCGATTTAGGAAGCTCGATACATCAATTCTATCAACCGGTCAAATGGCGCAATCCATCGACAAGCTACATTTCTTTGACGAGACCAACTATGCTTATTGGAAGACAAGAATGATGTTCTTCATCAAAGCCAAAGATTACAAGCTTTGGGACATAGTTGAGGATTGTCCGTTCGTGCCACAACGAAGCAAGGAGGAATGAAGTGCGGATGATCGTAATAACATTGAGCTAAATTGCAAGGCTTTGTGTATTCTCTTTTGTGCATTTAGCCCCAACATCTATGAGAAGATGTCTTCTTGTGAAGATGCCAAGGAGGTATAGACAAGCTTGAAGTCAAATACGAAGGAACCAACGAAGTAAAGGAGACCAAGATCAGTCTTCTCAACCTTAACTATGAGAACTTCAAGATGGAACCGGATAAAGACATCACAGAGATGTTCGATAGATTCTCCACCATCACAAATGAACTCAAAGGCTATGGAGAAATCATTCTGGAAGACAAGTTTGTCTGAAAGCTTCTCTATTCTCTTCCCGAGTCATGGGACTCAAAGAAGACCGACATCATCGAAGCCAAGAATCTCAAGACTTTAAAGCTAGATGAACTCTTGGGGTCTCTTCTCACTCATGGAAACATGAAGAAAAGAAAAGAAGAGGAGAAGAAGAAGGAAGAGATAAAGAAGATGGGGAAGAAGAAAATCATAGAGCTAGGCATTAACACGAATGTAGTTTCTCTCAATTCCTTCACATGATTGTATGTAGATTCAAGTGAGGAGGAAAGTGAAGAAGAAGAGATGGCCCATCTCTTCGAGAAGTTTGCCCTATTTATGAAGAGAAAAAATGAAAGAATGCAAGCATGAATCGAGGAAAAAGAAGAAGGCAAGCTCTTCAAGCCCTAAGAAGAAGACATATGTGGCTACTTGGAGTGATAATGACTCCACCGGCAATGAACAAGCCAACCTTTGCCTTGTGGCTATCCAAGAAGATTTAAGGGTAACTTCTAATTCATCTACTTAAACTTCTTATTCTTTTGATGAATTACAAGATGCCTATGATAATTTGGTTTTAGAGTTTAAAAATCACATTTAAAAAAAGAAATTGGTTTCAAACTTGAAAAATTCAAAATGATTTCATTTCTAAAACCAAAGTTGAACTTGAAGCAAAACTCAATGAGTTTGAGAAAAAATGTGTGGATTTACAAAATTTGCTTCATAAAGTTTAAGAAGAAAAAGATTTGATTTCCAAAGAGCTTGAAAAGAAAACCAATTTTAGAAACTCAAACTTTTATCAAAGACAATCCAGTGCCCCTAGATTTTTAAATGGTAAAAGTTTTAGAAGTATTTGGGTCCCAAAAGGACTAACTACTTCAACTAAAAAGGATGAAATTGAAAAATGGATTCCTAAGGGGACTAAATTATGTGCTACTAACGCTTATGGATCCAAAGCAATTTGGATACCAAAATTTACTTGATTGTCTTGTTTTAGGTGTGATGGAGAATGATCAACAAGTCAAACATTGATGGGGAGCTCCATACACACAAGGAAAGACACTTGAAGAAGGAAGGCTTCACATCCTCCCTTGGGTTCAAGTGGTTAAATTTAGTTGAATTTATTTATTTTTCATTTGTTGTATTTATTTTAATTCAACTAGATTATCATAATTGTTGTACTATCCATTTATTGATGCTTTGAGTAGGGGGACATTTTTAAAACCAAAATTCTTATTTGTGTCAAAATTTTTTAACCTCCTGTGTTATCTTGAACTTAAAGTATTTTGAATTCTTTTTGATATAACAAAAATGGGGAGAAATAGTTTGAAAAATTGATTTTTCAAGTAAGAATAAGGGGGAGCTTTCAAATTTTAAAAGTTATGTCCCTTACTCAAAAATTATTTTACAAAGGGGAAGATTCATAAACAATTTTTCAAGTTGTTTTATTATATCAAAAGGGGGAGATTTTTAAGATATATATTTTGATATAATAATTGAAAAATTGATTTGGACTAAATTGAAAAAGATTTCAAAATATTTTGTAAGTCCAAGTAACTTGAAAATATGTTTAAGGGTTTTTACAAGGCTTTGGAATAACTTAAAATGTTTTAAAGTAGCCAAAACCTATGTTTTTAATGTTACAGTACCGATATGGTGTATACCGTATCGATACCTCTTAGGGTTTCAGCTACAGGAAAATTCCAGTAGCCAAAACCCGTACCGATACACCTTTTCCATATCGATACGAAGAGCCTTAAAACTCCCCAACGACTAGTCACGTACCGATACAGTTGTATCGATACTGATATGCTTTAACCGCTCCCATCGATCATTTTCCCTAACGACTATTTGAAATGCAAGCCGTACCGATACGCTCGTATGCGTATCGATACGCATATGCTGAAGTAGGCTCAATGGCTAGTTTCCAAGGCGAAATACTAGGCCTAATAAACCATCGAATAAACAACTCCTGAAGTTGCGCCTTCAACTCCTTCGACGGCAAACTTAACCTCTCTATTCGACGACAAACCATGCAATTCCATCGGAAAACCCCCGAAAACTCACATATCATACGTATGTCATGAAGACACACTTCCTTTGATCTCGAATTCATAATGTAAGCCAAGAAAGCCTCACAACCCAATTCCATCAAACAACTCGTTTCCAGAGCTGAAACAACATTGGACAATGATTTAGCATTCTCACCCACGATTACCACTTCATAATCATCAGCAAGTTTCAAGGTAACCCATTTGGTTTCTGTTGTCACTAGATTTTCACCTTGCCAATATTAAAATATTTGAAAGAATAAAAAAGAATTATTTTCCCCTTAAATTAGTAAAAGGCCCACCCTTTCTAAAATAAATAAAAATAAAAATAAAACAAAAAGCCCATCTCAAGAAAAAACCATTTTTTGTAAAGCCCATTTCAAAGGGAAAACAAGCTCACTTTGAAATCCAAGCCCATCTTTTTTAAAAGAAAAAAGAAGAAGAAAATGTGATAATAATAAAATTAAATAATAATGGTGGTAATAAATGTAGAAAATGGGAAAATAAGATGACAACCAAAAAATAATAAATGTTAAAAATAAATAGCAAAAAACAAAACAAAAAGGGAAAAACAACTATAAAAAATAAATAAGAAGAAAGACCAAAAAAGGGGAACCAGAGAGCGTCACGCGCCAGCGCGCGGGTTGGTTCCCAGCAAACCCTGGATCGAACGGACTGTTGGTGGCCGTCCAGCGTCCACCGGCCACAGCTGCTGTCGCCGTTGGTGTCAGTCAATGCGGCTCGTCGTCGCTGACCCAATGGCACCAACGTTGCTCGTCGCCGTTGGTGTTGGTCGACGCGGCTCGTCGTTGCTGACCCAACGTCGCTCGTTGCCGTCGGCCGTGGTCGCCAGAATCTGCAAAAAACCGAAACAAATGGTCAAACCCTAGGCTCGAATCAAGGGGAAAATTCAGCTTCGAATTTGAACCAAATCGAATAGAGTTTGAGGGGTTTTTCTGAAAATGAAGTTTCTTGTCTGACTTGGGCTTCAATTCGGGGATTGAAAAAGCTTAAAGAGAAATCTTTTCAAAAAAATAAGGTTTATTTAAAAAAAGAGTCATATTTAAAAGAAAAGCTTTAAAAAAAAGGAAAATAAAAAAAAAGTCTTTAAAGAGAAACTCTTTTTGAAATGAAAGAAAAAGAAAATAAAATGGAAAAAATAAAAAAGAAGGGTCTTGGTTTTTAAAAAGTAAAAAAGAAAAAGAAATAAATGTTTTTTTAAAAGAAATAATAAAAAGCAAAAAACAAAAGGAAAAATAAGTTTCTTGCTTGTTCTTTAGAAATAGGTTAAAACTTAGGACTAGGTTCGAAAAGCTTAGATAGAGACGTGTTTGTAGAAAAATTTTCTTCATAAAAAATAAGACACACTTAAGCAAACTTAAACCCTTAACTAGGAATAAAAGATTTAGACGTTTTTAGGATTTTTTAAAATAATTAAACTTAGAATAAAAAATGCTCAACACATTGAATTTTATACTGTTTGAAAAAGTGAAATTAATTTATTACGGTGTCTTATCAAACGGGAATGACAGGTTCGCGCTAGAAATGTTGGCGGTGATTAAAGTTCATCTCCCGGGCGATAAGGCCATTAAAATATTTTGATATTCATTAAACGGACAAATAAAGTCGAACCTTCGTGAAATTATAAATTCTAGTTTTGAAAACGATTTTAAAATCAATTAGGTACCAATATTGGGCGTCGTGGGGGTGCTAACCCTTCCCCACGTAAAACCGACCCCTGAACCTGTCTTCTGATTTTCGCAGACCAAAACCGTTATTTTATTAAAACGAAATGTTTTATTAAAATAACCTTGTTTTAAAGTGATCCAATCACACTTTTCAAAAAGATTGGTGGCGACACCGTGTTTTTTTGAAGTTTTACCAAAAAGTTGAAGCCTCCTAAAAAGGGAGTGCGACAGCTTGACGACTCCGCTGGGGAAATGTTTTTGTTTTTTTAAAACAAAAGAGGGTCAGGCCACAAATTGATTTTAAATGGTTTTCAAAAAGGTTTTTTTTTTTAAAAAAAACTAATGGAAGTTGCAAGTTCATAATAGGTTCACTTTATTTGTCTGTTTAAATGAATATAACTTTATTTACGCATTTAAGACTCAATTCCAAGCTCTATACCTTAGCTTTGTCCCATTCGTTTAAGTGGGGGGAACATGCTTTGCTCATGTAAGAATATTGATTCTTCGTATGAGCCTAGAAACTACCTTCAGGACTCATTCCCTTGTCTTCGTAAGGATATTGATTATTCGAGAAGATATCGGTGGTGAATCCTCCTGTGTTAAACTCAATTCGTTTGAAGCCTATAATGGGTGAGAATCGAGGGCCTTGCTACAATTAGTAGGGGACATCAAGGACAGCTCGGGTACCCTTTTAGAACCAAACGAAATTTGAGAATCTAGAGCCTACTCCTAATAGAGCCATGCGAAAAGCATATGGTGTTGAGTCATAGGAATAATCCGTGGAGACATGTCCTGAAATGTTGGAATGCCGGCCCAGAATTATCGTGCATTTAATTTGTTTTTGACTATTTCATTTTCCTTTTCTTGCTTTATTAATCTATGTTCCTTATCTTGTTTGTTTTGCATGTGCATCATTCTATATTTAGAAGGGGTTGGTTCTAGAAAATTGTTCAAATTATGAATGGAAAGCTCTTAACAATTGAGGAGGACCAAGCACGTGACAATGTTGGCAACTGAAGTTGCAACTCTTCGTCAGTATATCAATCCCATTGGAGAAGTTGGACCAAGGCTCATGTGGCTAGTTGAAGTAATCAAGGAATTAGGTGTTCAAGCTGAAAAATATTTGTAATTCGGAAAAAAAAGAAAAAGATGCAATAAAAAGCTTTCGTATTCAATAAAGAGTTTCCTTTCATGAGTACATTTTCAATGGAATTAATGGCCCTTCGAATGCATTCATGGATTTGCACTGTTTTTTTGCTTGGTTGTTTGCTTTTGTGAATCCATTTGTGCATAGATTCATTCATAACAAAAACTAACTTAATACAAAAACAACAGAATATCCAAAATTGCTAAGACAACTCATAAATACGATACACGAGCCCAAATCCTAGCCATGAACTCTGAGGAAAGGTTGATAGATTTGGTGGCAAACCAAAAAAGCACTCAAGATAAGTTGGAGAAAATGGAGATCGACCTGAAACAACAAATTGAGGCAGTTCATCAAAAGACAACCAGTTTAATAGCCGCCGTGCTAGGGTTCAAGGATCTAGACGCGATTGAAGAAGGAGGAAATACTATTGTCATACCATGATGACCTTTAGGAAGGAGACTGCTGCTAAAGCCAAAAAACCCATTCATCTTGCTGAATCCTCCACTTATGTTCCAAATGGAGAGGCTAATAATTACGAGGTACCTGACCTCGATGAAATCGCTGATAAGGTTTGAATTGAGAAGAAGTGGGAGGATAAGTATGAAAAGTTAGAGGGGATGATCAAATCCTTCCAAGATGGAGCTGCTCATGGTGGAATGGATGCCAAGGATGTGAGCTTGGTAACTGATTTGGTTGCACCACCAAAGTTCAAGATCCCAGACTTTAAGAAATATAATGGGACCACATGTCCATCGACACATCTAACTATGTACTGTAGAAATATGTCAATGTACCTCGATAATGAGAAGCTGCTCATTCATTGTTTTCAGGACAGCTTAATAGGTTCTGTTGCACGTTGGTATTCACAACTAAGTCGGGTGAACATCAAATCATGGAAGGATCTGTTCGGAGCCTTCAGTGAGCAATACAAGCACATTTCAGACATGGTTCCAACTTGTTTGGTCTTGCAAGGGATGGAACAAAAGCATCATGAGAGCTTCTGACAATATGCACAAAGGTGGAGGATGTAGCGACACAGGCGCAACCACCATTGCTAGAAAATGAGATTACCTAGATGTTTGTGGAAACTCTAAAGGGTCCTTTTTACAATCGCATGCTCAACCATGCTACGAAGAACTTTGCAGACATGCTAATGAATGGTGAATTGATCCTAGCAGCCATGAAGAGTGGAAAGTTGGACATTGGGGAAACGAAGAAGACATATAAGAAGAGAGATAATGAAGTCAATGCTACGAACGTCTACAACCCTAGTTATTCAACAAGTGTGGTGTTCAACAAGCCCAACACCTTCAACAAACCCAACACCTTAGCTATGATGGTTGCAAATGCCTCAAAAGGAGAGCGAATATATCAAGGAAATTCGAGACCCTACTTTCCTCCCAACCCAATGACATATGCAGAGTTATTCGTTGAGTTGGTCTAATCATAAATGGTGTTACCAAGGCATGTCCCTCCATTCTCACATCCTTATCCACCATGGTATGATGAGAAGGCCCAATGCGAATACCATGCAAGAGTAAGGGGGCATACCATTGAGAACTGCATTGCGTTCAAAAGGGTGGTTGATGATTTAAGGAAATCGGGCATGTTGTCATTCGAAATTTCTAAAGAAAAAGGAAATCTTTTGCCAAACGACTAGAAGAAAGAGGTGAGTGTCGTGCTCGAGGAAAAAAAGGAGAGCGATCAAGGAATATGTTGAAGAAATTAAGGCGCCCATGAATTGGGTATGGGCTCAATTGGTAGCGGCTGGGATATTAAAGGAAGAAAACCAGAAGATGAAGGTTGACAAAAAACCTTATTGCGAGTATCACGAGGTTGAATGACATGAGATCCACTGTTGCTTAGAGTTTAAATAGATGGTCAAAGCCAAGATGGGTAGCAAGGAACTTATCTTCTTCGAGAAGGGAGATAGTAAGCACGAAATGAATGTATGTGCGACGAAGGAAATTTCCTTTGGAAAGCAAGGGGAAGAAGCTAAAGAAGGAAATCGGGGAAAGCCTTACCCTGTGGTGATACCAGCAAAGAAGGACCGATTCAGTTTGGGCTTTAGGCCCAATAAAGGGCAAAAAAGAGTTGAGACTAAAAAGCAGTGGGAGAGCATAAAGATGGAGCAGAAGGAAGAAGAAATCAAGTGGGAGCCAATGACGTACCAACCCTTAAGTGACATTTTCAGGGATGGGCAACTCCTAGACCCTAATACCCACTTTGATAAGGAGGAGAAAGGAAAGTATGAACTATGCGAGGTTTTTGAGAATTTGAGCATTAACGCCATCACAGACGAGGAGGGAGGAGGAAACAAATATCTATCCAGGATTTTCCCCTACGCTGAGCTGAAGAACTGGACCACTAAAGTACTTCTTGAAGTTTTTAAGATTGCCTTAGAGTAATTATCAAAACCAACATTTTTACCCTTAGGCTGATGTGAGCACATATTTTCAAGACAAGCAAGATGATCCGAAGGTCTTACCATTAGGACCTATCACCCATTCTAAGGCAAAGAAATTCAGGGAAGCTCTTTTCCTTACTTGTGTTACAATTCCTGATTCATTCGAGCATGTTCATGCCTTAGAACATAATGTTTATAATGTGTTGCATGCTGATATGTGACATAATTAGGGTATATTACTTAGTACGTGTGTTTAAGTATGTATAAAATATGATAAGTATGTTTGCATTATGTTTATAAGTGTATTTATAAGTTTAAATAAGAATACAAGGTTGTTTATGCATGTTTGTTGTGTTTTGGAGTAGGTGCACTATTGAACAGCAGCTCAAAGGCTTCATGCTAGCTCGGTTGAAGCTCACGAGAGTGTACATAGCTCACCTTCAGCTCAAAGGAGTGTAAGCAGCTCAGCTCACTTCACTTCCAACTAGCTAAAATTCAGCTCATTCTAGCTCCAGTCAGCTCAACCTCAGCTCCACTAGCTCAACTTCAGCTGACGAGTCTAGAACCAGCTAAAACCTATCCTACATGTGGGAGAGTGTCCTACACGTGTGTGGCAGCCAAGTGTACGTGTGTGTGCATGCGTTGTACGTGATCAGCCCCCTTGCATGTGCCATGCAAATTTCGACCACAAAGGTGCATGTGCAGCCGAACCCTCTTTGTTTTCATGATTGTGCAGATAAGGACATATGGTTGCTGATTTAAAATTCAAGCCAAATAACACATGTTAAATGTGATCTTCTTTTAGGCACCAGATTTGAAAGAGGAGTTATCAGCCTTTGTTTGAATTTTAAACACACAAAACATGTGTTTTAATTCAATTTAAAGGCAGCCACACAAATGGGCGACATTAGTTACTTTTTTGGTGCATTTCTTTTGAATTTTAAATTCAATTGTTGAATTTAATTTCAGCCACATGTTTGGCCGACCACCACTCCCCTTCTCCCTTATATATATGTGTGTTCAAACAATGTAATAAAGGTCAGAGAATTTTATGAAAAGTTACTTTGTGAGTTTTACTCTCAAAATCAGTTCTTCATTGAACTACTTAGCATTTTCATACTTCGCTTGATTGTGTCATCTTTCTTGATACTTCAGGTTCCTAGATCGCTATCTAGTGGGTCCAAGTCCATTTGGCGAAGAACATATTTGATTCGGGTTCGTTCAACATATTGTTCGAGTTCTTTCGAGTTCGTCGTCGTGAATTGACCGCTAAATTTTCAGCATCGTTTCTGCCATCTTTTGGACACTGAAACAACCTTGAAAGCATCTTGGCGTCTTCATCTTTGTTTGAGTCTAAATTCATCTAGAAATTCCTACGCCTTGTTCTTTATTTTTTTGTTTTCTTTTTTTTTTCCTTGTTATTTTAACTCCTAAAAATGTCCCTTACTTGTGTTTTATTGCAAAGAAATGTTTGCTACGATCCTAGATTTGTTTACAAACAATGAGCGTTGTTTCTGAAGCAACGTACCCTTTATCATATGGTAATCAGAGCTTTGATCGGATTTTAGTACTTTCTGCACTACCATACATCAAAAAAAATATATACAAAGGTCAAAACCAAAAAAAGGAAAATTCGAAAAAAAATTCTGCAAAAAAGTCAACATTGACCAGAAAAATTCAAAGTGAACTCGAAATAAAAAATTAAAAAAAAATTCAGAATTCGAAAATTGTGTTTCTTTTCATACATATGTGTTGTTTGTTTGTGAAAATGATGAAGGATGCTCAAATTTGCCATGGAATGCTTCAAAATCACCAGAAACGACATGTTCTTGTTTGTTTGGTGATAGGGTTGTTGTAAGCATTTCTGTTGCAGTAAGTCATTGTTTTCTTTTCCTTCATTTTATTTTCAGCCTTAGTTTGTTATTTTCATCATTAATTTCAGCCGTGTCTTGTTTTTATTTTTTTCGGCCTTATTTCGTTGTTTCCTCACTTATATCCAGCCATATTTTTTTTTTGTTTTTCTAACCTTTTTGTTTCATTTAACAACCCCTAAATTACCTTTAACCTTGTTTTCTATCACTGTTACATATATCTTGAAGTTTGACACAATTAACAAGTTTGAAGGATCGAGTTAGTTCCTTAAAGAACTGTTTGCGAGAGAACGAGTGGAAAAGGCATTTGAGCGTGTGAGAACATCAGGGGAGACAAAAAAGGACATTCAAGTATTCTCCTGAGTGAAACATGAGCGATGAGTGTTATTTTCTGAATGCACTATTCTTTGGAGTGATCCATGAGACTTTGTTGAGCGTGTTAATTGTGATGTCCTTTTTTTTATTTTTACTAACATATACCATCTTTTCTTTTGTTTGTTTTAGTGTTTGAAAATGGCAGGTTCTGATGATAATTCAAGTGAACAACCACTGGATCTCCAGATGCAAGCCTTGGAGCGCAAGATGCAACGAGTTGTTGCTAATGCATTGGAGCCGTTACAGTCTAGAATGGATAGAATTGATGGAGGATCCAATTCTGCCCATGACGGACTTAACGATAATGAAGTCGAACAGTCACCGAGACACACTCCTACAGAAGGACGTGTGCAACAGGTAGATGACAATTTGACTAACATTAAGGTTGCTATTCCTTATTTTAAGGGACGTATAGATCCTGATGCGTACCTAGCTTGGGAAAGTAAAGTTGAGCACGTCTTCGAGTGTTACAACTATTCAGAACAAAAGAAGGTTTGATTAGCAACAATGGAGTTTGTCGATTATGCCCTGATATGGTGGGATCAGTTATTGCCTAGCCGGAGACGTACATGTGAAGGTCCAATGACTACATGGGATGAAATGAAGCGAATAATGCGAAAATGATTTGTTCCATCCTATTACCATCATGATTTATATCAGAAATTACTGTAACCCCCTTAGCCCGGTCTAGACGGTTGACCCGAACTATGAAGATTACACGGGGAAAACCAAAGTCAACCCGAAAGTCAACCTTGATTAACGACCCTTTTCTTTCTTTTTAATCTTGTCTAGACGCATATTAACCCTAATCATACACTCGAGGAAATCATACTCAAAAACCACAGCAATCGGACAACGATCAGGGACTTAATTGCACAACATGCAGATTTAGGGACCAAAATGTAAATTCTAGAAATTAGAAGGACTTAACCAACTTTCACGTTACCTATATGAAATTAGTCATGTTTCATGCTTCTCTGCCAAATTTCAACTCAAACGGACATCACAAACTCAACCAATTGCATATACAAACATTGGGACCAAAACGCAAGGATTTCAAAACATAAAACCGTCAATTTCAGTGCCCAACGGTCGGGTGTTCCGAAACGGGAATGATCCGTTCCGAAACGCGGGACTGTTCCAGAACAAGTTTCGAAACAGGGCTTGGCAGTGGCAAAACCGTTCCGGAACGGCTCTATCCGTTCCGAAACGCCAAGGCCATTTCAGGCCCTCTTTTCCGAAACGGTAGCACCTGTTCCGAAACGTGCTGCCCAGAATTGCAGATTTATGCTGGTTTAATTCACAATTGACCCATCAAACACATTCCAAAGGCAACCAAATCATACCAGCAAGTCATTCAACACTCAATGAACATATTAGCATCAACCAATCTCAAACATAGCATCGAATGAGGAAAAACCCAAATCTATAGGCATATATCCTATAATGAAAATCATGCAACCTTCAATTCATCAAAACCACATATTAAAAGGCCATTTACAAGTCTCAACATCAACAAAAGCACAAAACCAACTTAGGGAGTCCAAAACATCTCCCAAAAACACAATTTGAGTTCCCATTGCCAAATGCCAAAAGCTAAACAAGTTATGAAAATTGTCACCATACATGAGCTTAAGCTTCCACTTAGATTCTTGACCACCTTGCTGCCCCCTTTAAGAACCTCAATGCTCTGCATTATTGGTTTAAGAAAGAGAGAGCGTAAGCACATAGCTTAGTGAGGAATGCTCAATTAAAACATCACAATAATGCATTTGTAAAAACACCTTTTTAAGGCCTTTAGTTTCAAAACAACATTTATCAACAATTATGTTTACAAACCAAGCATTTCATGCTACAATCCATCATCATGTCATATTGGCTTACAAGTGATAATCCATAACATTTTGCAACTCAAAACACAATCGACAATCGGATACGCGGAATACAAGCGTTGTCCCATACGCTTCATACACACTACCAATATCAAGGTGGAGCATGGTACAATCACAACCCTTCAACACCTGTGATGGAGACTATGGTACAATCACAACCCCTCCACATCACTCATTGGTAGTTGTATAACATCACTAATGAGATCACGGGACATACAACACAAGATCCACACATGGACTTTTAACCACCATTGTGACCTTAACACAAGACCCACCCATGGACTTTTAACCACCATGGTGTTCTTAACCATCTCGTTAGTGTACTTGGATGGAGTTTGCGGTACAATCACAACCCCTCAACATCCAAGGCGACTTTATTCACGGTGCACCCATTCCTATAGCCGGCTAACTATATCCGATTCAAGTACTTTTAAAACCAACACATCACTTGCCAATATACATCATTTAACATCATTAATGCACTGTTTTAAAGCATTTAACAAGCCATTAAATCAACATGCATCACTATGCATTAAAATCACATTTATCAATGTTCAAAACAAGGATCCCTTACCTTGAGCATCCTTCAACACATGGCTTATAAAACCAGCAATAAACATGCTAAAATATGCTTTCAAAAACAGAATTTAAACATGCAAACAAATCACTTTGCATTCAACCAACTCATGGCTCATCAACAAGAGAGTTTTTCCGAAAACTTACTCTTGAGCTTAGCTAAGTTGTTTAGACTTTAACTAAGCTCCCAAACCTTGAAAACATTGGTTTCAAAGCTGAAAACCAAACTTCACTCACCGATTCCGTTTCGCAAGCTTGCCGAAACACCAATCAAGCTTCCGAATCAACACCACAAGGATCCGAAGATGTCTCCCCTGTTTTAAACACATCAAAGCAGAGGATTAATGCATCATCATGCATTAATATCTTCAACCAAGACACCTAAACTCGCTGCTCACATCAACACTCACATTTCGGCTACCAAACACAACCGAAAACACATCCAAACACCTCTACAACCTTACCCAGCCAAGATCCATCAACTCCAATCATAATTATACCTCAAATAACATCCAAAAAGGATCTAATCACGTCCTTATACCTCCAGCTATAGCAGAACATCAAGATCACCCCAAAAACCATCACTAACTCAAGAAAAACTTAGGAAAATCAACCTATTCGGGATTGAATTAATTAAACCTCAATTTCACACCAATTATACATCCAATTTACATCAAAAAGACATCTCAAAACAGTGCCTAATCATTTCATACGAATTTCATCAAAATTAAACCAAATCTTGCATTTTAAAGCCAAGATCAAGAACACAACCATAAAACCTTTATTAAAACTCAAATCAAGGATTGAGAACTTGGGAATTTCAGTAAAGAACTGAGTATTTAGAGGAGAAGGACGTTCATACCTCTAAATGTGAGTTTCTCCTTGTTTGGAACCAAGATTCTTGAAAATTCAATAAGCAAATGCTAAGGTTTTGATGTGGAAATGATTAGAGACCAATTGAAGATTGAAATCTCATTTTTAGATGTCAAAATCAGAGGGAAAAAGGCTGGAGAAAAGTGTTTGGGCTGAGAGAAAAGTTGAGAGAAAAGAAATGGAAAATTTTGAGAAAAGTTAGTTATGACAACAAAATATCTAATTCCCTCCTTTTTCCTTTCATTAAAAACCATTAATTAAATGTTTAATATTAAGAAAAATCTGGAGAAACTCTTCTTGGGTAAATTAGCTCCTTAAAGATTCAAAGTTTCAATCCTTTTAAAACAGTCACCAACTTTTCAAAAATTACATTTTAGTCACTAACTTGAAATGTCACATTTCGAAGCCTCATTTTGTAAAATTGATTTCACCACCCTCTTATATATAATAAAAGAGAATTTTAAGATATTTTTCCATATTTTTAATGCATCCCGAACTAGGCTTTCCTAAAATCACCTTTTTATATTCGAACCGCAATTCGACCGATCCGGTCCAAACCCAAGACTTCTAAGCCCAAAATTGGGGCGTTACAACTCTCCCCCCTTAAGAAATTTCGTCCTCGAAATTTACCTGAAGGAAAGAGGTACGGAAACTGCTTCAACATGTCATCCTTCCGCTCCCACGTGGCCTCTTCAACACCACGATGTTTCCACAACACCTTTACCAACTCAATGGTCTTGCGTCGAAGAACTTTACTATCCGAATCCAGAATCCTCACCGGTTCCTCATCATAGGTCAAATCCGGATTCAATTCCACTTCCTCCATAGGCATCACATGCGAAGGATCCGATCTATACTTCCGAAGCATAGAAACATGAAACACATCATGAATCTTTTCCAACTCCTGCGGTAACCTCAACTTGTACGCAACAGGACCCACACGCTCAATCACCTCGTATGGTCCAATGTACCTAGGGCTCAACTTACCCTTTCGGCCAAACCTCATCACTTTTTTCCAAGGCGAAACTTTCAAAAACACACGGTCACCCACCGCATACTCAATCTCCTTACGCTTCAAATCCGCATAAGACTTTTGCCGATCAGAAGCTGCCTTCAAATGCTCACAAATGAGCTGCACCTTCTCGGTAGTCCCTTTCAACAAAGCTGGCATCGAAACCAACTTTTGACCCGTTTCAGCCCAACACAGAGGAGTCCTACACTTCCTCCCGTACAAAGCTTCATAAGGTGCCACTTGAATACTTGCCTAATAACTATTATTATAGGCAAACTCCACCAAAGGCAAATGTTTCTCCCAAGAGCCCTGGAACTCAATCACGCAGCACCTCAACATATCCTCCAAAACCTGGATAACACGCTCGAACTGTCCATCCGACTGTGGATGATAAGACGTACTGAAATTCAACCGTGTACCCAAAGCCTGATGCAAACACTGCCAGAAACGCGATGTAAACCTCGGATCCCTATCCGACACAATCGACTTTGGCACACCATGCAGCCGCACAATCTCAGCAATGCACAACTCTGCAAGCTTATCCAAAGTATACGTAGTATGCACAGGCAAGAAATGCGCACACTTCGTCAGGCGATCCACAATCACCCACACCGAATTCTTCTTCGATGGCGACAAGGGCAAACCAAATACAAAGTCCATGGTAATCCTTTCCCACTTCCACTCAGGAATCCTCAACGGTTGCAACAACCCTGAAGGAAACTGATGCTCAGCCTTAACTCGCTGACATACCATGCACTTGCTTACAAACTCAGCAACATCTTTCTTTAAACCCACCCAATAGTACTCATCACGAAGATCACGATACATTTTAGTACTACCAGGGTGCATAGCAAAAGGACTACTATGACCTTCAGTCAGAATAGCACGCCTCAACTCAGCATCATTGGGCACTACTATCCGACTCCCAAAGCACAACACTCCATCATCATTAAAACAGAAATCCGAAGGCCTATCCTCCGCAATATCCTGAACATGTGGCGCTAAGGAATCATCCAACAACTGCTTTTCCTTAATCAACTGAACCAAAGATGGTTTCACTTGCAACTCAACCACAAGACCACCATCACGCGAAATACTCAAACTGGCAAACATAGCCCTCAACTCAACAGCTACCTTCCTACTTAAGGCATCCGCTACAACATTAGCTTTACCCGGGTGATACTCGATCGTCAAATCATAATCCTTTAGCAACTCCACCCAACGTCGTTGCCTAAGATTCAACTTCTTCTGAGACATCAGATACTTTAAACTCTTGTGGTCCGTGTACACGGTACACTTCTCACCAAACAGGTAATGTCTCCAAATTTTCAAAGCAAAATCCACCGCAGCCAACTCAATGTCATGCGTAGGATAATTGCTCTCACGCACCTTCAGCTGCCGTGACGCATAAGCCACCACCTTACCCTCTTGCATCAACACACATCCCAAACCAACGTAGGACGCATCACTATACACCACAAACTCTTTCCCTGATTTAGGTTGAACCAAGATAGGAGCTTGCGTCAAAGCTGTCTTAAGCTTCTCAAAAGCCTGCTGTCTCGCTTCCGTCCACTTATAATTAACATCCTTCTACAACAACTTCGTCAGAGGTGCATCAATCTTTGAAAACTCATCCACGAACCTCCGATAATATCCTGCCAAACCCTGGAAACTACGGACTTCATGAACAGACTTAGGAGGCTTCCAATTCATCACCACCTCAATCTTCTGAGGATCAACACGAATCCCCTCAACAGAAACCACATGACCAAGAAACACAACTTCTCTAAGCCAAAACTCACACTTGCTCAGCTTGGCATAAAGCTGATTCTCCAACAAGGCTTGCAACACAATTCTTAAATGCCCTTCATGTTCCTCCTCCGTACGCGAGTACACAAGGATATCATCAATGAACACCACAACAAATTTATCCAAGTATTCATGGAACACTCGATTCATCATGTCCATGAAAGCTGCAGGAGCATTCGTCAAACCAAACGGCATCACAAGGAACTCATAATGCACATACCTCGTTCTGAAAGCTGTCTTTGGCACGTCCACATCCTTCACCTTCAACTGATAATACCCTGACCTTAAGTCAATCTTAGAGAACACAGACGCTCCCCGAAATTGATCAAAAAGATCATCAATTCTCGGCAATGGATACCGATTCTTGATAGTCAACTTGTTAAGCTGACGGTAATCAATGCACATTCTCATAGTGCCATCCTTCTTCTTCACAAACAAGACCGGTGCACCCCAAGGTGATACACTCGGCCGAATGAAACCACGATCAAGCAACTCCTGAAGTTGCGTCTTCAGCTCCTTCAACTCTTTCGGTGCCATTCGATAAGGAGTAATGGACACTAGAGTTGTGTTTTCATACAACTCAATCCCAAACTCCACTTCGCGATTAGGAGGCAATCCCGGCAACTCCTCCGGAAACACACCAGGAAACTCTCGCACAGTCTTGATATCTTGCACACGCAACTCCTTAGAGCTAGGATTCATCACAAAAGCGAGGTAAGCTTCACAACCTTGCCTCAACATCCTGCTCGCCTCCAATGTAGACACCACATTGGCAAGAAACTTCACATTCTCACCAACCACTACCACCTCATAATCATCTGCAAGCTTCAACGAAACTCGCTTATTCTCACAATCCACTACAGCTCGATGCTCAACAAGCCAATCCATACCAAGGATTACATCAAAACCATAGAAAAGCAACTCTATAAGATCAACATGGAAAACATGATCTTGCAAAACCAAAGGACATCTTCTATAAAGCTTCCGAGTCACAACAGTCTCGCCAAAAGAACTAGTGACACGCATACCAACATCCAAAGACTCAACAGGCAATCCAAGGAATTCAGCATGCTCACGCAATATGTATGAGTGTGTAGATCCAGAATCAATCAAGGAAAGTAATGACAAGGATTGCAAAGTGAAAGTACCTGCGATCACATCTGTGTCATTTCTCCCCTCCCTCTGAGCATACACTCTGGACTGACCACCACCCTCAGGCTGAACAGCTACCACATGAGCCACATTCCTTCCACCATCCTCTCTACGCTAGAAGTTACCACGGCCGCGCCCACGACCTCTCTGTGGTGCAACAACTCCAGGAGCACGTCCTTGGCCACCACCGGCCAACAGAGGACACTCCCTCCTCATGTGATCCGCTGATCCACAGTTCCAGCACGAGTTACCGGTCGTCACAACAGGAGCTTGCACCTCCCTCACTGCTCGAGGACAATCACGCCTCAGGTGTCCACGCGACCCGCACGTCCAACATGTGTTCGGTTCAGCCCTCGACTTGTCTCCCTGAACAGGCGCACCTTGGCCTCCACCACCTCGCCTAGCTGAAGACTGATACTTTCGTTCACGTCCTCTCTTGTTCCGTCCGCCACCGGAACTATACTCAGCAGCTCGCTTGCCCACACTAGGACCAGCACCTCTAGAAGATAGGCTCAAATTCAACTCAATGTCCTTTGCTCTACCAACCAGCACATCAAAGTCATTGTACTCAGCAGCCAGCATATACGTCTTCACCTCCGTTACCAAACTATAACGGAACCGTTCACACCTCTCCCGCTCATCAGGAATAAGCTCAGGTGCATACTGACTAAGCCGGACAAACTGAACCTCGTACTCAGCCACAGACATGCTCCCCTGAGTAAGAGACATGAATTCCCTTTTCTTCTCATCCAGGTATCGCACACTCAGATACCTCCTCTTGAACGCGTTCAGAAAGAACGTCCAAGTTACATCAGCTTCCTCCATTCCAGAGATAGAGGTCGTCCACCAAGTATACGCATCATCATGCAACAATGATACCATGCAGCCCAGCTTCTGCACATCATTACAATTCATTTGACCCAAGATTCTCTTGGTACTTTCCAGCCAAGATTCGGAACCTTCAGCAGACAAACCCCTGAACTCAGTCCCTCCCAGACTGCGCAAACGCTCCAAAGGTAGTCTAGCATTTGCATCTCCCTGATGCCCAGCACCTTGAGCTCCAGCTACCGCTGCCCGAAAAGCTCCAGCAATAGCTTGTATCAGCATTGTCATGTCAGGAACAGCTTGCCCCTGACCAGCTTCAGGTCAAGCGACCCCAGCACCAGCCGCAACACCAGCTCCTTCACCCCCAGCACCACCACCACCAGGCGGAGGAGGTAAATCCACCACATTTTCAGCGTTCTCCTCATTCTCATTTTGAGCCATAGCTCGAGTATTAATCCTTGTCTCTCTACGAGGTGCCATTCGCTAAACAATGCAATCACAATGCAATAACAAAATCAGGCTCAGCAAGGTAAGTAATCCAAGTACTCAAGCTCATTTCAATTAAAACAAATCATTTCATTAGCTTTGATTTGGCAATGGGTCCCTCTAACATGCTTCACCACAGCATACATCACAATTGTAACATACTTACAATTCATGCATCAAACTTTCACCCAACAAACATACAAAACAATCATACACTTACCACCCACACAACCATTCCCAATTACTCGAGAACTCAGCTCTGATACCAACAAATGTAACCCCCTTAGCCCGGTCTAGACGGTTGACCCGAACTACGAAGATTACACGGGGAAAACTAAAGTCAACCCGAAAGTCAAACTTGATTAACGGCCCTTTTTTTTCTTTTTAATCTTGTCTAGACGCATATTAACCCTAATCATACACTCGAGGAAATCATACTCAAAAACCACAGCAATCGGACAACGATCAGGGACTCAATTGTACAACATGCAGATTTAGGGACCAAAATGTAAATTCTAGAAATTAGAAGGAATTAACCAACTTTCACGTTACCTATATGAAATTAGTCATGTTTCATGCTTCTCTGCCAAATTTCAACTCAAACGGACATCACAAACTCAACCAATTGCATATACAAACATTGGGACCAAAACACAAGGATTTCAAAACATAAAACCGACAATTTCAGTGCCAAACGGTCGGGTGTTCCGAAACAGGAATGATCCGTTCCGAAACGCGGGACCGTTCCGGAACAAGTTTCGGAACAGGGCTTGGCAGTGGCAAAACCGTTCCGGAACGGCTCTATCCGTTTCGAAACGCCAAGGCCATTTCAGGCCCTTTGTTCCGAAACGGTAGCACCTGTTCCGAAACATGCTGCCTAGAATTGCAGATGTTTGCTGGTTTAATTCACAATTGACCCATCAAACACATTCCAAAGGCAACCAAATCATACCAGCAAGTCATTCAACACTCAATGAACATATTAGCATCAACCAATCTCAAACATAGCATCAAATGAGGAAAAACCCAAATCTATAGGCATGTATCCTATAATGAAAATCATGCAACCTTCAATTCATCAAAACCACATATCAAAAGGCCATTTACAAGTCTCAACATCAACCAAAGCACAAAACCAACTTAGGGAGTCCAAAACATCTCCCAAAAACACAATTTGAGTTCCCATTGCCAAATGCCAAAAGCTAAACAAGTTACGAAAATTGTCACCATACATGAGCTTAAGCTTCCACTTAGATTCTTGACCACCTTGCTGCCCCCCTTTAAGCACTTCAATGCTCTGCATTATTGGTTTAAGAAAGAGAGAGCGTAAGCACATAGCTTAGTGAGGAATGCTCAATTAAAACATCACAATAATGCATTTGTAAAAACACCTTTTTAAGGCCTTTAGTTTCAAAACAACATTTATCAACAATTATGTTTACAAACCAAGCATTTCATGCTACAATCCATCATCATGTCATATTGGCTTCCAAGTGATAATCCATAACATTTTACAACTCAAAACACAATCGACAATCGGATACGCGGAATACAAGCGTTGTCCCATACGCTTCATACACACTACCAATATCAAGGTGGAGCATGGTACAATCACAACCCTTCAACACCCGTGATGGAGACTATGGTACAATCACAACCCCTCCACATCACTCATTGGTAGTTGTATAACATCACTAACGAGATCACGGGACATACAACACAAGATCCACACATGGACTTTTAACCACCATTGTGATCTTACAATACACAAGGTCCACACATGGACTTTTAACCACCATTGTGACCTTAACAATACACAAGGTCCACACATGGACTTTTAACCACCATTGTAACCTTAACACAAGACCCACCTATGGACTTTTAACCACCATGGTGTTCTTAACCATCTCGTTAGTGTACTTGGATGGAGTTTGCGGTACAATCACAACCCCTTAACATCCAAGGCGACTTTATTCACGGTGCACCCATTCCTATAGCCGGCTAACTATATCCGATTCAAGTACTTTTAAAACCAACACATCACTTGCCAATATACATCATTTAACATCATTAATTCACTGTTTTAAAGCATTTAACAAGCCATTAAATCAAAATGCATCACTATGCATTAAAATCACATTTATCAATGTTCAAAACAAGGATCCCTTACCTTGAGCATCCTTCAACACATGGCTTATAAAACCAGCAATAAACATGCTAAAATATGCTTTCAAAAACAGAATTTAAACATGCAAACAAATCACTTTGCATTCAACCAGCTCATGGCTCATTAACAAGAGAGTTTTTCCGAAAACTTACTCTTGAGCTTAGCTAAGTTGTTTAGATACTAAGCTCTCAAACCTTCAAAACATTGGTTTCAAAGCTGAAAACCAAACTTCACTCACCGATTCCGTTTCGCAAGCTTGCCGAAACACCAATCAAGTTTCCGGATCAACACCACAAGGATCCGAAGATGTCTCCCCTGTTTTAAACACATCAAAGCAGAGGATTAATGTATCATCATGCATTAATATCTTCAACCAAGACACCTAAACTCGCTGCTCACATCAACACTCACATTCCGGCTACCAAACACAACCGAAAACACATCCAAACACCTCTACAACATTACCCAGCCAAGATCCATCAACCTCAATCATAATTATACCTCAAATAACATCCAAAAAGGATCTAATCACGTCCTTATACCTCCAGCTATAGCAGAACATCAAGATCACCCCCAAAAACCATCACTAACTCAAGAAAAACTTAGGAAAATCAACCTATTCGGGATTGCATTAATTAAACCTCAATTTCACACCAATTATACATCCAATTTACATCAAAAAGACATCTCAAAACAGTGCTCAATCATTTCATACGAATTTCATCAAAATTAAACCAAATCTTGCATTTTAAAGCCAAGATCAAGAACACAACCATAAAACCTTTATTAAAACTCAAATCAAGGATTGAGAACTTGGGAATTTCAGTAAAGAACTGAGTATTTAGAGGAGAAGGACGTTCATACCTCTAAATGTGAGTTTCTCCTTGTTTGGAACCAAGATTCTTGAAAATTCAATAAGCAAATGCTAAGGTTTTGATGTGGAAATGATTAGAGACCAATTGAAGATTGAAATCTCATTTTTAGATGTCAAAATCAGAGGGAAAAAGGCTTGAGAAAAGTGTTTGGGCTGAGAGAAAAGTTAAGAGAAAAGAAATGGAAAATTTTGAGAAAAGTTAGTTATGACAACAAAATATCTAATTCCCTCATTTTTCCTTTCATTAAAAACCATTAATTAAATGTTTAGTATTAAGAAAAATCTGGAGAAACTCTTCTTGGGTAAATTAGCTCCTTAAAGATTCAAAGTTTCAATCCTTTTAAAACAGTCACCAACTTTTCAAAAATTACATTTTAGTCACTAACTTGAAATGTCACATTTCGAAGCCTCATTTTGTAAAATTGATTTCACCACCCTCTTATATATAATAAAAGAGAATTTTAAGATATTTTCCCATATTTTTAATGCATCCCGAACTAGGCTTTCCTAAAATCACCTTTTTATATTCGAACCGCAATCCGACCGATCCGGTCCAAACCCAAGACTTCTAAGCCCAAAATTGGGACGTTACAATTACAATCTTTGAAGCAGAGTAATCGGAGTGTTGAAGACTACTTCAAGGAGATAGAGATGGCCATGATATGTGCGAACATAGAGGAGGATCGAGAGGCAACCATGGCACGTTTTCTTGCAGGTTTGAATTCTGAAATTTCCAATGTTGTTGAGTTGCAACATTATGTCAAATTGGATGACATGGTGCATATGGCAATCAAAATTGAGTGACAACAACAACATAAGTCTTCAAACTGAGGTACTACTCAATTTCAGTCTTTTTCCAATTCTTTAAATGCTCCTAACAATTTCAAGAAGCCTGCACCACAAGCACCACTTTAGATTCGTGAAAAGGCAGAATCAAGCAAGCCAAAGACCCCTATTACTGAGAATAGGCGTGACAAGCAGGTGGTGACACAGGAACGTTTGAGAGACATTCTGTGTTTCAAATGTCTAGGATGAGGACATATCGCCAGTTAGTGCCCCAATCGGAGGACCATGTTGATTTTAGAAAGTGGCGAGATCGAGTCTAAGTCCGAGGAAGACGAGCAGGATCCCCTTACAGTGGACACAAAAGAAGATGATGACAATGTGCAGTTGTTTGCCACATGTGAAGCACTTGTTGTCAAAAGAATTCTGAATACTGAACCGATTCAGGATGAACAGCAACAAGAGAACATCTTTCACACCAGATGCCTCTTGAATAATAAGGTATGTGTTGTGATTATTGATGGTGGTAGTTTCACTAATGTTGCTAGTTCTGTGATGGTTGAAAAGTTAGGTTTGAAGACGACAAAGCATCCCAAGCCTTGCAAATTGCAGTGGCTGAATGACGATGGAGATATTAGAGTGACAAAACAAGTTCTAGTGCCCTTTTCCATTGGAAAGTACGAGGATGAAGTACTATGTGATGCCGTTGCAATGGATGCAAGCCATTTGCTATTGGGTCGTCCTTGAAAGTTTGACAAAAAGACGACACACGATGGCTTTACAAACATGTATTCTTTTATGCATGCAGGAAAGAAGATAACCTTGGCACCTTTGACGCCCAGCCAAGTGCAAGAAGATCAAGCAATATTGAAGAAGAATGCTGAGGAAGTTCGTGGGAAAAAGAAGATGAACGTGTATGCCAACAGCAAGGAAATCAGGAAATATTTTTCCTCTCAGTCATTTGTGTTTATTTTTTATTTAAAGATCATTGTTTATTGTCTGAGATTCCTTGTGATTTACCTGCTTCTATTTCATCTCTTTTGCAGAAATTTGAGGACGTGTTTCCGGATGAAACACAAAAGGGATTGCCACCTCTTCGTGACATTTAGCACCAGATTGATTTCATTCCAGGTGCTACTATTCTGAATCGGCCAACTTATTGAACTAACCCTGAAGAAACGAAAGAGCTTCGAAGGCAAGTTATAGAATTGATAGACAAGGGTTACATTCGAGAGAGTTTGAGTCCGTGTGTTGTTCTGGTGCTGTTGGTGCTTGATATGCAATAATTAATATTTAATGCTTGATATGCAATATTTACTCATGCTTTTCATTAAGGCTTTCAGTATGGTTTAATGCAATGACCTTCAAAACAATGGTTAGCAATTCAATAAACAATGATTCGTGATGGCACCTAGCCAACTCTCTAGACTCCGACTATACTCACCTTGATATTAAGGTTCTCGAATAACGCTGCCTTTACCCTTGGTTTTCGGACGAGACGACAGTTGTTTTTTATCGACCTCTTGAACTAGGTTAATTAACGAGGATTGGTTAGAATCGATAAAATAGTATCGAATTAATACGGAAATATTAATTAAATTCGATACCAAAACTTAGACTAATAAAAATCTGAGCTTACCCCAAGATAGCAGAGATTCAATAACTTTGAACCAAAAAAATTGAGCTACCAATCTAACACTAGACCGTACTATTTTTCTCCCTAAATTTTCTATTGTACACTTCGAACCCCCCCCCCTCCCCTATTTATGCTAAAGATGTGCCGGCCCTAATATCTCCCTCAAATCCCACATTGATTCGTTGCAAATTGTGGCATCATTTTAGGGAAATAATTTCCCTTTGTTTATGCCACGTAGTGGCAACATGCCACCCTTATTTCTTGCTTGGCCGAGTGGCCATTAACGTGGGATTTGTATGATGCAATTCCTTCAAAATGAAGGAATTGTACGACAATTCAATTCCTTTTTAACACTAATTAATAATAAACGGTTAAACTGAATAACTAAATTTCGAACCTAGTTTCGATTAGACCGAGTTTTAGGGTGTGAAATGTCTAGTTTTCACGCTATTCATGCCATGTAAACTTAACATGAAAATAACGTTCAACGCAAACATCCCTCATCAACTATTAAATTAGTTCATGATGAAGGTATCAACCAAAAACCCTTTAACGTTTTGAGAACACATCATCATTAAAAAGAAAATAAAATCACTAGACAAAGAGAATGGACGAGAAGGGGTCTCTCAATACAACCCTTCAAGATCCAGGCTCTCGGTCAAGTGGGTCGAAGCATGTCTCCTTGGTGCAGTCGGTCGTTGATCCTCACTCTCCAAAAGTCTTCTTTTCATTGTTTGCTCAATCTGTCTTTAAATAAGCGTGCAAGGAAGGCTAGAAGAAGCCTTTACATTTAAAATTTGAATGCACAAGGGACGAGGCTTGTGATCTTTATCCAGATTTGAAGTGTTACGCTCATAAGGTGATAAGGTGATAAGCTGATTAGGTGCTAGGGCTGATGTCATCTATCGTCGTCGTTTGGCAATCAGGCTTGGCATAGTTCTTCCAATCAAGCTTGGCACCATTTATCCGTTATTTTTTTGGAGATTAATCCAATTGTTATTTTCTCGCAGCTTGAAATGGTCTTATTTTTTTGGGTTCAACAGCTACTTGGCATGGCATCAAACTCCTCTTCTCTGCCACCGGTGCTTGGCATTGTTTGGTCCATCTGTGCCAACAGCATCACTGTATTCTCTCCGGTATTCCTTCCTGCGCTACTTTTTTCTAACAAATGCTATGCAAAACCTGCAAAATCGCCAACAAAACAACTCTTCACACTGGCATAGACAAAAATCAAAATACCTTATGCATATGCATGAATTTAACATCTAAGTGCAACTAAATGTACTCAAAAACAAGCAAAAGCATTATTAGAATGACATAAAAATTAATACTAGTTTGGAAAAGCTACCACAGGGTGAAAGACATTCACTCATCCACTAGACCAGGTTCTACAGTTGGTTTAGATTTGCTAATTTATATTATTTAAGGCTATTTTAGAGCATCAGTGTTCAACCAACTCACTGATACAAAATTAAAAAAGTTCAATAGTTTGGAAAAGCTAGAACTTGAAGAAAGGGGAGAATGTTAAACAACATAATAAATTAGGTTGTCGGTACGAGCTGCTTTGAGTCGTTGGGTTGTCAGTGGGTTAGCTATATAGTTGAATCATGAATGTTAGTTTGCAATTTGTTAAGAATTAGCTGGAGTCTGTTAGTGGGTTAATTATTTCTCTTACAGAATGTACTGGCTTAACAAAAAAAAAACACTTACTAATAATTAGTTATAATTCTATTTCATGTCAAAACAGATCTTCTATTTTTATTTGTTTATCGCTTTCTTTAAGATTTAAGAAATCTTGAATACAAACATTGTATGACAATATTCCGAGTGGGAGAAACATTGCATGTAACACCCCAATTTTTACCTAATTTGAAACCCTAATTTAATTGAAATCTCTAAGTTAAAAACCCTAATAATTGGGAATTTTAAGTTAAGAACCTAATTGAATTTTAGTGATTAAATTGGGGATTTTCAAAATTTCAGTGACCAAATTGCAAAGGTTGTAAATTTAGGTGTCGTTTCAAAAACCCTAGAAAGTTTGGTGGCACGCATTGCGATTTACCCTTTTATTAGGGTATTTGTATTCTTTTGGATCCCATTTAAGATTTTTGAGTGTTGCGTCATTTTTTTCTCTCTTTCATGTTTTCTTCGAACCATTACCCTCAACCCTTCATCGTCGTTCACCGCCCGACCAAGGTCCAAGCACCGTCCGATCGTCGATCTGACGCTGCCGTCCAACTCGCCGCTCAATCCCGATCCAAGCCAACTCTTCATTTTTCCGTTGTCGGCCAGGTTCCACAAAATTCGTTCGAGCTCCTCGACTTTTGGTTTTGGGGTATGTTTTGACCGAATTTGAGGTTTAGTTTTGTGGGTTTTGTGTTTTGGTTGCTTTAAATGGTGTAACACCCCAATTTTGGGCTTAGAAGTTTAGGGTCTGAACCGGACCGATCTGATTTTTGGTTCGAATATAAAAGGAGGTTTTAGGGAAAACCTAGTTCGGGATGCTTTAAAAATATGGAAAATATCTAAAAATACTCTTTTAATATATATAAGAGAGTGGTGAAATCAATTTACAAAATAAGGTTTGGAAGTGCGACATTTTGAAATAGTGACCAAAATGCGATTTTTGAAAAGTTCAGTGGTGACTGTTTTGTAAGGATTGAAACTTTGAATCTTTAAGGAGCTAATTTACCCAAGAAAGGATTTCTCCAGATTTTTCTTATATTTTAATGGTTTAATTAATGTTTAATTAATTAAAGGAAAAGATAAAACCAATTATTAGATTTTCATAACTAACTTTTGTTAAAACTTTCTCATCTCATTTTCTCTCAAAATTCCCTCAGCCAAAACACTTTTCTACAGCAACATTTCTATTGATTTTAACACCAAATGATGAGGTTTCAATCATCAATTGATTCTTAATCCTTTCTACATCAAATTCTATTGTTTTGCTTATTGGATTTTCAAGGAAATTGTCTTAAATCAAGGAGAAATCTACATTTAGAGGTAAGGATGTTCTTCTCCTCTAAATACTCAGTTATTTACTGAAATTCCCAAGTTATCAATCCTTAGTTGAAGTTTTATAAAAGGTTTTAATGATATGAACTTGATTTTGGCTTGAAACTCAAGATTTGAAAGAAATCTTGAAGAAATTCGTGGTGATTGTTTGAGCTCTGTTTTGTTGTAACCCCCTCGTCCCGGTCTGGCCGGATGACTGGTCCGAGTGGGCCACACGGGGAAAACCGAAGCGAAACCCGTTAAGGTCTCACCTCGGTTAGAAACCCTAGAAAATTTCTTTTATTTATCTTGTCTAAATGCATTACCATATCCTATGTGAAACACGTCAGCGGAAACAAGAGCAAACAAAAACGATCATCCAAACATCACTGGTAAAACAACCCATTTTCTGTAATTAAGCTGACCGTATCGATACACCTGTCAAGGGTATCGATACGCCTTGACCAAAGTCAACACCCAAGGGTCAACACAAGAAGATCGTATCGAGACAACCCTTGAGCGTATCGATACGCCCTTCCCAGTCAACATCTCGTGGTCAACGAGATAAACCCGTATCGGTACGCTAACACACCGTACCAATACGGTAATAACTCACCAAAATCTCAGAATTCTAGTGAGTAAAAACCGTATCGATACACCCTAGCGTATCGATACACCCAGCCAAAACTGAGTCATACAGGCAAAACCGTATCGATACGGCCCTCAGGTGTACCGATACGCCCTGCACTGCAAGTCTCCCAAACTCAGCTAAACAATACGAGACTCGAACCTAGATGCGATTTAAGACCTCCCAAGACACATCCAAGCATTCATACAACATCTAACAATCAAAGTCTAATCATACAAGACACCCAAATTGGACATACATCACTCAACAAGGAAATCATACATTTTAACAAAAGATGGCACATAGGCATTCAAGGTTTCATGCTTCAACAACCAAACACATAAACATCCTCAAAGGGCACATGGCCAACAAGCATGGTAAGCAATTTAGACATGATTTACAATCCAAGCATGGCATCAACAAGCCAATCAAAAACAACATAATTAAGGAGTCTAAACATGCTCCCAAGCAACCAACAATAGCACAAATAAACAACACCTATCCCATTGCTTAACCATTACAATCTACAATTTAAAGTTCATACTTGAGCTAACCAAGAGAAACCCTTGGAGACCTTTCCTTGCCTTTGCCACCCACAAGCTACTGATCTGCATTGTCGAACAAAAGAGAGCGTAAGCATAAAAGCTTAGTGAGGGTAAGCTCATAAAACAAACCTTCGACAATGCAGGGTCCAAGCACGAGCTATTTCAAAAATGAAATGCATGATCTTACCTCCGATCCGCAAAAGCCAAAATGAACATGATGCATGAACATATAATCAACATTATGTCATGCTCAACATCTCATAAGCTCAACTTATCACGATACATAATTCAAAGCATTCACCACATCATATGTCAATTCATAAAGGGCATCACATTTCGTATCATATAAGCATATATACATAATCTCATATTGGTACACACATACAACCTCATATTGGCACATAGCTATGACTCGAATACGCGGATAACCCGTTGGAACGCATTTCCAACAACAACATTACCTCGGTGGGATTACACTCATCACCGGTCCTTGCATGGGCGGGTTTCCACTCATCACCACATGCCCTACGGATGAGATTCCACTCATCATCACGTAGAATATATAAATTTCCGGTGGAATATTACATCACCGTACTCCTCCTTGGTGCCTTAACGCCACCAAGGCCACATACGTTTTGACTCAATTTGTGTGCACACTCATCCTAATGATCGATCATTGTACCCAAGCATACTAGTGCCAATATAAATCAAATTCCACAACCTTTCACAACATCAATTTTAATATAATTTCCGTGCTCAGCACGTACTCACCATGATTCTCCAAAATCATGCAATCCACCTCATAACCTCATTTCACAAACCAACATCACATGTATATCATCCAAACAATTATCACATCATATATCCACATTATATTTGTCATCAACATACATTAAGCCATACTTTCACATATATGTGTATCACATTGTACATAATCATCATGAGGCATAACAATAATTAAAGAGTACATCAAAGGTCTTTAACTAAAGCTTAGGATTAGGCTACCACCCTAATTCTAACTCTAGGTGGGTCTACCAAGCCCAACCTAGTCCACATGCTTGAACCAACCTCTTAAAAACCAATTTAAAAACATTAACCACTCACCTAAGCTTCCAAGCTCCAAGCCAAGCAAGCAACCTCCCTCAAATTTCCGGATTTATTCCGGAAGCTTCTCCGACGCAAGTTCTTGCCTCTAACCAACCTCAATACAATTCAAATAATCCTCAAATCAGTCCAACATCAAAATACCAACCCAGAATATACAATTCAAATACAATTTACAATGTTGCAAGCCATGGACAAACCCCAAACTTTGCGATCTCGGACAGCCCACTTACCCCTTCCAAAATCCATGTTTCCAACACCCATTGCACCCACAAATGATCCTAAATCAACCCCTAACCATAGTACTACCATTGGGCTATCAATTTTCACCTAAAACAACCCCCAAAATTCACCCAAAACCCTCCAAAAAACCCATTTATACCCAAATTCGGGATTCAACATAAAACCATGTAAAAATTAACTATGTGGGACCTTATGGGTAGTAAACAACATATATAACTTCAACAAATCGAAAGCTCAAATTAAAGACAATAAAGTTTGCATTTTTAACCTAAAAACTCAAAACCCTAAACTTCAAAATCTATGAGCTTTATGAAAATTAAAGGTACCATCTTAAAGAGGAAGAGGAGGACAAGTTAGAAACGGTTTTACCTTTCAAAAATCACCAACAAAGAGCATGGGGATGAAGGAATGGAGATTTGGAGAGGGAGGGGGGTTTTGGCGTGAAGGAGAGGAAAGAAGGTGATGAAGATAGGAATCAAAGTGGTCTTTTAAATTAAAGGGGTTTTAAAAATATGAGACCCTTTAATTACACCTTTGCCATTAATGAGATGGCATATCTCATCCATGTTTAAAATCCATGAAATTGATTCCCAAAACAATTTAAGTTCAACATAAAATAATTCGTTTTGAAAATACGAAGCCCAAATATTAATTTATTATTTTAATTATAAAAATCGAAACCTGAAACAATATTTTAATATTATTTTCTCCCGGCCCCAAAACCCGGGTGTTACTTTTGTGATGGTTTTTAAATGTAATTTGGATGTTTAATGATGTGTAATTGAGGTTTAATCAATGCAATCCCGAATAGGTTGAATTTCCTAAGTTTTTGCTTAAGAAAATGGTGGTTTTTGGGGTGATCTTGGTGTTCTGTTATAGTTGGAGGTATAAGGACGAGTTTAGGTTCATTTTGGATGTTAATTGATGTTTAGGAATGGTTAGAGGTGATGGATCTTGGCTGGGTTATGTTGTAGAAGAGTTTGGAGGTGATTTCGGTTATGTTTGGTAGCCGAAATGTTAGATTTGGTTAGAGCAGCGAGTTTAGGTGTGGTAGCTGAAGATTTTAATACATGATGATGCATTAATCCTCTGCTTTGATGTGCTTAAAACAGGGGAGACATCTTCAGATACTTGTGGTGTTGATCCGGAGGCTTGATCGGCGTTTCGGCAAGCTTGCGAAACGGAATTGGTGAGTGAAGTTGGGATTTCCAGCTTTGTAATGAATGTTGAAGGTTTTGGGAGCTTAGTTTAAGTCTAAGCAACTTAACTAAGCTCAAGAGTAAGTTTTCGAGAAAACTCTCTCTCTTGGATGAACCATGAGATGGTTGGATGCAATGTGTTTAATTTGCATGTTTTAATTCTGTTTTGAAAGCATGTTTTAGCATGATTAATGCTGGTTTTTGAAAGCCATGTGTTGAAGGATGCTCAAGGTAAGAGATCCTTGGGTTGATATTAGTAAATGTGGTTTTGATGCATAGTGATGCATGATGATTTAATGGCTTTGATTAATGCTTTAAAATAGTGGATTATTGATGATAAATGATGTGTATTGGCAAGTGATGTGTTGGTTTTAAAGTACTTGAATCGGATATAGTTAGTCGTCTATAGGATTGGGTGCACCGTGAATTAAGTCTCCTTGGATGTTGAGGGGTTGAGATTGTACCATAAACTCCATCCATGTACACTAACGAGATGGTTAAGATCACAATGGTGGTTAAAAGTCCATGTGTGGATCTTGTGTTGTGTGTCCCGTGTTCTCGTTAGTGGTGTTATACAACTACCGATGAGTGATGTTGAGGGGTTGTTATTGTACCGTTAAACTCCATCACGGGTGTTGAGGGGTTGTGATTGTACCGGTAAACTCCACCTTGTGTGTTCAGTAGTGTGTATGAAGCATAAGGGACAACGCTTGTAATCCGCATATCCGATTGTGTTTTGTGTTGTAAATGGTTATGGACTATCACTTGAAAGCCAATATGACATGTTGTACTAATGAAGCATGAGATGCTTGTTCAAGAATGCAAGGTTGCATGAATAATGATGTTTATGTGTAAAAGGCTTTGTGAAAAGTGTTTTATAAAATGCATTATTGTGTTGTTTTTCTTTAGAACATACCTCATTAAGCATTTGTGCTTACGCTCTCTCTCTTGAACCAATAATGCAGATAATTGAGGTGTTTGAGGGCAGCAAGGAGGCTAAGAATCCAAGGGAAAGCTAAGCTCATGTATGGTGATGTTTTCACAACATTATTAGTTTTTGATATTTGGCAATGGGAACTTAGGATGTGTTTTTGGGAGATGTTTTGGGCTCCCTAGTTGTGGCATGATGCCTTAAATGTTTTGAATTTGTAAATGGCCATTTTGATGCTTGTTTTGGTGCTTTGATGGTTGTTTGGCTTTGGATATTAGAATGCATGCCTATAGACTTGTGGATTTCCTTGATTGATGTCATGAATATGTTTCGATGTTACAAACATGTACCTTATATGTATGATGTCTTGTTGGCATGATTAGAAAGTCATTAAGATATGTTTGAGTGGTTTAAAGTGTGTAAAACCAGCAAATTATGCAACTTCTGGGCAATCCGTATCGGAACGGGCACTAGCGTTTCGAAACGGGGGCCTGTAATGGCCTTCGTGATTCGAAACGGATAGGGGTCGTTCCGCCACTGCCAGGCCCTTTATCCGAAATAGGTCTCGGAACGAACTTGAGTTTCGGAACGGTCAACCCCGTTCCGAAACAGATGACCGTTGGGTACTGATTTGAATGGTTTTAAGGTTTGCAAGCTTTACGTTTTAGTCCTGAAAACCGTATTTGCAATTGCTTGAGTTCGAGATGTCCGTTTAAGGTGAAATTTGGCAGAGAAGCATGTAATATGATTAATTTGATTTTGGTAACTTAAAAATCAGCTAAGTCCTCCATCTTTCCAGAAATTACAATTTGGTCCCTAACTTTTGTATGTTGTGCAATTGAGTCCCCTATAGTAATTTGATCGTTGTGCTTTTCTTGTATGTGTTTCTCAAGAGTACGCTTAGAGTTAATTTGCATCTAGACAGGTTTTAAAAGAAAAAAAGGGTCGTTAATCAAGGTTGACTTTCAGGTTGACTTTGGTTTTCCCCGTGTAATCTTCGTAGTTCGGGTCAACCGTCTAGGCCGGGCTAAGGGGGTTACAAATGGGGTCTTTCTTGTGGAATTGACCGGAAATGTGGTGTTTGGAGGTTACCAGTGTGCGTTCTGGCGATGGAATTCGATTAGGGGAAACCATAATTTTCAAATCGGTAGAAAAGGGGGATTTTGGGTGTAAACCGGTCTGAACCGATCTAGAAGACTGAACCGGTCTAGAAGACTGAACCGGGTTGACAGAACCAAACTGGTTCGTCTTATAAAGAGCTGGCTGACGTCAGTGATGACGTCAGCATTGACCCGTTGACTGTTGCCCTGTTTACCCTTGACTCGTTGACCTATGACCGGTGACCGTTGACCGTTGGCTTTTTCAGAAAAGGGCTATTTTATGTTTTTTGACGTCCTGATTCCGTTTCTGCTGCCCGTTTCCCAAAATTCGAACCCCAAAGACCGTTTTGACCACTTTTATTTGATTATGCTTGTATTTAAAGATTTGAATATCGGAAAATTAATAGGTATTATTCGTATTTGCAGACGACATTGACTCCGATACTGAGATCCTTCTTCTTCCTCCACCTGGACGACCTCCTGTTGCTCAGACATTAGGATCCGCTCATGAGTTTAATTGTTAATATATTCGATATTTATATTATCAGTGCCTTGGCATAGTAGTAGTATCTTTGATGGTGTATTTAATTGTTATAGGAGCTGACTCTGACCGACCTAGAGATAGAGCTGAGCGTGGGAGACGTCACCATCGACGCTGAGTGTTAGCTACTTGAGGTGTGTTCTCTTCTGTGTTGTCTGTTTACAGTGCTTTGTTTGTAAATGTGTTGATTTGCTAAAATGTATACATATGATGATGTATGATGATAACATTTCGTTGATTTGTGATGTTTGACTTGTTCAGCATTTTGTTACCTTATGCAATATTTGTATATACATTCATATTCATATTATTGTATATCATATTATATGATTATGCATTTATGTTGATAAATAATGCATTCAGATTCAGAGCTCGGATTTTATATCATCTCATTATGGTTGGGATTCTGTACGGGGAAGTTCATTAGCTTCATCCTTTGAGATGATGTCTACTTCGGATCAGTGGTTTCGCCCTACGGGCTGGATTCCACTTCGGATGGTGACAAGGTTGAGAGTGGTTTTGGGGAACCTTACTCTTCGGATGGTGATGTAGTTGGGTGCATGTCATATTGTGTTGCATATTCATTCGTACTTGTTTATGTGTTTGAATTGATTCATGATGGAAAATTGTATTCTGATAATGTTTGTTGACTCTATTGATATGATGATTCTGTTAGTTCTGTTTGCACTGTAGAGAGACACTGAGCGTTTTCGCTGACTCCCCCTTAGTTTCTATTTTCAGATACTCAGATCTAGGCTACGGTACTTGGAGGACCTCCTTTTTCCAGCTTTATTTATTTATTATTATCAGTATGATACTTGGACATATTTATATTATATGTTTTTATCAGATTGTATATCATTTCTGATTTCGAATGTTTTATTTGGGGTTATTATGTTTTATCATGCATGTACATTTCAAATATTTAATGTTTTCAGGAATATGTTATTAATATGTATTATGCGATATTAGTATTGTCTATTTTGGAATCAAAGTCTTGAATCAGGTTACTTGCGTGAGGGACAAGCTTTGAGCTTGACTTCTTATATTCGACCCAGTTCTTCCGGGTCGGGTTTAGAGGGTTACATTGGAAAAGCTATATCCATTCTTAGTTGATTTGTAGTGGTTTACTGAGTAAAGTATTTTGGTACAAATTCAACGTAAAATATTATGTAGACAATACAACACAAGTTCCAAATTATAAACATATTTAAAAGTTTTAATTAAGAAAGCCTTCATTATCCATTACTTTTGAGCCATCAATTCTCTTTTTTGTCAATGTTAACCCTTTTAAGGAGAATTGCATTACTCAGAGCCTCCGCCACATTGGTTGCAACCCTTGTGAATAAGCTATCAATTATAGCATCTCCAAAATGATTGCACACCATAGGCTCTATCACAGCTCAGATGGTACTTGCAATATTCTTCCCCAATTCTATTCAAATATAGCATACAATTTAAAATGACAAATGGTCACTCATTTTTTTTTTCAAAAACGCATTTTCAAGCCAAATACTTGTTAAAGCACAAAATGGTTTCAACATTGCTCTATTAGTTATTGAAATTGAAAACCTATTATTTTGGTTCAATTGTTTCTTTAATGTTCTTTAATGACACATGTTATATAGTCTAGAGGCGGAGGATAGTGAGGGCCCAAGGGGCCTTGGACTCCCAACAATTTAAAATTTTCATAATAAATCTTTACTTTTTTTGAAAAAAATTTAAATTTGGTCCTCTTAACTTTTAGAAATTCATATTAAACATTAGTTTTTTAATATTTTAAATTAAATCCTCTAAAAATTTAATTTCTCCCATTCAAATTTTTGGTTTAATTAAAATTGAGGTCCCTATAAAATTAAATATTAGATAAATTAGACATTTCCACTCAATTTTAAGTTTAAATACTTAATAAACCCTTTTTTTAAATTTAATAATTTGGTATCTCACGATATTCGGTTTCGGCTTCGTCCCTGGTGTAGTCAATGGTGTTTCAATGTCTGTGATCTTTATTGATACTTGAAGGTAAATGTTGATCTTCAAAGCTCTGTTGGTTATTGTTGCTTTTTATTTTCGTTGTTGGTTAATATGTTTATTTGTTTTACGGAAGTATCTCATTTAGCTCATACAACATCTTAGCAAAGTTAGTTTGAACTTTTTCGTCTATTTTTGTTATGTTTTCCTCATAAGGTAAAGCTTACACTTAATGCTTAAAAACCAAATATGCATGCCAGAAAATCTTTGGGGAGTTAAAGAGTTTAAAAAATTTTCTTTTTGTTATGCAAACATATAAGGGGAGTCTTTTTGCTCAAAGAAGGGTCTTAAATTGTACATGAAAGCTTGTAATTTAACTGTCTTACTTTCAACAAAAAGACGATTCAAATAAGTGAGAAAAAGGATAATGAAGATGAAAAAAAAGTAAATTGTATGAGATATTGAAAAAGCTTTTCTCAAGTACACTATGAAAACAACATATGTAGATTTTTTATTAGACGTTCAAGGAAAGAAAATTACAAAAATTTTAATTTTTTTCTTCTTCGAACACCAACTCACTGTATTTGCATCAATGTTCGACCAACTTTATATATTATAGGAAATAAATATTAATTAAACTAAATTTTGTCATTTCAAGATGTTTAAATGATATTATTTATTTTTACTTGAAGAAAATAATATTTGGAAGGAGGGCATATTCAGTGTAAGAATCAGATCATTGATAATTCGATTTCATTGAAATTCACTAAGATAAGTTTAAATTATCATCATTAGCCTCAAAAATTTTTTAAAAAATGAAATAAAGAAGAATACTCAGACAACCAAAGGTTAGTCTTCAATTTCTAGAAATTCTATATAAGAAACTCTAGTCCACAAAATATATTGCTTCCTCGTCGTAGCTTTCCTTCTTCGTTCTTTTCAGAAAAAATCAACTTCGCCAAATTTGAAAAACAACAAATAGAGAAAACAATATAAAAGAAATTGAAAAAAAATCTATTTTTTAAATTTTTTGAAGAAATAAACATGGTAAGAGAGGCGAAAAAAATAAGGGAGGTGAGAGACTGTGGATGGAAAGGGAAGTTCAAAGTAGAATATATAGTGCGAATTATGGATGAAATTAAGGATTTGTTGACGGATGTAACCTAGAGCCGAGGGAGAGACCCAAACCCTGTTTAATGTTTATAGATCATGCCCATTTAAGCCTAATTTGGTTGGATTGATTGTATTGGGCTACTTTTTGAAATCTGATATTTAATTTTATGATACTAAAAACCCAACATAAAAATATAAATTAAAGTACGGTTAAAAGGGAAGTTTTGATATAAAGTATATATAAATCATGTATGTCAATTTGTTTATAAACTTGCCGTAAATTTATATGATTTATTGATTGCATTAAGGTATTGTATACACAAATAATTATATTTATCGAACATAAAAATAAAGAGATATGTTTACTTTAAAAATGTTTAGAATTGAACCGAAATTAAAGTTTCATTTGTATAATTGAATCAAAATCAAAATTTCACATGCATATTTGTATTAAATTGAAATTCATGTATTACAGTGCACATTTGACCAAAGCTTATGTATAATTTTTATATTTATCTCATAAATCTATTATCATAAATATATTTATCTCACCACTAAAATCTAATCAAATCTCGCTGTTATAATAACTTGAATACATACATTGCATGGAAATATTTGGACAGCAAAAGCTTTGAAAAGGCTATGTATGTATAAGAGAGCAAGTTGTTGTGGTTACATAAATCTCCGGCTCTTTTTCGGTGCTACTATTTATGCTCCAGCACTAAAATATAAGTTTATAGTTTGAATTAGAGTTTAAGATTAAGGTTTATGATTGGAGAATAGAGTGTAGAGTTTATTTTTTAGGGTTTAAGATTTAGAGCATATAATTTAATTTTTTAGTAAGAACAGCGAAAATAGAAAGAAATTTTGTTCGATTCAGAAATCCATTCTTAATTGACTTGCAGTCGTTTATTGAGTAAAGTATTTTGGTACAAGCCCAATATAAAATATTAAGTAAACAATACAACACACGTTCTAAATTATAAACATATTTAAAAGTTTTAATTAAGAAATCCTTCATTATCCATTGCTTTTACTCCATCAGTTTTCTTCTTTGTCAATGTTAACCCTCTTAAGGAGCATTGCATTACTCAAAGCCTCTGCCACATTGGTTGCAACCCTTGTGAATAAGCTGCCAATTATAGCATCTCCAAAATGACTGCACATCGTAGGATCTATCACAGCTCTTATGATACTTGCAATATTCTTCCCCATTTCCATATAATTGTGGCATACAATTTAAAACAACAAATAGTCACTCGTTATTTTTTTTTAAAACGTATTTTCAAGCCAAATACTTGTTAAAGCACAAAATGGTTTCAACATTACTCTACTGGTTGTTGAAATTGAATACCTATTGTTTTGGTTCAACTGTTTCTTTAATGTTCATTAACGACACATGTTGTGTAGTCTTGAGATGGAGCATAGTGAGAGCCCAAGGGGCCTTGGGCTCCCAACAATTTAAAAATTTCATCGTAAACCTTTATTTTTTTTGAAAAATTAAATTTGACCCCCTTAATTTTTAAAAATTCATATTAAATATTATTTTTTAATATTTTTGAATTAAATCCTCTAAAATTTTAATTTCTCCCTTTTCTGTTTAATGAAAATTGAGGTACCTAAAAGTCTAAACATTATATAAACTAGACATTTCCACTCAATTTTGAGTTTAAATACTTAGTAAACCCTTATATTTTTAAGTTTAATAATTTGGCCTCTCACGATATTCGGTTCCGGCTTTGTCCCTAGTGTTGTCAATGTTGTTTCAGTGTCGGTGATCTTTATTGATATTTGAAGTTGGTAAATGATGGTCTTCAAAACTTTGTTGGTTATTGTTGCTTTGTATGTTTGTTGTTGGTTAATATGTTTATTTATCTGTCGAAAGTATCTCATTTAACTCATACAATATCTTACCGAAGTTAGTTTGAAATTTTTCGTTTACATTTTTTTTCATGATAAGGTAAAGCGGGCACTTAATGCTTAAAAACCAAGTATGCATGCCAGAAAATCTTTGGGGAGTTAAAGAGTTAAAAAATTTGTTATTCAGACATATAACGAGAGTCTTTTTGCTCAAAGAAGGGCTTCAAATTGTACATGAAAGCTTGTAATTTAACTGTCTTACTTTCAACAAAAAGACGATTCAAATAAATGAGAAAAAGGATAATGAAGTTGAAAAAAATTGTATGTGATAATGAAAAAAGAAATGTTCTCAAGTACACTCTGAAAACAACATATGTGGATTTTTTATTAGTCGTTCAAGGAAAGAAAATTGTAAAAATTTTAATTTCTTCTTCTTCGAATACCAACTCACTGTATTCACATTAATGTTCGACCAACTTAATATACTATAGGTAATAAATATTAATTAAATTAAACTTTGTCATTTCAAAATGTTTAAGTGAGTTTATTTATTTTTACTTGAAGAAAATAAATTTGGAAGGAGGGCATATTCAAAAAGGCTTCAATGTGTGTAACAATCAGATCTTTGATAATACAATATCATTGAAATTTACTAAGATAATTTTAAGTTGTCATCATTAGCCTCAATAATTTTTTTAGAAAATGAAATAATGAAGAATACTCAGACAGTCAAGGATTAGTCTTCAATTTCTAGGAAATCCCATATAACAAACTCAAGTCCACAAAATATATTGCTTCATCATCGTAGCCTTCCTTCTTCATTCTCTTTAGAAAAAAAAATTAAATTCTTCAAATTTAAAAAATAATAAATAGAAAAAACAATATAAAAGAAATTGAAGAAAAAAACCTAAAGAAACTTTAAATTTTTGAAGAAATAAACATTGCTGGAGAGGCGAAAAAACAAAAAAAAAAGAATGGAGTTGGGAGAATGTGGATGGAAAGGGAGATTCAAAGTATAACATATAGTGCGAATTATAGATGAAATTAAAGATTTGTGGACGAATGTAACCTAGAGCCGAAGGAGAGACCCAAACCATGTTTAATGTTTATAGATCATGCCCATTTAAGCCCAATTTGGCTGGATTGATTGTATTGGGCTACTTTTTAAAACCTGATATTTAATTTTATAATACTAAAAATTCAACATAAAAATATAAATTAAAGTACGGTTAAAAGGGTAGTTTTTATATAAAGTATATATAAATAATGTGTGTCAATTTGTTTATAAATTTGCCGTAAATTTATATGATTTATTGATTGCATTAAGGTATTGTATACACAAATAATTATATTTATCGAACATGAAAATAAAGAGATATGCTTACTTTAAAAATGTTTAGAATTGAACCAAAATTAAAGTTTCATTTGTACAACTGAATCAAAATCAAAATTTTACATGCATAATTGTATTAAATTAAAATTCATGTATCACAATGCACATTTGATCAAAGCTTATGTATAGTTTTTATATTTATCTCATAAATCTATTATCATAAATATATTTATCTCTCCATTAAAATCTAATCAAATCTCATCGTTATAATAACTTGAATACATACATTGCATGGCAATTTTCGAACTAGAGAAGCTTTGAAAAGGCTATGTATGTATACGAGAGTAAACTGTTATGGTTACACAAATCTTCGTTTCCTTTTCGGTGCTCCTATTTATGCTCCAACACTAAATAATAAGTTTATAGTTTAGAATGAAACACCCCCTTCCCGGTCTGGTCAAGAACCGGGTCGGAAGATGAAACCGTTGATCAATACGGAAATTGGTACAATAAAATTTCATTTCGTTATTAACATTTTCAACCATATCATACAACAAACCATTACTACCATGTAACTTAGTCTATATGAAACAATAATAAATCAATTAGGGCTAAATATTAACTATCTCAAGTTTTAAGGACCAATATGTAAATTTGATAATTTAGGGGTCCTTCAGTGCAATTGACTAAACTAGTTTGAAATTCATCACAATATTAACATGCTTGTAAAATTTCATACAATTTGGGGTCCATTAGCTCATTCAATTTAATCTTTCAATATTCAGTGACTAAACTAGGAACCTTGCAAACTGTTTAATATGCGTTTAACTAACTTATCTAACCCCGTATCAAAACACCCTAGGGTTGTTTCGAAACGGGTGGACAATGGTCAATCTTTTTTTACTTTACCTTTTAGACAGTATCGATACGGGCATGTCATGTATCAAAACGGGTTGACTTCCTTTGACTTTGTCTTTGACCTGTACCGATACGCTATAAACCCGTATCGAAACGAGGGATTCCAGTGACAAAATGTTTCAAAACGGCCATAAACCGTTTCGGTACGCCTTATTCCTCATGTTCAAATTATGCTTACCCGTATCGAAACGCCATCACCCGTTTCGATACAGTATGACCTGTAATGACAGATTTTTGCTGGTATTTATTCAATTTGACTTACCAAACGATGTCCAAATGCAACGATACTTCATACACATTACTTTAGGGCTTGTAGTGACTTTATGAATACGTTTACCATGTTTTGACCTTATGAGCCAAGTATGCACTTTTTAACTACTTTAAGACAAACAAAAAGGCTATTTAGGGCCATCAACCCTATTAAAACGTAGGCATATCACAAACATATCAAAATGGGCATAAATGACTAGTTCAACTACTTTGCCACCTTCCTAGGAGTTCTTAAGATCAAAACACATTACTTTAGGGCTTGTAGTGACTTGTCTTGCCTTGATAATCTGATCCTTCTACGCACGATCTTTTAACCTGAAATGCATGAGATGAGACACGTTAGGCATACATTCCCTAATGAGGTAGTCATAAACAATATGAACATCAATGTAACAAGTATCAATATACATGCTCTCATGCTTATTTATACCAATACTTTGCATCAATAGACAATGTCTAACATATTTATTTCATCATTAATCCTTGGATTGAATCAAGATAGTGGATACGTAAATTTCTATACCTCACCAAATCAATGAATGGTCTAATCCCTCTGCCTCGCCAATATGACCAATACCAATACACAACCCCCCGCCTCGCCAAATCAATATAGGCCGTAGCCTTAGGACCGTAGTCCACCCGTACACTGAGCTCATGAATTATACGACATGCCAATAGTATCCATTGTCTATTCGAATCCAAGGTTGCAATGTTCATTTCGTGTTCAATATTCAATGAGGGTTCCGATGACCAATGATCTCAATATTATCAATGTTTCATGGTTCAATATCAATATCAAAATACGATGATTTTTTTACAATGTTTCGATGACAATAACTATATCAATGACTACGCACAATGACAATACCAATAACTATGTCTGATATTCAATAGCAACTTACCGACACTTACCAAGGTGTCCGATTAACCATCCAATGCAACTTCTTCAATAATAATATTAGCGATATAATCTAAAACATCAAATAAATATTTGGGAAGGCTTTTCGCCTAATCCCGAGAATGCGACTACACTCACCTTACTAATCCGATGCTCCTACGGCTCTCGGACAACAATCCCCTTGTTCCTAGCTTTGAATGGAGATGATGAATGCTCTTTATCAACTTCTTTAGCTAGGAAATCAATAAGAGACTATTAGGATCGATATTACGATATCAAAATCAATATAAAAACATCAAAATCATTATTCGATTTCAATATAGATGACAACGATGAGATATCCATGGATAGTCAAAATCCTAGCTTAAGATTAAGCTTGATATATCCATGGAATCCAATAACCGATTGAGGAATATATCTTACCTGATCGATAGCAACAATTCGATATCAATAAAACGAAGAAAAACTGAACTAAAGCTTGCTCTCCAATGAAGGTGCTAGCTTGGAGGAAGATGATGAAGATGACAAGAGGTGAGGTGCTTGCTTGAGACTTTTGGTAAGCTTTATATCCTCTTTTCTTTTGTTTTGCAATTATATATTCTTTTAACTATTTAGATTTCCTTCACATGAAGGAAAGCTCTTAAACTATCCCACGTAGATAGAAATTTAATTGGGGAGGGGCTAATCGCAAGATTAGTTCCTCAACTCTCACAATACTATAGTTTTGACCTCTAACTTGTATTTTTCCTCAATTTAGTCACTGTAATATTTTCAGTACTATTCAATAGGGTCTGATGGCAATGATTTAGCTCAATTAGATTCCGATATCAATAATTATCTAGCCGATACAATATTTGGATTTTATCAATATGAGATTTCCGATCACCGGAACCTAATTCTGACTAGACTGGATTTTAGGCTGTTACATAGAATTAGAGTTTAAAAGTAGGGTTTATGATGGGAGTATAGAGTGTAGAGTTCATTTTATAGGGTTTAGTATTTAGAGCTTAAAATTTAATTTTTTAGTGTAGAAGTATGAATAAGGATACCAAAAATAGAAAGAGGATTTTTGTTCGATTCAGAAATCCTTTCTTAATTGACTTGCAATTGTTTATTGAGTAAAGTATTTTGGTACAAACCCAACGTAAAATATTAAGTAAACAATACAACATGCGTTCCAAATTATAAACATATTTTAAAAAAATAATTAAGAATTACTTGATTATCCATTACTTTTGAGCCATCAATTCCCTTCTTTTTCAATGTTAACCCTCTTAAAGATCATTGCATTACTCAAACCCTCCGTCACATTAGTTGCAACCCTTGTGAATAAGATGTCAATTATAGCATCTCCAAAATGATTGCACACCATAGACTCTACACAGCTCTGATGGTATTTGCAATATTCTTCCCCGTTTATATATAAATGTGGCATACAATTTAAAACAACCAATGGTCACTCGTTTTTTTTCTTCAAAAAACGCATTTTCAAGCCAAATACTTGTTAAAGCACAAAATAGTTTCACTATTGTTCTACTAGTTATTGAAATTGAAAATCTATTGTTTTGGTTCAATTGTTTCTTTAATGTTCTTTAATGACACATGTTGTGTAGTCAAGAGACGAAGCATAGTGAGGGCCCAAGGGCCTTGGACTCCCAACAATTTGAAATTTTCATAATAATTTTTTTTTGAAAATTTTAATTTGGCCCTCTTAATTTTTAGAAATTCATATTAATTTTTTTTTAATATTTTCAAATTAAATCCACTAAAATTTTAATTTCTCTATTCAAATTTTCAGTTTAATGAAAATTGAGATCTCTATAAATCTAAATATTAGATAAATTAGACATTGTCACTCAATTTTAAGTTTAAATACTTAATAAACCCTATATTTTTAAGTTTAATAATTTGGCCTCTCTTGATATTCGGTTCCGGCTCTGTTCCTGGTGTAGTCAATGGTGTATCGGTGTCTGTGATCTTTATTGATACTTGAAGTTGGTAAATCTTGATCTGCAAAATTCTGTTGGTTATTGTTTCTTTGTATTTTTTGGTGGTTACTATGTTCATTTGTCTGTTGGAAGTATCTAATTTAGCTCATACAACATCTTACCGAAGTTAGTTTGAAATTCTTCGTCTTCATTTGTTATTTTTTTCATGATAAGGTAAAGCTGGCACTTAATGCTTAATAACCAAGTGTCCATGCTAGAAAATCTTTGGGGAGTTTAAAAGTTTAACCGGTTTTCTTTTTGTTATCCAGACATATAAGGGGAGTCCTTTTGCTCAAAGAAGGGCTTCAAATTGCACCTGAATGCTTGTAATTTAACTTTCTTACTTTCAACAAAAATACGGTTCAAATAAGTGAGAAGAAGGACAATGAAGATGAAAAAAAGAAAATTGTTTGAGATATTGAAAAAAGCTTTTCCCAAGTACACTATGAAAACAACATATGTGGATTTTTTTATTAGACGTTCAAGGAAAGAAAAATGCAAAAATTCTAAAACAATTTCCTCTTTGAATACCAACTCACTGTATTTGCATCAATTTTTGACAAACTTAGTATATTATAGGTAATAAATATTAATTAAACTAAACTTAGTCATTTCAAAATGTTTAAATAAGTTTATTTATTTTTACCTGAATAAAACAATATTTGAAGGGAGGACATATTCAAAGTGGCTTCAGTGTGTGTAACAATCAGATAATTGATAATACAATATTACTAAAATCCTCTAAGATCATTTTAAATTGTCATTATTAGCCTCAATAATTTTTTAAAAATAGAATAAATAAAAATACTTAGACAACCATGGGTTAGTCTTCAATTTCTAGGAAAACCTAGATCAAGAACTCTAGTCCACAAAATATATTGCTTCATCATTCCAGCCTTCATTCTTCATTCTTTTAAAAAAAATATCAACTTCGCCAAATTTGAAAAACAATAAATAGAGAACAAATACGAAAGAAATTGAAGAAAAAAAACCTAAATTTTATTTAAATTTTTTGAAGAAATGACATCGTCGGGGAGGCAAAAAAGAAGGGAGGTGAGAGACTATAGATTGGAAGTGAAGTTTAAAGTAGAATGTATAATGTGAATTAGGGCTGAAATTAAGAATTTGTTGGCTGATGTAACCTAGAGCCGAGGGAGAGACCAACAACACATCATCGTTTTTAAACATCATCTCAAAATCTGAAATATTTTTAAGAGAAAAGAAATAAAGAAGGTGATATGTCGATGCAACCCTTCAATGGATCCAGATCTCTCGGCAAAACTGCTTGGTTGAACCTTGGTTCGCCTCTACCTTCTCTTTCTTCCTCACGGCGCAACACACTTTTGCTCTTTTATTGGACTCATTTATATAGGCGCTCATGGAAACCCTAATTAGGGTTAGATTTTTTATGGTTTGCTACTGTAGGTTATTTCTCATTAGAATAGAAACATATCATGTATTAAAGTTTTGTATATGGTAGTTAGAGTAAATATCGCAGTGTAATTATTAGGGAATATTTAGTTTCCTTACTCAGTGAGTTAACTATGTGTATAAATCCTAAGTTGTCTTAAGAATGAAAGTAGAGAGAATTTTATACAATTCTACATGGTATCAGATTAGGTCGATCCTCTCCAATTTTTCTTTCGATCCAAAAAGCTCGTCCTCTATGGAATCTGACTCTTAAGTCAGTTCTCTCACAAACCCTCGTTCCTCTAAAAACATGCCCAACAGCTTCAGTCCCCAACAGATTGTTGAACTTCAACAACTCATGAGCCGCATCTCATCTTCTCCTACCACTACAGCTTTCACAGCCACTGAAGGTAGTTCTTCATCCTCAGGTCTCTCCTCTAGTTGGATAGTAGATTCAGGTGCTTCTAACCACATGACAGGCAATCTCAGTCTGTTTTGTTCTTTTCCAAGATCCATCCCTCAATCCACAATTAAGATTTCATATGATTCACTTTCCACAATACTTGGCAGGGGTTCAATTCGATTAAGTGATAAAATTCTACTATCTTTTGTTCTTTATGTCCCTAACCTTACATGCAATTTGTTATCGGTTGGACAACTAATTAAAGAGAGACTTTGTGATGTTCACTTTGGCCTTACTGGTTGTGTTTTTCAAGAGCAGGGTTCGAATTTGGTGATTGGAAATGCTAGGCTGTCTAATGGCTTATATGTCCTTGATGCCTTGTCCACCTCAATTCATTCTAGTTCAATTGGTCTTCACACTTCTACTTTCCCTTCCGATTTACTTTCAAATGATATTATGATGTGGCATTTTCGATTGGGACATCCAAATTTTTCTTATATAAAAGAATGTTTCCTACTTTATTTATTAATAAAAATTCTTCCCCTTTCAACTGTGAACTTTGTCGAATGGATAAACATACTAGACAATCTTATGTACCTTCCCAATTTAAGCCTACTTCTCCTTTTTCAATTATACATAGTGACATTTGGGGCCCTTCTAAAGTTCAAAGTATTTCTGGTTCTAGGTAGTTTGTGTCGTTTATAGATGACTTCTCTAGGACAACATGGACATTCCTAATTAATGATAAGTCTGACATTGAACAAATATTTAAAGATTTTTATAGTATGGTCCATACTCAATTTTCTACTCATATTAAAATTTTGAAGAGTGACAAAGGGAGTGAGTATCTTAGCAAGTCACTTGGGAGTTTCTTTCGGGAAAAGGAAAATTTTCATATAACTTCTTGTGTTAACACACCTCAGCAAAATGGTGTAGCTGAGCGTAAAAATAGAAATATTCTTGAAGTTACATGATCTCTTTTATTTTCTGCCAATGCTCCTAAGCATCTTTGGGGGGATGCCCTTTTAACTGCCACTTACCTTATCAACAGAATGCCTAGTAGAACTCTTGGTTTTAAGGTTCCTACTGAAACTCTTTTACATCAGTTTCCTTATTTTAAACCCCTTTTCTTCTACTCTTCCTCTTCTTGTTTTTGGTTGTACAACTTTTATTCATATGCAGGCTTCTAATAGAGGTAAACTTGATGCTAGGTCTTTAAAATGTGTTTTTATTGGATACTCCTCGAGTCAAAAGGGCTACAAATGTTACTCTCCCACCACCATAAAAGCCTATGTCTCATTCGATGTTACTTTCTTTGATCATCAACCTTATTTTCCAGGGACTTCTATTCAGGGGGAGACATATAGGGAATTTCAGTCCCTACTAGTTTCACAATCTTTACTTCTGATGCTTATTCTTAATGCGTAAACCACTAGTTTAGATTCTCCTCAACAATATGTTCGTTCAAATGAGGAAGAAATTACGAGAACTAGTAATCCAGTTGACATACCTTCTCCTTTGTCAAAAATGTTTAGCCCTTATACTACACCTCCTCCAACTCTTAAAGCTATCCCACACACATCTCCAACTCATCAACTTGCAGAAAAACAGTTGAGTGTTTATACAAGAAAGAGAAGAACCCTTCCCAAAGCTGTTAGTCAGCCCAACACTTGTCAAGAGCTAGCTTCGTGTCCTACTGTTGTGGAAACAGAAGGTAATAGTATTCCTCAAGACTCTACAACTATTGGTTTAGATGATTTTCCTATTGCTATTAGAAAGGGGTAAGGAAATGCACTACTCATCCCATTAACAAATTTGTGGCCTATGGAAAATTGTTATCTGGTTTGAAAGCTTTTACAACCAGCATTGACAGTGTGCAAAGACCAAGGACAATGGAAGAAGCTGTCAAGAGTCCCGAGTGGAGAAAACTAGTTGAAGATGATATTACTGCACTGCAAAAGAATAATACTTGGAACCTAACCAATCTACCAGAAGGAAAAAAAAAGGAGATCAGGTGCAAATGGGTTTTCACAGTCAAGTATCATTCCAATGGAGGCATTGAACGATACAAGGCAAGGCTTGTAGCTAAAGGATTCACTCAATCATATGGAGTGGATTATCAAGAAATGTTCGCACCAGTTGCTAAGTTAAACACCATTCGGGTGTTACTCTCAGTGGTTGTTAACAAAGACTGGGAATTGCATCAATTGGACATAAAAATGCCTTTCTCAATGGGAGTCTCGAGGAGGAAGTTTACATGGAAGTTCCACCAGGTTTTAAGGAAAGTACAACAAGAGGGACAATATGCAAACTGAATAGATCTTTGTATGGATTGAAACAGTCTCCGAGAGCATGGTTTGATAGATTTGCTAAAGCCATGGTTCAGAATGGTTTCAAACAAAGCCAAGTAGATCATACCTTATTCAAAAAGGTTACTCCATAAGGTAAAATGACTCTCCTAATTGTGTATGTCGATGATATGATTATCACATGAAATGATAAAAAGGAGATAGAAAGATTGAAGGTTGCTCTAGGAAAGGAGTTTGAGACAAAGGATTTGGGGAATCTTAGATATTTCTTTGGAATGGAGGTCGCTAGATCTAAGGAAGGGTTAGTCATTAACCAAACATAATATATTTTGGATCTACTTTTAGAGACCAAAATGCTTGATTGTAGATCAACCGACACTCCAATGGAATCAGGCTTGAAGTTCAGCAAAGATGAACCTGGGAATCCAGTGAACAAAGAATCTTACCAACGTTTGGTAGGAAAATTAATTTATTTATCACTTACAAGACCTGACCTTGCTTATTCAGTAAGCATAGTAAGTCAATACATGAGTGATCCTCGAGAAATAAACATGGAAGTAGTAAATAGAATCTTGATATATTTAAAGTTCACACCAGGATCTGGACTCATTTTCAGAAAAAGCAAAGACATAACAATAAAGGTTTACACAGATTTGAGTTGAGCAGGTGAAATAACATATCGAAGGTCAGTAAGTGGCTATTGTACATTTGTATGGGGGCAATCTAGTCACATGGAGAAGCAAGAAGCAGCATGTGATATCTAGAAGCAGTGCAGAGGCAGAGTTTAGAGCAATGGCTCTTGGAATTTGTGAAGGGATGTGGATTAAAAAACTCATCACTAAGTTAGAACTAGATGAAAAGTCAGAATTGGACATTTACAGTGACAATCAATCGACAATAAGTATAGCTAAGAATCTAGTGCAACATGATAGAACCAAACATATTGAGATAGACAGACATTTCATCTTTGAGAAGGCTAATAATGGAACTGTGAAGCTCAACTACATTCCAACTACCAATCAAATTGCTGATATCTTCACCAAAGCACTTCCAAGAGTAATGTTTGATGGTTTCACATCCAAACTAGGTATATACAACATATATACACCAATTTGAGGGGGTGTAGGTTATTTCTCATTAGAATAAAAACATGTCATGTGTTAAAGTTTTGTATCTGGTAGTTAGGGTAAATATCACAGTGTAATTACTAGGGAATATTTAGTTTCCTTAAACAGTGAGTCAACTATGTGTATATATCCTATGTTGTCTTATGAATGAGAGTAGAGAGAATTTTATACAATTCTACAGTTACCACCATTTTCGACGCGTTTCGTCCTTATAGAATTAGGGCTGACCTGGCTCTAACTCAAGGTTGTTTGACCGACATCGAACTTTCTTCTTTTGCTAACCGAGCTTGGCATTCTTCTCATGCATTTTGCCAACTGCACTTAGAATTTCTCTCTCATGTGTTTTGCCAACTGTGCTCTAGACCTGCCAAACCTGCTCACCACAACAAGAAAATACCCATTCAGTCTGGCAATAAAATATGTGCATTCCTTAACTCCTAGATGCAAATGCATGAAACTATTGGAAAAATATACAAATATGTACCTAAAGTCAAGCAAAAACATGACAATATAAGCATGAAAAGTACATCTTTTGAAGAGTTGACATCAACCCTCTTAAGGAGCATTGCATTACTCAAAGCCTTTGCCACATTGGTTGTAACCCTTGTGAATAAGCTGTCAATTATAGCATCTCCAAAATGATTGCACACCATAGGCTCTATCAAAGCTCTGATGGTATTTGCAATATTCTTTACCATGTCTATATAAATGTGGAAACCTAAGTCTTCGTTAGGTTTCTTCTCATCTGCATTTAAAGGATTAGCGCCGACTTCGAAAACCTATATATTGTTGATTTCAAAGGATCCTTGCCTCTCGACCATCTCGGACACATCTTCTTTTCTAGGTGTATAACAGGGAAGGTTGAATGAATCCACATCTGCCTCTTTTATAACTCCCGACAATTCTTAATTAACTTATGTAAACTCATGCACGAGGAAAAGGTTGCATTGCTCCAACAAAGTTGGCGTTTCATCCTTCAAATTATCCTCTGATATGAACATGGCCCAAAGAAATTTGGTGTTGGCTTGGATCACATCAATCCCCCTTCTTGACAGTGATTTGTCCCCAAATCGATGCTTTCTATAAAAAGGGAAAACATCAATATCCGTAAGGCCGAAAACTTTTTCACTCGCATTTTGAACCAAAACCAATCTCCAGGTTCAAAGATGGTTTTTTGTGCTTTTGATGAACTCTGCTTTTATGATGCTTGACTAGTGCTGAATTGATTGTTTGGTGACTTCTGGAGTCATGGCTCGTAAGACATTAAAATTCTTTTTTCCTCGCACCTTTTTGTGTATTTCATTCTCAAACTTATATGACCTTTCAACTTCTACAATCAAAATTGTATTAGAAGGAAAAGAAATAAAATGTTAAGAATTAAAAAGATCAAACATGTTAAGGTTTTTAAATGGTGGATGTTTGGTGGCAGAAATTTGTTTGCTAATGACATCATCACATGGCAAACATTCTTCATAAGTTTCCAAACTTTTCTAAAAATTTCTCTCAACCTTTGATTTCTTTAAAAGGTGGATGGTATGATATTCGTGCATTGTTCCTTTTTCTCCTAAAATCCTTCCAAAATTGACAAAGCGACTTAGAATTCTGGTTTGGATCTGGTTCTCTAAATAATTTATTCATTTCTCTGAAAAATAAACCAAAGTTAGTTCTTGGGAATACTATCACAAAATCAAAAGAATTTTCAAACCACTAAGGTTGAATGTTCTAAATGGATGGTTGAAGAATGATGTTCTTGACGAGGATCAACTCCTTTGGGAAATTTTCTGAAAATTCTTCGTGGAAATGTTGAAATAATGATAAAGAAGAAGAATTGTTAATTTCATTAGTGCAAAGAAAAAAATGGTGTGTCCACTTTTGCACTGGATTCTTCAATGTCTCCCCTTGGAATATCTTCTATAGAATCCTGAGAAAATGTCAAAACAAGAGTAGGCACATTGTTGTTAAGGTCATTAGTGCAAAACAGTTGTGTTTCCTCTTCTTTTTTTGCACAAACAATTTCTTTTTCAACATCACTATTTTCTTGCCTCTCTAATTCTTTTGTTTCTTTCTTAGTCTCCTTATTGTCTTGAAATTGCACTTCTTTTCAATCTCATTTTTTTTTATTGTTCTTTTTCACTCTCAATGGCAATTTATGTTTCCTCAAAAATCTCTTTTGTTTCACAAATCTCTTTTTCTTCTCCCTCAATTTCTTTTGCAATTTTACAATCATCTTCTTTTTCTAGCGACTCTTGCAATTATGTTTCTTTGACTTAACCATCAAAACACTTTTGAAATCGGGATAGAATCTCTGGATTGAAAGAAAATGTATTAGGTGTGCTGGACTTGGAACTTCGAACAACACCTCTTGATTGGATGTGGAAATTTTCTCGCAAGATCTTTGACTTTATTTGGATGTAGAACTAGAAAAAGGATTGAGAGTTGTTTCTCCTTTTTAGTTGCCTTTTTTCCTTTGATGGAGGTGTTTGTTATCGACGAGAAACTGTCTCTAAGCGATCCAAATTCTTGTTAATGGGCTCAAATGCTTGTTGCATTACCTTTCTCATCTCACGACCAAGATCCTGTAAGCAAAGTCTGGTGCTTTGTTTCCTGTAGAAACATTAGATCTTGTGTACTGTCGAGACATTATGAATCAAAGATTAAAATAACAAAAATCCTCACTATTTTGCTAAAAAAATATATCACTAAACAAAATCCTCACTAAGTCACTTAAAAGAAAATTTCACTCCATTTGTGTTTCACTTGGGGTGTGGCTTTCATACACCCTTGATGCTCTCTCTTTTGCCTTTTACCACTCGTTTTCTTCCTAAGTTCTTAAAAGAACTAGGTTGACTTGAAAAAATATTAACCTTGTGAAATTGGCAGAAAATAAAGTTGGGTATTGTAGTAGATGTAGGGTAATATAGTAGGCTAAAAAAACTGAAACGAAACAATGCTAAAAATTGAAAGGCGGTGTAGATCACCAATGATGCTGAAGAATCAGGAAATTAAATCGAATAATCGCTCTTAATTTTTTTTTTACTTTTTTAAGAAAAAGTCCTTTTTTTCTTTCACATTTCTTTTTTTTTCTAAACTTCTCTTTTTTCGAATTTATCTTTCTTTCTTTCCGTTTTGGTTTTTTGAACATTTTTTTTATTTTTTTTAACTTTCTTTTCACTACTGAGAAAGAGAAAAATTGATACTTACTTGGTTTGCAAAGCTCTGATACCAAATAATGTGATATCGGTTGCAGAATAATCGAAATTACGATTGCCCAATTGTGAAGGCGGTAAGTACTTCTCAAGCATGCAAAAAATGGTTTTAAATGAGTAATTGGATAAGAAAAGTGATGATGAAACCGATATAGTTGCAAAAGCTTATAAAAAGAGACGAAGGAAAAATGATAGATGAATGGAAAAATGATGGTGAAGTGATGATGATGAAAATGATTATAGTTTAGTTTTTGAAATGAAGGAAGAACCAACATTATATTAAAGTGAAGACCCGAACCTTATAATCTTTAAAAAAAAATCCAAGGATGGATCGAGACCCACTAGTTATATAACAGCTAGGTACCAACGATATAAACGAATGGAAATAGAAATGATGCCACAAGGAGAATTCCTTGATAATTCAAGAAGTTCAATGAAGAACAAAGAGATTAAACTCTCACAAAAGTGTATTCAAATGTTCAAAGTTGTATCTACAATTGAGAAATGATGCATATTTATAGTGTTCAGGGCTAGAATTTGAAAGGTCACACAAAGAGTAAAGCGCCATCTTTATGGTAATGAAGACTCCATAATGGCTTGTGTCCTTCCTTCTCCCATTGTAGCCAAAAAGGCTTGATGAAGCTTTATGATGAATTTGGACAATTTTAGGACGAATGTAGGCGCTCATTTGTCCACATGGAAGAAACCTTTGAGCTTCCAATGCTTGATTCTCTAAGATGAATTGTGGGATGAATGTGGACATCCTTAAGATGAATGTAGACATCAATGTGTCCACAACGAAGTGACTTTTGAGATTCCAAGCCTGGTTGGTTGTCATTCAATCTCCTTTAATGTATGAATTAGATAATCGTGAAGCCTTTGAATGCTATTTAAAGAGGAAGTCGAATGGCCCTTGCATGGAGAATGAATCTTGCAGCAAAATGGATGGTCTCTTGTTTGAGTGGTGATTATTCCCGTATTGAATTTCCAGTCTACACTGTCTTCAATAATCTTGTCATACCTTAAGCTCCCAATATTGGATTGATGTGATTCAAAGTGCGTTGGAAAGCTAAGAAATAGAGGAATAAGTTTCAAGACTTAGATAGGCCTGGATTGGATTCAAAAATGGTGAACATGTTTACTGAATGTACGAGACTCCTTGAATTCCCTCCTTAAGTGCTATTTTAATTCATGTATTTACTCTCCCTTAAGTGCTTGAATCCAAAAAGACTTCAAACATGTGATTAATCCATCTTGGTGTCCATTGAAGTGTCGGATTTATTCAGCCTTCATGCGTCTAATAACACAAAAGACATGTTAAAATATTGCAACTTAAATGAACTATCATACTTATTGAAATAGCATGCTTTAATGAACTATCATGCATATTTATTCATGTGCAAATGTTGAAATTAAAAATAAAACTTAATTAAAAACTTATGCAAACTAATGCACGAGTAAGAGCTTGCATTGCTCTGATACCAAATGATGTAATCACGGTTGTGGAATAACCAAATTACGATTACTCAATTGTGAACACAGTAAGTATTTATCAAGCACACGGAAAATGGTTTTAAAGGGGTAATTGGATAAGGAAAGTGATTATAGAATTGATATGGTTGCGGAAGCTTATGAAAGGAAATGAAGGGAAAACGATAGATGAATGGAAAATGATGGTGAAGTGATGGTGATGATAGTTTGATTTTCGAAACAAAGGAAGAACCATCACTACATTAAAGTGAAAACTCAAATTGTTAAAAAATCCAAGAATAGATCGAGACTCACTACTTATATAACAACTAGGAACCAACGATATAAAATAATGGAAATAGAATTGACGCTACAAGGAGAATTCCTTAATAAATCAAGAAGTCAATGAAAAACAAAGAGATTAAACTCTCACAATAGAGAAATGATGCCTATTTATATTGTTCAAGGCTAGAATTTGAAAGGTCACAACATAGATTAAAGTGTCATCTTTTTGGTAATGAAGACTCCATAATGGCTTATGTCCTTCCTTCTCCCATGGTAGCCGAAAAGGCTTGGTGAAGCTTTAGAATGAATGTGAACAATTCTAGGACAAATGTAGACATCCATTTGTCCACGTAGAAGAAACCTTTGAGCTTCCAAGGCTTGATTATCTAGGATGAATTGTGGGATGAATGTAGACATCCATGTGTCTACAATAGAGTGACTTTTGAGGTTCCAAGCTTGGTTGGTTGTCATTCAGTCTCCTTTAATGGATGAATTAGATAATCGCGAAGCCTTTGAATGCTCTTTAAAGGGGAAGCCGAATGGCCCTTGCATGGAGAATGAATCTGGAAGCAAAATGGATGGTCTCTTATTTGAGTGGTGATTATTCTCGTATTAAATTTTTAGCCTGTATTGTCTTCAATAATATGGTCATATCTTAAGATCCCGATATTAGATTGATAAGATTTAAAGTGCGTTGGAAATCTAAGAAATAGAAGAATAAGTTTCAAGAAGACGTCAACACTTAGATCGGCCTTGATGGAATTCAAAAATAGCGAACAATTTGACTAAATGAACGAATCTCCTTGAATTCCCTCCTTAAGTGTTGTTTTAATTCATGCATTTACTCTCCTTTAGGTGCTTGAATCTCAAAAGACTTTAAACATGTGATTAGTCCATCTTGGTGTCCATTGGAGTCAGAGGCGGAACTGAGGGGGGTTTGGTCTCCGCTAATTTTTTTCAATAGGAATAGTATAGATTTTTTTAGAAAAAAAAGTAAAATTATCTCTATAATCCCTTCAAAGTTTGTAAAATCATAGTATGATCCCCCTCAAAATTTTTAATTTCAGTTTGGCCCTCTTTAAAAATTTCTATTGTTTTTTAATTTCACTTTGGTCCCCCTTTATAAATTTCTAGTTCTGCCCCTGATTGGAGTGTTAGATTTATTCAGCCTTCATGCTTCTAATAACACAAAAGACATGTTAAAATAATGCAACTTAAATAAACTATCATACTTAATGAATTAGCATGCTTTAATGAACTATCGTGCTTAAATGAACTAACATGTATATTTATTCATGTGCAAATGCTAAAATTAAAATTAAAACTTAAGTAGAAACTTATGCAAACACATGCATGAGTAAGAGGTTGTATTGCTCCAACAAAATTTGTGTTTCATCATTCAAATTATCCTCTGATGTGAACTAGGCCCAAAGAAATTTGGTGTTGGCCTGGATCACATCACTAAGCTCTGCCACCTTTATACAAGTTGGACCCATTTGCTTGAACCAAGACCGACCTTGGGCAAGGGCAACAAGGGCGCCCGCCCAGTGCCCACCGATCAAAGAAGTTATACGTTTTTAATTTTATTCAAATTGTATTTATTTTTATTTATCTATTTTTTAATATTTGTTATTAGGGGCTCTGTTTTTCAATATTTGTTAATAGAAGTTTAATTTTTTTCCAATATTTATTATTTGGGGCCTACTCATAAAATTCAACTTTTTCTAATAGGGCACCGATTTTTTTTAATATTTGTTATTTTGAGCGTACTTTTAAATTTTAATTTTTTTCCTTCTAAATTTTGTTATTATGAGTCAAAATTTTCAATACTTGTTAGTATAGACCTACTCTTAAAATTAGTTTTCCGTTACTTGCTATTAGGACATAGATTTAAATAACAGTATGCAACCGCAACAACGATCGTTACATGACGATAGCGGTAGTGGCAGAGCTAGGATTTTCTTATACTGGGTCACGAGTGAAGTATGAGGTATTGAAAATTCCTATACCACTAGAATAAACTTTGTTGACTACATACCCCAACAAATTAAGTGTGGTCAAATCTAATATTTCTTATGCAAAATTTTATATTACCTCATTGAAAACCTCATACCCCAACAAATCATGTGAGGTCAATTGCACCCCTAGTTTATATGCTACATCCGCCCATGGGTAGTGGCACCATCTTAAACTGAGATGCCCGCAACTGTTATATCCACAATAGCGTATGTTATTATGAGATTTCACAACCGCGATACTTGCAGTGACCGAAATAGCATCTATATTGTCGGCAACGACAATAAAACCTAACATGACTGTAAATCCGACCGCAACCGTAATTTAAATTTCTAATTTAGGGCCCATTTTTTATATTCGCCCAAAACCACTAAAAGCCCAAAACCGGCCCTGGCTTGAACATATCCGTGACGGATTATTTAATGATTGGTGTTACTTTTGATATCACTGCTTTCTGCTGCCAAGAACCTTTGCTTCCGCCATTTTGTTTGCTTAATTTCTTTATAAATTTATGTAAATTGTAAAGAGAGGTTTTCTGGTGTGCTTTCCTTGGCAATCTGCTAAATATATTTATACAGTGAGAGAGAGAAACATATGAAAACATTGATTCTTTGCCGAGAATACTTTGACTCATATAGGTGCCTCATTAAAAATCTCCCTAAAACTAAATAGAGAAAAAGATTACAACCCATACGAGAGATAAAACACACAATATAACCACTAGATAACGGCTATTACAACAAACCGCAACACACCAAAGATAAAACGCAGCAACTGAAACAAAATAAAAAACACCTACTTTCACCACCAAGACTTGAAAAAGGCCTATCAAAACGAATCATCCCTCACCAGACAAAAAGCAAGCAAATTACACCTCCTTTCCACAAACACCAAGTTACCATACTTTATTTTTGAATGCAAACACTCAATCTCCAAAAACACTGGCCACCATCTTTATGGTCTGCTAAGAACGTTATAGAACCATTCTAGAACAACACGATTGTCCACTTCAACAATCAACACCTTTTCCCCCGCCCAACCAACTTCAATTTGAATTTTTAAAGCGAATTTAATCGCATGTAACACAACATGATCAACTCTAAGGCTTTTTATAGGACCACTGAAAAGGGCTCTTAGCACATCCTCCTTAGTTCTCCTATCCAGCCCTACCCTCTAAAGCAAACCCTCCCAATTTTATGATTTTGTGACCCGGGCGCGACTCAGGAAATAGTACTCGACCCAAGAGGTTAAAAAAATAATAAAATTATCTGGATTTTTTATCGCGTTGGCAGTTCAATGGGTTGGGTATTTTTTAACACCTCTATGGTTCAAGGCAGAGGTAGAACCATGAATTTACTCTCTTTTTTTTGAAACATTTATTTTATTATCAAAATAATCGGTCTTAGCCATGTGCCTCGTTAAAAAAAAAACCCCTATGCCTAAGTGGAGGAAAAAGAGTGCGACATGGTTAAGCATTCTACACATCGTACAATCTATTCTGGAAATTTGCCCATACAAACACAACAACAAAACCAGAAAAGAACCTAACACCAGAGCCTAAGGTTGCAGCTACACCAATGCTTGCGAAACACCCCGCGAGGCTAGAATAGGGACTTCCCCGTAGGCTATTGTTGCACTGCAGTTGACCTCTCCCCACCTTGATAGCATACTTCTGACCATACCTCTTGTGCATTTCACTTGAGTTAATTAACAGCATCCTGGAATCCCCTTAGCAAGCAAACACCAGATCAATTTTGCTATCAATTCCACTTTTCGCTAATCTATCCGCAGTACCATTTCCTTCTCTGTAAATAGATTGAAAAACACAGTCTATTCCATTTAGGCAATTCACGCATTGAAGGACCAATTGCTTAAGAACCCGGGGAGTTGCAGTCGGGGTCCTAAGCCATTCGATTATCAAGGAGCTGTCGCTCTCAATGATAAGTTTGAAACGGCCTTTCCACTTTGATTGCTTGAAGATTTTCATAGCTTCAAGAACTGCCCTGAGTTCGGTGGTTAGCACGTCGGCGCAGCCAATCGACTTAGAAAAGCATATTAAAATCTTTGAATGTGTATCTGTCAAGATGCCTCCGATGCCAGCAGGTCCGAAACCATTTTTAACAGCGCCATCCGTATTAAATTTTACACTACCAGGGTCCGGAGGACACCAGCTGATCTTGTCAATTTTACCCGCCCTTGGGTTGAGCTTGCCAAATGCCTCAGGGCATCTCATCATATCGGAGAAGTTCCAATTTTGTTCCGGCCATTTCGCCTTACACCACCAGCACAATTGGGTCAGCATCGAGTCGAAAATTGAATTCTCATCCAGTTTCTTCTTTTTAAACACAATATCATTTCTGTAATTCCAAATGGCCCATATCATACTAAAGAAACTGAGAGACCAGATTTGAGCATTGATCTTTACTCTGGGGATATGCTGCCATTCATGTAGCAATGAAATAACGGAATTTGGCATGATTATTGCAGCCTCCCATATACCACACCACCGATTCCACGCGCACCATATGGTCTTACAGTGCAGGAAAAGATGTGAAATAGTTTCCGTATCGGAGTTACACAATGAATTTACTTTAAGGGGTGTCATTTTTTAAACGGTATTTAAGAGGAGTTAATTATTTATAAAAATGTGTTATATAATTTATAAAGTGGTGCATGTTATTTTATTTATAAAGAAGTGTCAATTATATATTTTTAAATTTTATATAAAAAATATATAGAAAAAATTAAAAAAAAAAATTAGTGTCAACGGACACACTAAGTCTTCATGTGACTCTACCCATGGTTCAGGGGAAAAATTCATTATCGGGGATAACAATCTTTTTCATAATACTATTCTCATGTTTGGTTTGAAGTGATTCCCATCGGGATGGAAAAGATTATTACCAATAGTAGCACTTTTTGGTAAAAATAGTGAGAATGTGATTCCCTCCATTTCCTTAATTGTTTGTCAATTCTTACCAAATTAGACAATATAACCCCTAAAATAATGAATTTTCTTCATTTGGATCCTTGTATCATTTTTTAACTAGGCAGTTAATTTGGAGTTTAAATTTATTAAATATTTTTTTAAATTAATTTAATATTTAAATGGTGTTAAATATATTTAAGTACTTTAGTATTTAAAATATTTTTATTAATATTATGTATTTATGATATCACTAATATTATTTTTAAATATATTATCTAATGGTTACCCTTGTATTTTATGTTGATTGATCTTAAGATGCTCGTTTAAAATTATGTTGGCTCTCAATGATCCTCTACTTATTTAGCCTGATAGAGACCAAGAGATTGAAGTATACTCGAATCCATAAATTTTGATTGTTGGGTAGAAGAATATAAACAAATTATAAAAGCTGCCAAGCACTATATTTTTTGTACATACATTTAAAGTAATATACAGTGTGGTGTCATTTTTCGTAAAAAAATATGATTATATTTGAAACATCATTTAAATACTAATTATATTAATAATATATTAAATATATTTTTTTTGTAAAATTTAAATAGTGTAAAAAATGGCTCTATAATTTTTCATGCAAATATTTTTAATTTAAATTTGACAGTCCATTTTTCTGAGTGTTTTGCTGATAGGCTTGTGGCTGTTAGAGCTGGTTCTTGCTTGCTGGATGTGCGGCTGCTAGTGCGTTGTTGATGGGGAATGTTGGCGCTGCGTTGTGTTGTGCTCAGCTGATGCATGGGGTGCGATGGCTGCTTGGTGTAAGGCAAATATGGGGCTGAGTTTTATGTCTTGTTTGGTCATGTTCTAGAGTAGTGTTGTTGATTGTTCTTGGTTTAGGTGTGGTTCACAGTGTTAGTGTTTGGGGTGTTTTTGCCTTGGTGGTGGTTCTTTATCCTATATATATATATATATATATATATATATATATATATATATATATATATATATTCGGGTATTCTTTTCCCTCATTTAAGTTTAGGGCATTTTTAACGAGGCCTGGATTAATAGTGTTCGTGCATGATTTCATTAATAAAATCATACTTGTTGATTCAAAACAAAAATTTTAATTTAACATTGAACGCTTAACTTGTTAAAAATAAAATATACCACAATGACAATTTAGTAAAATATGCATTCAAATACTTTTATATTCCGCTAATCAAATATTGTAATCTTACAATCCTGTCAAATAAACCCAACAAGGTAATGTAATATTCCCAATAATATGTTAGATAATATTACATTATGACAATCTTGTTCCCAAAGATAATCTTACATTCCGTGAACCAAACGCGCGTTAAAAGACTATTCACTTTTTGACCATTAAAAATCTCATTTTTCAAATTATAATAACAACCATTAATTTACATAACATAAGAGAATATATATATATATACGGTTAGGATTAATTTATATTGTGTTAAACTCAATTACTTTTACACTTTTTTGAAACAAAAATCATCTGGCCTCTTTTCGATACCCCTATTTATGTTGCCACACAAAAATACTAGGTTTACATTTTATGAATAGGGTTTAGAATTAGGCTATGGAGTTTAGGGTGTATCGTTTAAGATTTAAGATTTAGAAATTAGATTAGATCTTAGTATTTGGAATTTATTGTTGAGCATGAATAAAGACACCAAAAAGGGGCATAAGATTTTTATTCTATTTTTTGAATCGTTGGATGAGGATAAATAAATGACTAAGATTATTTACTTATCTTTTTTTCTGTTGCTCTTTCGTTTCCCAAGGCTTTGCCCTAACTAATCCGGACCGATCAACGTCGTACACTTGAGTTTGGAGTGTGAGTCTCCCAGCGGAGATTTTCTGCATACACAAGGCCCCAAACTCGAGACTTGCCTTTCCTTATCTTTTTTTCATGTGATAATCTTCTCATTTCCTAAGATATGATCCTTTTACACCATGTAAAATTTGAAAGTTTTATATTTTTTGGACCGTTAGGTGCAAGTAATGGATGACTGAGATTAACAATAAAAAATGTGAAGATTATCGCATGAAAAATTAAGTACGTATATATTAATTTTCGACGTTTTGTTAAATGAAGACAAGTCCTTTTGTTTTTTTACAAAAATTAATTATGATTTAAACATATTTATTGATATTTTTATAAGTTTTTTAATTATTAAAATATTTTAAAAAACCAACAATCAGTTGGTCTAGTGGGATAAGGTACTAGATCCTTATGCAAGGTCAGTGGTTTGAATCTTGACGTTGTGAGTAGAGAAAAATGAGTTGAAATGGGTTGCACCATAATAAGCCTCTGCAAAATTCGGTCTAGATTAATCGGCTAATGTATAGAAAATCATTGGTTGAACAAAATAATATATATATATATATATTTTTTAAAAAATTAATTAAAAAAATATAGTTGACACTATTAGCACGACAAATAGACAAAATAACATAGGTAAGCATATAAGGTCTCCTGCCTTTTCTCTCCGTTGATTCAATCTAATAAAAAATTAAAAGTTTTGAGTGTTAAATTAGGGAGAAATTAATTGGATATTGTGATTAGAATTTTTTTTCAAACTATTGTACTCGTTAGATTATTTTCTGATATATTATAGTTCCTGCAATAAATTTAAAGACGGGATACATTCAATTCGTCTTTCTACGGTAATCGATTATTTTTTATTAATTTTCAAAATTAACGGGGTAAGTTCAAGTGGTAAGTAGCTTGGTATTACTTAAGCAGGTCTTGTGTTCAAGGGTTGTGTATTTAAAAAATCTATGTATGGAGACTTACCCATTAAAATTAAGTGTGCAACACAAATTGATTTGAATTAATCAGAACAAAATCCTAAAAACCGGACCACAACTAAAAAGATTAATTTTTAAAATATTTTAGATTCTTTTGAAAGCACTAACAGTAGTTAATGGGAAAATAGTAGTTAACGTACAGGTATTTTTTTCATTGGCTAACGACAATTATCAATTAATTTTTGGTTGTAGATTGTTGGTGTTTTTTATTTTCTTGTTTCTACATTTTAATAAAAATTTATGTTTTTGTGGCACATGTTTTTTTTTGTTCTTGTGACACGTTTTTTTGTGGTTTGTTTCCTATGTTCCTGTGGCATAATTTCAACATACTTTGGCGATCGGTTGGTATTCGCACAGAGATCTTCACGGCGCTAATATCTGATTATGGTTCTGTCGGTGGTCTTGGAAAGATGGATCCCCACTCGGTTGATAGTTGGTTGCCGATGTAATCAGTCCTAGGTAGCGAAATTTTTTGTCTGATAGTTTAGGTCGCTCACCACTCCTTTGTCACCCGTTATGCGTCTCGATTGGATAGAGACAAGAAGATTCAAGAAAACTTTTGAATTTTGATGTTATGCTTACTTCTTTCTCCCGGTTGGTATTTACTTTTCTTTATTTTTAGGTTGTAAGAGTTTTTGATAGACTAGTCCCATTATCTTTCTTCCTAAACGTGTTGTAATTATGTTATATTCTATAATTTTAATAAAAATTTAATGGCTATTATTCAAAAAAAAAAAAGTTAACGTACAAGTGACTAATGCATTACAAGTCAATGTCGTAAATGATTATAATGTGAACAAAAGGAGGATTTATGATCCTCAAGCTCTCTAGAATCTTTTTCTCTCAAATAGATTTCCTTAAAATCTTACTCAAAATTTCTCTTTCTCTCTCTCCCCCCTCTCAAACTCTATCTTAAATAAATTTTAGGGAAAACTACACCGGTGATCCCTAAACTATTATTATTTTCTTATTTTGGTCCCCAAACTATGTTTTTCAGCAAAATTTTCCCTTCTGTTACATAGTTCTCCTGTTTTAGTCTCCGGCGTTAAATAGCTAACGGTTTTGCTGACGTGACATTTTTTAAAGAGGAGAGAGAAATGATTAAAAAATATTTAGAAAATGCCACGTCAGCAAAACCGTTAGCTATTTAACGTCGTGGGACCAAAACAGGAGAACTATGTAACAGAAGAGATGGTTTTGCCGAAAAACATAGTTTAGGGACCAAAATAGGAAAACAATAATAGTTTGGGGACCACCGGTGTAATTTTCCCTAAATTTTAATATTTTCTTAAATATTGAAGAATTAAAATAACATAAATAAATAAAGATAGTTTTGAGTTGAATTGAATTACAAATAATCAAAAAAATAATTGAAAATTTGTAATAATTCAAAAATCTCGTTATAAACTCGTATCCAGTTTTCTACTTGCGCAGGCTCGGTCAAACGAATCTATCTTGAGTTCTTGGTGTCTGATAGATGTATTTTAAGATGCGTTGGAAAAATAACTGAATGACGGACAATTTTTAAGAAGACAACTCGAACTAGAAATGTTTAGATCCCATTCGAAAAGTCACAGGAAGTCGCCTAATGCTCCAGCCTTGCAAAACAATTTATGTTTCTTGTTTAAAATATATTGTTTTAGACCTCCTATGTGAGCATCATTTTTGAAACTTTTTGTTTGCAGCGAACGACTTCAACTTCTTGTCTAATATGAGTAATTTGACTCCTCTCATGTATGTATCAGCTTCAGTGTTGATGAGGATGAGGGATTTGTGATATTATGATTGTGTATCCTGGTGAGAAGGAGATATGATTATATATCATATGAGAAGGTGAGATCTTTACATCCATAGTCTACTAATGAAGCAACGAACTAATTTAATGAAAAGTGATTCTATGTTATGCTTAGTAAATGTATGTTTGCATACATGGCTTGTTATCATGGATATGAATATGTTAAACTTTTGTTACTTATTGATCAATTGTATGTCATTATAGGTAATTATACATGTAAATTCAATTAGCATGTTGGATAGTTTTTATGCTTTCCTATACCTTTTAGTTGTTTTAGTGTTGGTGTGAGATGAGAGATGTTGATATTTCGATTCGAGTAATTTATTCATGATAATTTAGGTGTAGTTAATGATTACAACACTTAAAGAATTTGACAATATTGCTAAAAGCGATATAATTACAAGAAACGAGAGAATAAAATGTTTTGGCCTAGATATTATCACTTCCTTTTTGCCAACTGAAATGACCTCTTCAAGAAGAGATTCGCTTCTCTATCATTCCTGTGGCATAAAACCCTAAGCATTGTATTAGGATCTCCTCTATCCCACCTTATTGTTGGCGGTATAGGCAGCTTTTGGCCTGACCCAAATGCATCTGTTCCAATGGTTTCACAGGTGAGAGCACTCAAATCTTCAGCTAACTGTTCAGTGGTTTGACCCATTAACACTATCACCCCTTCAACAGGTTCAGCTTCCCTTTGGACCACATCCTCAGATATCAACCCTTCACCACAAGTACAAAACACCCTTTTTAAGCTCTCAAAATCTTCCTCAATCATCTGATGGTCCGACCTTTCGAAAAACCTCGAGTGTCCTCCAGCAAGTAAGACCATAAGAAAAGCTTCGAAACATGCTTTCATCACTTCTTTCATTGCCAATGCCTGTGCACGGTCAACGAGTATTGCAGTAAGAAGCGTGAGGTTCTGCTTCAGAACCTTGATCAATGGTTTAATCCTCGCGTTCACTACTTCGCCCACGTAAAGACTCTCGTAGAAAAGCGCTTTCGAGTCGAGGAAAACAAGACGATAAGCAGCGACTTCCGATACGTGATCACAAGCCGATTGGATGGCTCCGTTAACGTGTTCAAAGTAGGAAGACAGAATACCGTGGTGCTTGCGAGTGTCGGCGGAATGTGTCGGTTTTGTTGCTGAGACTCTTGGTGAGAGGGTGAGAGTTTTGTCAATGGAATGAAGGTGTAAGAGTAGGTAATGTAAGGAATTGAGACGGACGTAAAGGCGTTGCGTTCCGCGGCTCGTTGACGGGCGGGGATGGTGTTTCTCGGTGGTAATGAGTTGGTGCATATCTTGTATTCCAACACTACAAGGATTGGCCATTCTCCATAGTTTGAAGAACTTTGAGTCTCGGTTACATCTTGTCAGAGGAGGGAGTGCGGGAATGTAGCTTGTCTTTGACCCTAAAATGAATGTGACAAAAAAAGAATTGAAATATGCTCGGATCAATCTTATGTTCTACCGTGCATAAACCTGACTCTAGAGGTCAGAAATTTTAATCAAAGTTTACCATTAAGGAAAAAGAATTCTCTGAAACAGATGCAGAAGATTCTCACCGCATGATGCAACGAAAGTAGTGTATTCTTGGAAGATTTGCTCCAAACCTTGAGCTAAATCAAGAACCACATCATCAGTCATGCCTATTGGAATGTCAAAGAAGTCTTTCACCATTAGATCGGCCGATCTTGTTAGCTCCATACATGATTGTGCATATGGTTCAGATTTGGACTTTGGGTTCCAAGTCTGTAACATAAAGTTTGCAACCAGTTGATAAGTTTCAATCATAGATCATATCATTTTCTAAACTTGAGGAAATAGAGAACAAAAAAGATTGGACTGACTTCAGTTTCTTTCACTCTAGCTATCAACTCTTTCTCTTTCTTTGTTCTTTCATCTATCCATTGCCTCAAAAGCCTCAAAATAATGGAATCAACTTCATATGGGACCATTTCTCTGACAATTCCTTTGCCTCCATCATCACACTCTACAGAATCCTCAACCACCATTTGAACCAAAACATTTTCAAGCTTTGCAGCCCTTTCTATTACCTCAACTATCTCACCATTCAGCACAATTGTCTCAGATAAATATTGCTTCAACACTGCTCCATAGCTTCGGTGTAATGTCACGGCGGCAACACCGGCTGCAATGGGGTGCCATTTCTTCAGTATGGGGCTAAATAACTCCCTCTCTTTTGCAGCCAAATCCTCAGTTTCTTTAGCTAGTTTAAGTAGAGATTCATTTGGTCCTTCATTTTCTTTTGTGTGTTTGAGATTTTCATTTTCTATCATCTATACCAATCAATGAACACATAAGAATGAAACCAGGCAATGAATATGTGTTTTGTTTCATATTTTGACATGTATGATTACTCACCTTAGCAAAAGCATTTTCAACAGAAGATCGAATGTAAGTGTCGACGCGATCACCGTTTAAATCCACAAGCACTTTGTCCACTTCCATCATCTTAAGATCTTGGTTTAAAACCTTTGCTGAAAACAATGCCATAGGCACAAGGTTTTCAATCTCATCAGCATTCCCTTTATTGAAATACTGGTGGTAGTGAAGCAACCTGTTTTCAACCCAATTCTGCACCGAAACCAACACACAAGACAACAGTTTCACATACGTTGTCTCTTTGTCTGGTTTTTTAGCATCAATTTCGACCTCCGTCAACATGGTATACGCAGCCGAGAGAAGATCAGGCTCCGCTTGATTCGTCAAGACATATTGTTGGAAAAGCACCCAAGTGAAACAAGCATTGTGGATTGCCTTGTTGATGCCCAATATGGACCATGTCTTTTTAATCAAGTCTAGCAGATCATCGACCTCGTCGAGGACCAATGTCTCGTCCTTGGTATCGAATATGGCTTGGAGGAGAGAAATGTAGATGTGAATGTTGAAAGGGTACCCATCGGCCCAATGGCACATATCGGTCGGGGTAGCGTTGGTGCTTCTACAAGCTAAAGAAGCGACTGTGTTGCACAATGTTCTTATGATCTCGGAGTTCTTGCTGGTGTCGATAGGATTCGACTCGCTAGTTCGGACTATCTCACGTAAACGCGTCACTGAAGGGTTGGATTTGTCCAAAGGGATTGATGAGAGGAGACCTAATTCCAAGATCTTGAGTTGACGTTGTTGCCAAAGATGGTAGTCGTGGGAGTCATTGAATTCGGTTGGCTTTGAGTGCCGAAGAAGCTCAAGAGGAAGGATGATAGTCTCTGCTCTCCTACCCATCTGTGGATATAATTTTTGTATTATTTTATGCTTGCATTTCTAATATATAATTTTCTAACAATTCTGGCTCCTGATATAAAAACACCAAAATCATGCATGCAAATTGCAAATTGCAATGCTACGTACTTGGCCAACAAGGGTTCTGGTGAGAATCTTTCTAAGCCTACTATCACTCTGTTCCGTCACCTTCATTTGTTGCTTCATAATCTCGGCCGGGGTGGATGCCCGTCTCTGCTGCTTTGACGGTTGCAATGCAGGGTTAAAACCAGAAAGGGAAGCACTACGTCCATGATGATGAGGAACAGGCGATGACCCGCCACCGTTGCTCAAATCCATAGCACACATCGACACCCTCCTCGTATGTGTTGTTTTCTTCATCGCCTTCAACCCTAAGGATCTTTTAATCTTGCTTGTAGGGGTCGTTGTAGCAGCCCCATTATTCCCCCGCCTGCCCGGTGACCCCGGCGCATGTCCTCCGTCTCCATTATCATGTGATGAGTAAAACGTCAAAGCATTCCGTCCTCCGAACCCCGGCAACGAACGGCAAGCCGTAAACAATATCTCGTAGGCCGTCTCGCAAATGTCGTCGCAATTGAGGCCTTCGAGCTTGCCGAAAGGCCATGCCAGGTCGACATTAGGGTTGATGGTGGTGGCCGTGGCGGTGGGGCCATGGAGGAACTCCCGCCGTGTTTGGTGGGGCATGAATGGAAGGGATTAGGGGACTCAGTAACCAGAGAAGAATCAGAAATTTTGTTGGGACCGCATTTTTGTGTTAAGGGAAGAGGGAAAAAATTAAAAATAAAAGCATAAGAAGACATTTGTTTGTTGAGTTTGCCAATGTTGTATTTGCCATGAAAACAGCCTGTTAATCTCACTTAAGATAGCAATTTTTAATTTACTTTTTATAATCTCTTTTATTTTTAGCATTAAAAATGTGAAATATAAATGTTATAAAAAAGGTCAATTTCAGTTTCTGGCTCGTTATTATGCTTAAATTTATGATTTAGTCACTGCACTCATCATAATTTGGTTCATTAATTAGTCTAAATAATTAACATGATTAATGATTCCGCTTGAAATGTTTGATCTGATTTTTTTTTTCTTAAACACCTTTTAACTCATTAGATTGATATCTATTCTTTAGCGTTGCTGTGTCTAGAAGAAACATCTACACCGACGTTTTAATTAAAAATAACTAATGGTGTTAATTATTTGGATAAGGCTAATAACATTATAAGAATCGGGAGATAAAAGGATATCGGAGATTAAACTGTAAATTTGAGCATAACAGAGGGACCAAAACCATATTTGACTAAAATCATTTTTTTTCATTAAACTTCATAGAATAAAGAAAAACGCGTAAAACGGGAATATCGTAGTTTAAGAACGTCAGTTTTTAGTGTTTTCATATTGGAATTTGGTCTTAATTACTATTTAATAAATAAAAAATATTCTTTAAATTAGTTATCAACAAATTAATATATTTTACATAAAAATGTAAGGAAAAAAAAACTGTTTTGTCATTATAATTTGACAAAATGATTTAACCGTTGTGCTTCAAAGTTAAAAATGGTTCTCTTTTGCACGAACCAATTTGTTTCAGTGGTTAAGGGAACGGTTGTTGTTCCTAGAGGACACGGGTTCGAGCACCAGCAGCTGCAGCAGGGTGATTGAGCGTTCATTGTCAAATGGTGGAGAGTATATTTAGAACAGATACTACTTGTAATCACCTTAGCTTTCTTCAAAAAAAAATGGTTCTTTTAGTCAATAATATTTAGAGCAAGTTGTTAAAGTTTTCATTTGACACTCTCTCATTTTCCTTAGGTTGTAGGTTCAAAACACATTAGGAATAAATTTCTTCTCTCTTTCCATAAGTAGAAATTGTTCAAAAAAAATAATTCTTTTAACTTTATTGATTTAAAAATCTTCTATAATCTTCAATATTTTATATCAAAATTTAACAAATTGTTGGCACTTACGGACCTCTTGTTAGATTTTATGGTGCTCGATTTCTTCAACCGTTCTTGCTCACCAAGTGTGGAGAAGTTGGATAATTGGGTGTTTTAGTGGGAGTGAAAATAGGACAATAAGGCACAAGGAATTATAGTGGTTCAACCTTCTAACCAAGGTCTACATCCACTACCTTAGCTCCCCACTAAGGATTTCAACAAATTCATTCTAGAATTTTGTCCCCTTTTCTCGGCTTAGGAGGAAACCGTTACAACGATTAAGCTAACTACCCTTAGCTTAATCAAACATTCTCTTGTAAGAGAAATTCTTAAGCAAACTTGAAATCCATCTAATAGGTATTTGTTTGCACTATAAAGCTTTCACCCAAAACCTAAACACTTGAGCAAATTTAACAATGTTTAGCTCACTAGTGTTGTCTATACAAGAAATTGGACAATTAAGCTCTAAGACAAAATCTTAATCATGGTGTTGTTGACAATTGAATCATTAGCCTTCTCTTGATGCTTGGAGGTTCCTTTTATACTCCCAAATGAGTTTGTAGCCGTTGAGGACCGTTGGGGATGTTTTGGAGACGTTGGAGACTTTATTTTCCACATAATTGCAGTTCTGGTGCTATCTGTTTCAGAACAGTCAAGCCCGTATCGGAACGACCTTCTTCAGAACTAGCCGTTGAAGTCTGATGCAACATGCCGTATCAAAACGCCTATGGTCGTTTCGAAACCCTTCTAGACGTAACTCGTTTTGGTATGATTGACAGTTAGGCTGCAAATTAAATTGTCGTTGGGGATTTTGATTGTTGAGGTCTTTGCGACATAGGCGTATCGAAACGGTGAAGCCCGTATTGAAACGCTATGTAAAAATCCTCACCCAGATTAAAGTTCATTTCAAAACAGACAAAGCTATATCGAAACGTTTTGAAACTGTGAATGGTTGTTTCGAAACGCCTAAGGGTGTTTCGAAACACTTGGGTGGTTTTATAAAGTTTCACTTTAGAAAACACTTCAAAACCTCTTAAAACAATCCTCAAACATATTTTAAAGTTGTTTGGACTTAAAGACACTTTTGAAATCTTTTCAAATTAGTCCAAAACTATTTTTCAATTATTATATCAAAACATTAGTTCTTCACCTCCACTATGCGAATGATCTCCAACGACTACATGACCATCACCCACGGCTCACGGACATAGTCTGCGAACGATTTCCAGCAACCATGTGGCCAGGATCACTGACATATTTTGCGAATGATCTCACATGGCTAGGTTCATGAACTACTTTGCGAATGATCTCTAGCGACCACGTGGCCATCACCACGGTTCACATGCACACTTTGCAAATGATGACCAGTGACCATGTGTGGACACACGTGGTCCCTTTTAAATAACAAAACCAGCCTTGAACGTCACTTCCTTGGACGTTCAATTACAAGGCCACGATAATTCTCTAACGACACCTATCCAAACCACTATAAATAGCCATGCAATAAAGAGAAACGATATGATGACTCTTCTAAACCAAAAAGCCAAACCAAAGACACCATAGAATCACCTCCAACCACCATTATTACCTCCGATCATCACCATCCACAGTTGTTGATCGCTTTACCAGTGAACAATTGGTTCGGTGAGCGTGGATCGAGCATGCGACCTTCATATTTTCAAGCTTTTTAGTTTTCGGTTTAGGTTTTTAAATAATTGAAGATGGAGAAAGTGCAACCAGGTGAGACGGGCACGAAAGAAACATGAGAATTTAATCCGATAGAACAAGTGACCCCCCTCCAACATGTAGAAGTGGCAATAGTTTCAGCAATAACTATGGGCGCAACCTCCCCCATGGTTTACAAATGTAGGAACGAATGTGCAACAACCCAGGGGGCATCACTTTTAGAAGCTAGTAACCAGCAATACTTGGACATGCAAGAAAGATTGATGACCATGAAGGAATCTGTGCTACTTTCAAGGAGGCAGTTCGAGCAAAAGCAAAAATTCATGGAGGAGCACAGATGAAGCGCTAGAGGTTAGCTGCTGAAAGGAATGAAAGACTAATTTGTGAATTGACGGAGAAGAAAAGGGGAAAAGAAGTCAGGAATGAACAAGAAGACATTGTTGCATAGCAAACAAAGAAGGGTTTTCCCAATAAAGAATTTCAGAGACCTCATTTGGAAGATTTTGAAGAAGATTATGAAGATACTGAAGATCCAGATTATTATCCCATGGAGGATGATGCTCAGAAAATATTACAAGAGAAGATGGAGCAGCTAGAGAAAATTTTCTAGAGCATGTAGAGTATCCAACAAATAGATTTTTACAAATATTCTTGGAGATACAAAAATGAGCCCTACCTAAAAGTGCATATGCACAATGTGATGTCGGTAATGATCCAATAGATGTTACAATGATGATGGCGAGGAGAATTTGGTGGACACAGTGAGTGTAGTTGAAGTGTTAAGCTGGAACGTGTTCAAGCAAATGGGAATTTTAGACGCAGAGGTAAAGCCGGCGAGCCTAGTGTATGAGATCAAAAATCAACATATTAAAGTAGGGGTTCCGTTCAACTACTAGTAATCATGAGTGATAGTGATAATAAATTACCCAAATGGCTAATTTTTTAGTCATCGACCACTCGTCAGCATACAATGCTATTATTATGAGACTGTTGATATGAAAATCAAAGATGGTTTCGGCACCATTTTGCTTACAAGTCAAATTCACCATGACATTAGGAGAATGTTACATACAAAGTAGACTAAATAGTGGTAAGGCAGTGACATATTTTTCCCCTCTAGTTGGCTTAAAAATAGCGGGGCATCAGCATAGAGGGAAGACAGTTGTATTACAGGCGAGTGGTCCTGAGGTTAATATCCTAAACAAGGAAATGGTGAATGTAGAGATCCTTAATATCAAAGAATAAGATAAATCCAACAAGTTGAAGCCATTAGATGAAATGGAACAAGTGGAAATATACCTTGGAGATTGTTGGCGTTGATAGGCTCGATTTACTTCAACCGTTATGAATTGTCAAGTGGTGGAGAAGTTGGATTTTGAGTGATTTTGTGGGAGATAAAAATTGGACAATGGACACAAGGATTTATAGTGGTTCGACCTTCTAACAAGCACCTACATCCACTACCTTAGTTTCCCACTAAGGATTTCACCAAATTCACTCTTGAATTTCTTCCCCTTTTCTAGGCTAAGGAGGCAACATTTACACACCCAGAGCTTGAGTAAACCCACTTTACAAGAGAATTTTGAGCAAACTTGAAATCCCTCACTAGGTAGATAGTTTGCACTCTTAAACTCACTCACCCAATCCTAAACACTTGAGCAAATTTGACAATTTTGGCTCACAACTAGAAATGTATGATTTAAGCTCTAAAGACAATTTGACATCATATTGTTGTTACAACTGAAGTATTAACCATCTCTTGATGCTTGGAGGTTCCTTTTATACTCCTAATCGAGTTTGTAGCCGTTGAGAACCGTTGGGGTTGAATTAAAGCCGTTGAAGCCTTTATTTCCTACCATAAATGCAATTCTGCAGCTTAGCATATCGATACCCTCAAATCTGTATCGATATGATCCCGATAAGGAAATAGTCGTTGAGAACTTCCAGCTGGCGTGTATCGATACCGTGGCAAGCGTATCGGTACAGTCCTGCAATTTAAAAGACCATTGGGAAAATGACCGTTTGGGGTAGCTGAACGTATCAGTATGTGATACAACTGTATCAGTACGCAAACTAGACGTTGGGTATTTAAAGCAAATCGTATGGATACAGACAAATCGTATCGGTACAGGTTTTGGCTTCTGGAAAATTGTTGTAGCTAAAACCCTAAAGGGTATCGATACGGTTACATTAAAAGCTTGGTTTTGACTACTTTAAATGCACTTTAAATTATTCCAAAGACTTATAAAACCCTTGAACAGATTCTCCCCTTTAGTGTTTTAAAAATGAATAAGAGATTTTAAAATTTTGAAATTAAAGCTCCCCTTATCCTCTTGAAAAATCAAAGAAAAATCAAATTTTCAAACAACCATTTCTCTCCCTTTTTTTTTATATAAAAATAATTTAGAAAAATTAATCTCAAAATAACATATGAGGTTTAAAAAAATTGACACAATTAAGACTTTTGGTTTTAAAATTGGCTCCCCCTTACTCAAAGCATCAAACAATGTTAGTCCAACATATATGATTAAACTAGTTGAATTAAAAGAAATAAAACAAAAACAAAAATGAATTCAACTAATTTTACCACACTTGAATCCAAGGGAGGATGTGAAGCCTTCCTTCTTCAAGTGCTATCTTTGTGTGCATGGAGCTCCCCCTCAAATTTGGACTTCTTCATCACTCTACATCACACCTAAACAAGACAATCAAGTAATTTTTGGTATCCAAATTGCTTTGGATCCATAAACGTTAGTAGCACATAAATTTGTCCCCTTAGGAATCCATTTTTCAATTTCATCCTTTTTATTTGAAGTACTTAGTCCTTTTGGTACCCAAGTACTTCTAAAAACTTTACCATTCAAAAATCTAGGGGCACTAGATTGTCTTACATAAAAATTTGATTTTCCCAAATTGTTTTTCTTTTGAAGTTCATTGAAAATCAAATCTTTTTCCTTTTTAAGATCATCAACTTCTTTTTGATGACATTTTTCCATCGTTTGAATCAAATTTTGTAAAATTAAAACGTTAAGTTCAAAATCTTTAATTTTTGCTTCAAACTCTAGATTTGTTTTGGAAAGCAAATCATTTTCCTTTTACAAATTTGAAAGCAATTTTTTTTTGTTTTTAGAAAATGATGCCTTAAATTCCAAAAGCAAATCATCATAGGCATCTTGTAACCCATCAAGTGTATAAGAATTTGAAATAGATGAGTTAGAAGTTACCTCCCCCTCATTGAGGATCATGAAAAATATGTGGGCTAACTCATTATTGGTGGAGTCTTCATCACTCCATGTCGCCACGTATGCTTTCTTTGAAGATGATCCATTTTTGTTGGACTTGTGGGAACCCTTCACCTTCTTCTTCGATTCATGCTTGGATTTAGCCATCCCGCTCTTCATGAATCGAGTGAATTTCTTGAAGAGATGAACCATCTCTTCATCTTCACTTTCCTCCTCGCTCAAATAAACATATTGGCATGTAGAGGATTTGAGAGCAACGACACTCGCGTTGATGCCTAGCTCCATGATTTTCTTCTTCCCCCATCTTCTTTATCTCTTCCTTCTTCCTCCCCTCTTCTTTTTCTTTCTTTATTATTTCATGAGTGAGAAGAGACCCCATGAGTTCATCTAGCTTCAAGGTCTTGAGATTGTTGGCTTCGATGATGACGGTCTTCTTTGAGTCTCACGACTCAGGAAGAGAATAGAGAAGCTTTCGGACAAGCTTTTCTTCCGAATGATTTCTCCATAGCCTTTGAGTCTATTTGTGATGGTGGAGAATCTATCGAACATCTTTGTGATGTCTTCATCTGGTTCCATCTTGAAGTTCTCATACTCGTGGTTGAGGAGGTCGATCTTGGTCTCCTTTACTTCGTTTGTTCCCTCGTATGTAACTTCAAGCTTGTCTCATACTTCCTTGGCATCTTCGCAAGAGGACATCTTCTCATAAATTTTGGGGCTCAATGCACAAAAGAGGATGTGCAAACCCTTGCAATTTAACTCCATCTTCTTGCGATCATCCACACTCCATTTTGCCTTGCTTCGTTCTGGCACATAAGGACCCTCTTCAGCAATATCCCAAAGCTTGTGGTTTTTGGATTTGATGAAGAACTTCATTCTAATCTTCCAATGAGCGTAGTTGGTCATGTCAAAGAAAGGTGGCTTGTCGATGGATTGCGCCATCTGACCGGTTGATTAAATTGTTGTATCAAGCTTCCTGAATCACCTCAATAGGATGTTAATCCTCTTCGATTGAGCCTCTTTCTGATACCAATTGTTGGGCTTGATAGGCTCGATTTACTTCAACCGTTATGGATTGCCAAGTGGTGGAGAAGTTTGATTTTGGGTGATTTTATGGGAGGTAAAAATTGGACAATTGACACAATGATTTATAGTGGTTCGGCCTTCTAACATGCACCTATATCCACTACCTTAGCTTCCCAATAAGGATTTCACCAAATTCACTCTTGAATTTCTTCCCCTTTTCTAGGCTAAGGAGGCAACCTTTACAAACTCAAACCTTTCTAACCCAAAGCTTGAGTAAACCCTCTTTACAAGAGAAATTTGAGCAAACTTGAAATCTCTCACTAGGTAGATAGTTTGCACTCTTAAGCTCACTTATCCAATCCTAAACACTTGAGCAACTTTGACAATTTTGGCTCACAAGTGTTGTCTATACTAGAAATGTACAATATAAGCTCTAAAGACAATTTGACATCATAATGTTGTAACAATTGAAGCATTAACCATCTCTTGATGCTTGGAGGTCCCTTTTATACTCCTAATCGAATTTGTAGCTGTTCAGGATCGTTGGGGTTGAATTAAAGCCATTGGAGCCTTTATTCCCACCATAAATGCAGTTCTGTAGCTTAGCATATCGATGCCCTCAAATTCGTAACGATATGATCCCGATAAGGAAATAGCCGTTGAGAACTTCCAGCTGGTGTGTATCGATACACGTGGCAAGCGTATCGGTACGACCCTGCTATTTAAAAGACCATTGGGAAAATGACTGTTTGGGGTAGCTGGGTGTGTCGGTACGCGATACAACCGTATTTGTACGCGAACTAGCCGTTGGGTATTTAAAGCAAACTGTATGGATACAGGCAAATCATATCGGTACGGGTTTTGGCTACTGGAAAATTACTGTAGTTAAAACCCTAAAGGGTATCGATATGGTAGCATACCGTAACAGTACGATTACATTAAAAGCTTGGTTTTGACTACTTTAAATGCTCTTTAAATTATTCCAAAGCCTTATAAAACCCTTGAACATATTTTCAAGTTGTTTTGACTAAAAGCTTACTTTAAAATCTTTTCAATTTTGTCCAAATCATTTTTCAATTATTATATCAAAAGATTTAGTTCTACAAAGATTATTCAAAGATAACCAGGATAGCATCGAGTTTGGACAAATATCACATGAGAAGGATAATAAAGTTTCTAAGGATCAATGTGGATTTATTCGCTTGGTCTGTTGTGGACATGCTTGGTATAGATCCGAAGATAATCATGCATTCCTTTTAGGTAGATCATATAGTTAAACCTATCAGGAAAAAGAAGAGGAAGTTTTCTAAAAAAAGGTATAAACAGAAAGGCAACAAACAAAAAAGTTGTTGGCAACAATATTTATTAAGGAAGTTAAATATCCATAGTGGTTGTCCAATGTAGTAATGGTGAAAAAGTAGAGTGGGGAATGGGGAATATGTGTCGATTTCACTAATCTCAACAAAGCGTATACTAAGGATAATTTTTGTAACACCCCTACTTAAAATAAAAAAAATGAATGAAATTTAATTTGGAAATAGAAAATGGAGTGAGAAAAAGAATAGTAATTTGCTGCCAAGGGGAATTGAACCCACGGCATTAAACTTCATAAACCAAGTGCCCAACCAATTAAGCTATACAAGCTCTTGGTTATAATCTACACCCAATTATTATTAAGAAGTCCTTGAAGGTCTAAAATAATAAAATAAACAAAATATCCCACCTTGTAACACCCCAATTTTGGGCTTAGAAGTTTTGGGTTTGGACCGGACCGGTCGGATTTTCGGTTCGAATATAAAAGGTGATTTTTAGGAAAGCCTAGTTCGGGTTGCATTAAAAATATGGAAAAATGTCTTAAAATTCTCTTTTATTATATACAAGAGAATGTTGGAATCAATTTTACAAAATAAGGTTTGGAAGTGTGACATTTTGGGTTAGTGACCAAAATGTAATTTTTGAAAACTGTGAGACTGTTTTAAAAAGGATTGAAACTTTGAATCTTTAAGGAGCTATTTACCCAATAGGAGTTTCTCCAGATTTTTCTAAAATATTAAATGATTAATTAAGGGTTTTTAAAATAAAAGAAAAGGGAGGGAAGATATTTTGGCATTTTTCCAACTAACTTTTCCTAAATTTCATTTTCATTTTCTCTCATCTTTTCTCTCAAACCAAACACATTTCTCCAGAGCTTTTTCCTCTGATTTTGACATCCAAACATGAGATTTTAATCCTATTTTGATCTCTAATCATCTCTTCAACAAAACCTTTGCATTTGCTCTTTGGATTTTCAAGAATCTTGGTTCCACAAAGGGAGAAACTCAAGTTTGGAGGTAAGAACGTCCTTCTCCTCTAAACTCTCAGTTCTTTACTGAAATTCCCAAGTTCTCAATCCTTGATTTATGTTTTATTAAAGGTTTTACAATTGAACTCTTGATCTTGGCTTTAAAATGCAAGATTTGGTTGATTTTTGGTAAAATTCGTATGATCTATTTGGGCAGTGTTTTGAGGTGTCTTTTTGATGTTAAATGAATGTTAAATTGATGAGAAATTGAGGTTTAATCAATGCAATCCCGAATAGGTTGATTTTCCTAAGTTTTGCTTGAGTTTTTGTTGGTTTTTGGAGTGATCTTGATAATCTGTTATAGCTGGAGGTATAAGGACGTGTTTGGGATCATTTTGAATGTTAATTGATGTTTATAAATGGTTAGAAGTGATGGATCTTGGCTGGGTTAAGTTTTGGAAGTGTTTGGAGGTGATTTCGGTTGTGTTTGGTAGCCGAAATGTTGGTTTTGCAAAGAGCAGCGAGTTTAGGTGTGTTGCTGGTGTTTTTAATGCATTATGATGCATTAATCCTCTGTTGTTGTGTGCTTGAAACAGGGGAGATTGATCTGTGAGCATTAGAGGTGGTGTGGAAGGTTTCAGATGCTTGGAAGGCTTGTTGGCTAGCCTTGTTTTGTGTATCGGTGAGTGAAGTTGGGTTTTCAGCTTTTAAACCAAGGTTTGAAGGTTTTGGGAGCTTAGTTTAAGTCTAAACAACTTTGCTAAGCTCAAGAGTAAGTAAATGGAATTTCTCTCTTGGTTGTGTTATGAAATGGTTTTTAAAGCACTTGTGATTGTTGGATGCAATGCATGTGATTTGCATGTTTTAAATTCTGTTTTGAAAGCATATTTTAGCATGGTTTAATGCTGGTTTTGAAAGCCATGTGTGAAGGATGCTCAAGGTAAGAGATCCTTGGTTTTGTACATTGGAATTGTGGAATTTATGCATAGTGTTGCATGTTGTTTAATGGCTTTATGTAATGCTTCAAAAACAGTGGATTGATGATGGTAAATGGTGGTTTTTGCATTTTGGTTATGCTTGTAAAACAATGGATTAATGTGGTAAGATGGTTATATTAGCAAGTGATGTAAGTGGTTCTTGGTTACTTAAATCGGATATAGTTAGCCGGCTATAGGATTGGGTGCACCGTGAATAAAGTCGCCTTGGATGTGGAGTGGTTGTGAGTGAACCGGTAACTCCATCCAAGTACACTAACGAGATGGTTAAGAACACCATGGTGGTTAAAATTCCATGGGTGGGTCTTGTGTTAAGGTCATAATGGTGGTTAAAATTCCATTTGAGGACCTTGGGTAAGCAAAGGTTATAATGGTGGTTAAAATTCCATTTGAGGACCTTGTGCTTGTTAAGATCACAATGGTGGTGTAAAGTCCATGTGTGGATCTTGTGAAGTATGTCCCGGATCTCGTTAGTGATGTTATACAACTACCAATGGATAATGTTAAGGTCATATGGTGGTTAAAATTCCATATGAGGACCTTGTGAATGTTAAGGTCATATGGTGGTTAAAATTCCATATGAGGACCTTGTGAATGTTAAGGTTATATGGTGGTTAAAATTCCATATAAGGACCTTGTGAATGTTAAGGTTATATGGTGGTTAAAATTCCATATGAGGACCTTGTGAATGTTAAGGTTATATGGTGGTTAAAATTCCATATGAGGACCTTGTGTATGGTAAGGTCAAATGGTGGTTAAAATTCCATTTGGGAACCTTGGGATTGGTAGTGTGTATGAAGCGTGGGGACAACGCTTGTGATCCGCGTATCCGATTGGATGTTGAGTTGAAAAGTGGATATGGTTTATCACTTGGAAGCCAATATAATGTTCTTGAATGTAATGAAGCATAAGATGCTTGAAATGATGCATGCTTGCATGAGAGGTGTATAATGATCTATGAATGCATGTATTACTTGTTAGCTTGAACAAGTGTTGATTATCTATTGAGAATGGTGCATGTGTGCATGAAATCTCTTTAGTGCATTGAAGTCTTGCGAAGACTTGTTTTTAAAGGCATGTGATGCAAATATTGATGGTGTGGTTCATATGTTGCATTTGTTTAATGCACGTGTTAGATTGAATGAGTAAATGGTTTAAAGGTTTCTTGCTTTGAAATGATTTTCAATGTATGAGAGAAGTATGATGTGAAGTGGAAGTGTTTTCCAAGGATTTTGTATTTAACCTTGCATATGATGTTTATGCATGGAATGGTTAAATTGATGGTTTTGCAAGTTTGTGCTTTGAAAAGGTTTACTTAGCTTTTCTAAGCTAAGGGTTGGTTTTTATGTTTGAGCAATGCATGATTTTAAGCATGTTGTTGAAAAGGGTTTTCAAACATTGCTTTGGTTTATCGAATTGTGTTTGCTTTTAAAAGTGGTTTTATGACTCGCTGCATTGATGGTGTTTTGGTTTTGAGCATTCCTCACTAAGCATTATGTGCTTACGCTCCTTTTTGTCCATCAATGCAGATCTTTGAAGTTGGAACAGCGAGAAGCAGGGGATTCAAGGAAAACTCCACTTGAGATGTATGTCTCGGTTAATAGCTATAGATAATAAAGGCAATGGGGGAAGAATCTCTTATGTTGATGTTTAATGAGATTGTGTATGTTGGACAAGTTTGGTTTATGGCTTTGAACTATGTGGTTTAACGCTTGCAACGTTTGAATCATCTTATGCTTAAGTCGATATGTTATGATTCTTGTTTTAAAAGCATGTTTGAGTGTTGGATATGTTGAATGAGTTGGTGCACCTAGGGGTGGTATTGTATCTAGATTTTGATGCGATTATGTTCCTTGAGTGTTGGATAACTTGCTGGTACGATTTGGTTGCCTTTGGAGCATGTTTGATGGGTCAATCGTGTGTTAAACCAGCAACTTTTCTGCAATCTGGGCAGCCTGTTTCGGAACAGGTGCTACCGTATCGGAACGGGGGCCTGAAATGGCCTGGGCGTTCCGAAACGGAAGGAACTGTTCCGGAACGGTTTGGCCACTGCCAGGCCCTGTTTCGGTACCAGTTTCAGAACGGTCCCGTGTTTCGGAACAGGTCCTCCCTGTTTCGGAACACTCGACCGTTGGGCACTGAAATTGTTGGTTAAATGTTTTGAAACCTTTGCGTTTTGGTCCTGAACTTTGTATATGCAATTGGATGAGTTTGAGATGTCCGTTTGAGCTGAAATTTGACAGAGAAGCATAAAACATGACTAATTTCATATTGGTAATTCAAAAGTAGGTTAAGTCCTTGTAATTTTCAGAATTTACAATTTGGTCCCTAATTCCTTAATTTGTGCAATTGAGTCCATGAATGTTCTCTGATTGTTATGATCTTTGTGTATGCTGATCTTGTGAACATATCTAGGGTTAATATGCATCTAGACAAGATGAAAAAGAAAAAAAAGGGTCGTTAATCAAGGTTGACTTTCGGGTTGACTTTGGTTTTCCCCGTGTAAACTTCTTAATTCGGTTCAACCGTCTGGGCCGGGTTAAGGGGGTTACACACCTACCCTTTGTAATGACATTTAATTAGGGACCATCTACCCTCAAAAGGGTAACTGATCCTTCACCGTCCCTAAACCCATCCTCGACAACTATACTAATCTCCCTCACCGCCGCACCGTATCGTGCACTGCCAACCTCACCGGAACCGCCGTGGCATCCCGACCAAAACCCCTCAAGCCACGCACACAATAGCTGCGTTAATCACCGACAATCAAAGGAAAGGGATTCATCGAACTTAGGGTTAAACCTTTTCGTGTTTTTTGAGTTTTTCGACCACCATGATCGTCTAATTGAGGTACCAGCACAACCGTTGAACCCCTCGTCCCAAACCGAGCAAAACCTATACCACCGAACGTCGAACAGTTGCCGTTTAGACCATCGTCGGAGCTACAACAGTCGGTTGAGCTTCTGGACGATTCAATAAGTTTGGTGAGTATTCCGATCTATTTCTGAGTATTTTAGAAATGTAAAGGAAATTTAGGATGTTATTTTTCATTTTGGGGTGTTTTCCGGCCGTCTAAGGCTGAACGTGGGCTTCACGCGCTGTCCAGGGCGATTTCCAGCCGCCTGGACGGTGGCCGTTGAACTGGCCGGCCCGGACCCGGCCTGGTCCCTTGATCGATCCGACCCAATTTCTAAACTAGTTCGAACTGGTAAAAATTAAACCGGGACCTTTAATTAAATAATAGGCCAACCTGCTTGGCCCAATAACCGACCTGACCTGTTGACCGACCTGCCTCGTTGACACAGTGAGTCAAGTTGCCCGAGTCAACCCAGTGAGTCAACTCGGTTAACCAGTGACGTCAGCGTTGACTTGACCACTGACGTCAACTTTGACATTGACTAAAAAGTCAACTTTTTCCAAAAACTCCTATTTTATGTTTTTCGACGTTCTGAGTCTCATTTTGATGCTCATTTCGTGAAATTCTGACCCGGAAGCCTCCGAATCTGACCTTGAACCCGAACTTGTATATGTACTTAATTAATCAGTTAAGAGTAACGTGAATAAAGACTGAAATAGAAATTTGTGTAATAGAAGGAATTCACGGTTCCTTGAATACGAGATATTGAGGGACGTCAAATTCGGGTTCAAGAGTGATCAAATGTCAATTTTAAAGATCGAACGATATAACAAGGATTCAAGGTAATACATTACTACCTCTTGTATGCTTTATGAACATGTTGGTATTCATTAATGCATGCATAAATATGATGATGAGTACTGTTAATTTTGCTTAAGTCAAACTAGATATGAAAATGAGTATGATAATCTAGATAAGATTGCAATGCTTGAATGAGAAGATTAATAAATAAAAAGGATCTGGAGTTTAATAAGTAACTAATAAGGCAATTAATCTTCAATTTTGGTTAATAGTGTCAAGTGATTAAACGTAAAAAATATTTGGATATGAAATTACAAAAATACCCTTGAGATATAAGAATGACTAAATACCCTTGGAATTGGAAGGGATATTGAAATTTACACTAGATATGGTAAAATAACCTAATTCATCTGAAAACCTCGAACTACTTGGAAAATTATGGAAACAAGATTTAAACCTTCAAGATTGTGAGGTGTTAGGTTTCCTTGAGTTTGGAATGACTCTCCGAATATAGATTTACGGGAAACTATCCATACCTCTGAATTAATCAAGCGACTCAAAATACTGAATTGATTGAAATGACTAAAAGTATTGGAAATATTGTTATGATTAAATTGATCGGAAGGATCGTATTGACCAAAAGGTTGAAGTATCCTCATACACCGAGGTTTGCAAATTAACTGGAACGATGGATAAATCTTTGAGTTCTGAAATGAATGAAGTGATTGGAGGTACCAAAATTTCTTGAATGGCTAAAAAACCCACGGGTACTTAAATGATTGAAATACTATATATGGTTCAATTAACTGTTGGAGTATGCCCAAAGACCAATCATATGATGATTGAATAGACATACTATTTTACTAGATTTATCAAGTAATGGCATTGTCGTTATTATCATTTGGTATGTTTCTGTGCATCAAACTAACCATTGGATAATAATGTCCATATAATAATACGATTATTGTTAAATAGGATCCTTAGTTGAATATTATTACGTGTATGGACAATGATAATATATAAAGACTAATATGTGGTTGATTGATAACAAGTGTTGTCATTGACATAGAGATGTCAAAATCAACACATAAGTATTTGTTAGAGAACAACATATTCGATTGACCCGCTATGAGCATGTTTCTTGGGTAATTATGTGACAGTCACAACATTGCTCATGATAAACATATGTATAATCCTCAGACTTGAGATCAACATGATTTCAATATAAAGATTTACGTATTTTGACATAGTTAAACGTGTGTCGTAACTGACTACATTATAAAGCTGATGATTGGATACGTAATGACCTATGTAGTGAAATATGGTTGATCAAGAAAGGATTTGTCCCTCCTACATAATGGGAGAAATATCTTCGGCCACTTGATTGAGTGAGATTAGAAAATGCATGGCCATGCTCGAATATTATGATATGAGATATCATAGAGATTCGTTTATAATAATCTACTCAAGTCATCAAGAAACACTAGATGGACAATGCAAATGTGACTAATCCATGACTTGTGTTAATCTAAGATATAAAAGACAAAAGGATGAAATACATAAAGGAAGTTTATTAAAGAATTAGGAAAGTCAAACCATGACTTCATGCAACTTAGGTAGCAATAATGTATTGCTAGATGCCACTCATTGTTTGTAAAATTAGAACAGTTCTAATTTTGCTGCTAACGTTGCATGAACCTTCAAGGGTCACACCCTTCGAATGAAACGAACAAAAAAAATTGGAAACCATACTCGCTATTTTAGGGAGGTTGCCGAAAATAGGCATTAGATTCTACATAATTAAAAATATTTATTTAAATATATTTAAATCCAAGTAAAGATAGAATGGGATTCAATATAATAAAAATATATATTTGGATTAAATATAATGTATATTTAAATCCATGTTTTATGTAGAATAAGATTCTACATAATTAAATATATATATTTCATTTAATATTATTAAATATAATGTATATTTAATATAAACCAATTTCAAGTAGAATTAGATTCTATGAATTTTTGTTGAACTTGGATTTAAGGAATTCAACTAGAATTAAGTCTCTGAATACTATTTAAAGGGACAAGGGTTAGCAACCAAATCATCCCTCATCCTCCTCTTGAAGATTTCGACAACACCCCTAGGGATTCCCCACTAGAATTCGCCATATCCCAGAAAGCTCTCTGAGAAGCTGTTCGATATTTTTCTGGTGTTCTACTTGCCCCTTGGAAAATCCCTGAAGGTTCCCTTGCTCGATTACAAGTCCCGGTTGAACTCCTGGTCAATTTCAGACTCCCTCAGGAATCCCTGGAGGGATTTCGACTTCTCCCTGGAAGGTGTTCAAACCTGTTGAAATTTATCCCTAAGTGTTAGGGAGGCGGAAACTTTGTTCGTTTTGTTCGGGTGGACTCCATAGAGGTTGTTGTGAACCTGTGACGATTCTGGTTTTACTTGACGTGGTTATTCCGACATACCGTCGGTTTTCCAGTTTCCAAAGTTTTAAAAGGTAACTCTTCATCTTTTCACCCCGGATTCGTTCCTGTACATGGATCCTGGTTGGATTACGTCGGATTAATTTTTGGGACTTAAATTCGGACTTAAATTCTTGGGTGATGTTTATGTATGAGATGCATGTTGTTTGATTCGATTTAGATATTTATCGTTTATCGTATCTCACCTAATAAAGACTTATTTCAATTATCACTAAATGATTAAGGGTTAATCATAACTATGTTAGGTTGCTTCAATGTTAAATGTTAACATGTTGAGACTAATAGTTAGTCTAGAGAACAAGTAGTTGTTCGTAGTTTCATAGATTTATGAAATCTCTGAAAGGGCTTCTAATTTGATAAAAGTTATAAAACTATCTTTCACGGTGAATCCATAAGAGTTATGGTTAGACGTTATGAAAAATGCATGTCTAGGATTGGCATCATCAAAGACCTGGTACTTATGTGTGCCTAGTGCTCCACCTCTCTTTCATGTTGATCTACTTGGTGCATTTGTTCATTAACGCAAATGGTTTATGAAACCTCGTGATCCTTCTTTGGCCCATTAGCCGCAACATAGGGATAATCAGTTTAAAACTCCGTAAACACGTCGTTACTTTGTTCGCACGATGTTTGAAATGCATGTTAGATTGCACGGTGTTTGTTTTGCACGGTTATAGCCCATAGCCTTTATAGTTTTGGTTTTTATAAATACGGCCTGCGTGTCGTGCCTTTCTCTATCTTATATTGTACTTCTCTTCTCATCTCACTCCCTCAAATGTAACACAAGTTTCTGAAAAATTGTAAATACTCATGGAGATAAAGCAAGAACCAAGGTAGCAGCGTGGTGGGCCTTCCCTAGTGTACCGGGCGTTTCAGAAGTAGATTCTATCTTCAGTAGAATGGTCCTCCCTTTGGCTTGGGACGGGTCGCCTTAGGTTAAGAAGGGTTATAATCATTGCATATTTATTTACCGCTTATATTTACCTTGTATGTGATGCAATGGATGTTTTATAAGCATGATTAAACATAGTTCTATTGATAGGATCAATGTTAAAATGATGAGATAATTAAGTAAATCCCTCACTATAATTCTAAGTCTGTTTTAACCATCTAATATTTACCCTCGTTAAAGCTTCGATCGATATAATGCGAGCTTTGCCAAAGCAATGTCACATTTATCTATCTTAGTTAAACGCGGAGAATAAGCCAGTGATATTCGCCGGTTGAGATATTGGTATTGACTTAGCTGGGTTGTTCTAATAGGATTAGAAAACCTAGTGGTTAAAAGTTTTGGATAATCATAAGATGATTTAAAGAACAAGAGTTGTTCGCCAAAAGATGAGGAATTACATGAGATGTAATTAGTAAGGTGTTACTTACCTAAATAACCATTTTCTAATAGACTGGCCAAAGCTGATTTAGGAATGGTGAAATACGGATCCTCACTCACTAGAAAAACTATCGAAACGTTTTTCCAAAATTAAAACTAGAGGGTTTTTAATTTTGAAGAAAATAATGGGAGTAAATTTATAGTAAAGACCTATCTATAAATTTTAAAATTTAGTAAAACTTATATAGCATATTTTCTTTGTTGTAGAATTAATGGAAAATAATACTCTATCTCTGCGATATATCCTTGAGAAGGATAAGCTCAATGGCATAAACTTCCTTGAATGGTTCCGTAATTTGAGAATTGTTCTCAAACAGGAAAAGAAGAAATATGTCATTGAAGAACCTGTTCCTGATGAACCGGTTGCCACTGCTTCCAGAGCTGACAAAGACAAGTTTAAGAAACACATGGACGACATGCTGGGTGTCGGTTGTCTTATGCTTGCATCCATGACCCCTGAGCTTGAGAAGCAACATGAGGACATGTTAGCTTATGATATGATTCAAAATCTCAAGGAGATTTATGAAGGGCAAGCTCGTCAAGAGAGGTACGAGACCTCTAAAGCTCTGTTTCAATGCAAGATGAGTGAGGGATCTCCCGTAGGACCTCACATCATCAAAATGATGGGCTACATCCAAACATTGGAGAAGCTCGACTTTCCGCTGAAAGACGAATTAGCTACTGATGTCATCCTACAATCGTTGCCGGATAGTTTCAATCAGTTCGTCCTTAATTTCAATATGAATGAAATTAACAAGACGCTGCCACAGTTGCTCAACATGTTGAGAACTACTGAAATCAACCTAAAGAAGGTAGGACCTAAACCCGTTCTGATGGTCCGCAAGGGCAAGAAGAAAGGTAAATCGGCAGCAAAGTTTAAAGGTGATGGTAAGACCAAAACCGATGGAAAGGAGGCATTGAAACCTAAGAAGTGAATCAAGAAGGATGGAAAATGTTTCCATTGCGGCAAGACCAGACATTGGAAGAGAAACTGCCCCACACACCTACAAGAAGTCAAGAAAGCAAAAACGAGTGAGGCATCAACCTCAGAGGCTTCAAATGAGAAGGCATCATAATAGACATGGACCTGCGAATGGAAATAAAGCAAGAGTTGCTACATCATCCATTTGGACATGTGTTTTTGCTTAAATAGATTGTTTTAGTTTTTAAGATTATTATTTTGTGCCTAAGTTTTAGTTATCTTGTAAGGACAAGATATTTTAATTTTGAGATTATTTAAATAAATGTTATTCTTTCTTATGGCACAACGAATCAATGATCTTTAAACTAATCAAATCAATAATATTTATAAGATAAATAAAACAAATGACTAATCTCAAACTCGTAAAAAGTATTAAGGTAATTTGATGAGATCAAATTCAAGAATACTTAAAGTTTGATGAACTTTCTAAGAATATGGGATTGTCCCATAATTAAAGCCCACAAGGGGAACGAAAAGTCTTTGAAAGAGAATCAAATATGTTAGACATGTTTTGATTCTATTCAAGTCATTTTCGACTTCTTTACACACTAGAAAAACAACTCTCATACTTAATCGTTTTTTTTTTCGAAACGTCATATAAGATATGTACTAAGAATTGTTCTAGAACACCTTTGAAGTTTTAAGGTTACTTACATGTTAAAATGTTTACAAAGTTCGAACCTTAAAAACCCCCATTTGTTGTTTATCCTAATGAGAACAAAGCGTTTGTTTCTCAAACGAGAGTTTATCTTGAAAGGGATTAATTCTCACAAAGGGATATTATTTCTTCAACTTTAACGAGAACAAAATATTTGTCTATCTAATGATAGTTTATCTCGAAAGAGAATACTTATCACTAAGGGATTTCATTTTTCAACGAGAACAAATGTTTGTTGCTCAAACGGGAGTTTCTCTCGAAAGAGATTACCTCTCACAAAAGAAAAAAAATGGAATTTGTAATGTGAAGAAATTTTAGACAACAAATTTATGAACCAAAGATTGAGAATGTTCCACAAATGATCAAGGAACATTGGAATAAAACACAACCATTGTGTTGATCCTTAAGAGAATACCATATACTTGAGATATATGGATTTCTCACTATCCGTACATAGAAACACTCTTCTTTTCGGATCAAGATAAAGACTGGGTCTTATCAGAAAGCAATGGTGAGCCCAAAATTCGAGAAATAGCTAAGAGCTATGAGATATGAGATGGAATCCATGTCTAAAACCAAGTATAGACTTTGGTTACCTAAAAGGGTAAAACCTAAGAGGTATGGATGAGTTTTTCAAAAAAAGGAAAAACCGACATGGATGACAAAACATACAAAGGATGATTCGTCGCTAAAAGTTTTCGACAAACTTCATAGTATAGACTATGATAAAGAATCTTCCTTGTAGCTATGTTTAATCCATCTTAATCTCACTTGCAAGTAGTTACATACGATGATTATGGAATCAAATAAAGGAATGTCAAAACCACTTTCCTAAGGGAAAACTTGAAACAGATGTGTACATGACACATCTAGAAGGTTTTGTCACTCCAGTAAACACTTGGAAGGTATGTAAGCTACAAAGGTCTATCCGTAGACTAAGGCAAGCTTCTCGAAGTTGGGATATTCGTTTCAGAAGATACAATCAAAAGGATTGGTTTATCTAGAAACAAAGGGGAGTCTTGTTTTCAAAAGAGCTAGTGCGAGCATTGTTACTTTCCTAAGTATTGTATGTAGATGACATACTCATCAAAAGGAACTAAAGATCGCAATCCGTTTTGCATTAATAAAAGATACTGCGAGTTAGCAACATGGGACAATATCTAACTCTAAAACATAGGCTGAATGTATTACAGTTGACATAGCAATAAATAAAGATGTTTGGATCTAAAGGGTTCACTTCTGAACTAAGAGTTGTTCCAAGCATATTAGATGTTACATAACTCTGTTATGATGGAACATTTGCGTAAGCAAATAAAACCCATATCTCATCAATAAATCCAAACATATTCTAAAGTGCTTACATCTTGGAGATGTGAAAGTATGCAACATACACACAAAGGTGATAACTTTGTCAACTCCATGACAAAGCTTTTGATAGAGCATAAGCATGTCAGTTACACTAAGCCATATCATATTAGATACGAGAATGATTGGTCTTAGTGCTAGTGCGAGATTGTTGGAGTATGCCCAAAGACCAATCATATGATGATTGAATAGACATACTATTTTACTAGATTTATCAAGTAATGGCATTGCCGTTATTATCATTTGGTATGTTTCTGTGCATCAAACTAACCATTGGATAATAATGTCCATACAATAATACGATTATTGTTAAATAGGATCCTTAGTCGAATATTATTACGGGTATGGACAGTGATAATATATAAAGACTAATATGTGGTTGATTGATAACAAGTGTTGTCATTGACATAGAGATGTCAAAATCAACACATAAGTATTTGTTAGAGAACAACATACTGGATTGACCCGCTATGAGCATATTTCTTGGGTATATATGTGACAGTCACAACATTGCTCATGATAAACATATGTATAATCCTTAGACTTGAGATCAACATGATTTCAACATAAAGATTTACGTATTTTGACATAGTCAAATGTGTGTCGTAACTGACTACATTATAAAGACTAATGATTGGATATGTAATGACCTATGTAGTGAAATATGGTTGATCAAGAAAGGATCTTTCCCTCCTACATAATGGGAGAAATATCTTCGACCACTTGATTGAGTGAGATTAGAAAATGCAATGCCATGCTCGAATATTATGATATGAGATATCATAGAGGTTCGTTTATAATAATCTACTCAAGACATCAAGAAACACTAGATGGACAACGCAAGTTTGACTAACCCATGACTTGTGTTAATCTAAGATATAAAAGACAAAATGATGAAATACATAAAGGAAGTTTATTCAGGAATTAGGAAAGTCAAACCATGACTTCATGCAACTTAGGTAGCAATGATGTATTGCTAGATGCCACTCATTGTTTGTAAAATTAGAACAATTCTAATTTTGCTGCTAACGTTGCATGAACCTACAAGGGTCACACCCTTCGAATGAAACGAACAAAAAAATTTGGAAACCATACTCCCTATTTTAGGGAGGTTGCCGAAAATCCCCTATGGGATAGGGGAAATCGGTAACTCCCTTAAATGTGAATAATATTGGATAAATATTGTATTTATCAAATATTATTTAGAGTATGGAAAATATTTAGAGACTTAAATATTATAGAATAAGATTCTAGAAATTTAAATATATATTTGGAATTTATATAATGTATATTTAATTCCAAGTTTAGATAGAATGAGATTCTATATAATAAAAATATATATATTTGGATTAAATATAATGTATATTTAAATCCATGTTTTATGTAGAATAAGATTCTACATAATTAAATATATATATTTCATTTAATATTATTATATATAATGTATATTTAATATAAATCAATTTCGAGTAGAATTATATTCTATGAATTTTGGTTGAACTTGGATATAAGGAATTCAACTAGAATTAAGTCTCTGAATACTATTTAAAGGGACAAGGGCTAGCAACCAAATCATCCCTCTTCCTCCTCTTGAAGATTTCGACAACACCCCTAGGGATTCCCCACTAGAATTTGACATATCCCAGAAAGCTCTCTGAGAAGCTGTTCGATATTTTTCTGGTGTTCTACTTGCCCCCTCGCAAATCCTTGAAGGTTCCCTTGCTCGATTACAAGTCTCACTTGAACTCCTGGTCAATTTCAGACCCCCTCTGGAATCCCTGGAGGGATTTCGACTTCTCCCTAGAAGGTGTTCAAACCTATCGAAATTTATCCCTAAGTGTTAGGGAGATAGAAACTTTGTTCGTTTTGTTTGGGTGGACTCCGTAGAGGTCGTTGCGAACCTGTGACGATTCCGGTTTTACTTGACGTGGTTATTCTGACATACCGTCAGTTTTCCAGTTTCCAGAGTTTTAAAAGGTAACTCTTCATCTCTTCACCCCAGATTCGTTCCTGTACATGGATCCTGGTTGGATTATGTCGGATTAATTTTTCCGCTGCGCCACGGGGCGTGCCGACGTGACCCAACATTAACAAGAATGATGGATATCCTGAGCTTTAAAATTACTAAAATACCCCCTTGACTGGAATAAGTAAATTGCATTTGATAAAATTCTGGAAATGCCAATAAAGCTGAAAATGACTGAAATGCCCCTAAGGGTTGAAGCATGACTCATGTATGTCAATCACTCCGGATATTAATATAATGGTGGAAGTTTTTCCTGCACATAATATAAGTTCAACTACTCCGTGGCAAGTCTTGTGGTAAGATATGAAAACAACCTTTCAGATATACGATACAATCGGATATATTAGAAGGTTTGGTTAATACTGCTAGGTTGGGATATTTTAGTTTGAATGGTTTTGGAGGCTCGATAAACTTCTGGAAATCTTAAATATTGTAAATCGTAATTTTATCATTATTGAGATAAATTTAAAAATCACCACTAATAGTTAAATGACCAAAATGCCCTTGTTGACCAAAGTAATCAAAATAGCCCTGAATGTATCTGATATCCTTAAAGATCTCGACATAGAAATCTTTGAATGCCTGGTTGGAAACCTGACGAGCAAATAGAATTCCCGAGTCACTATTTATACCTTGTTGGTATAAATTACCAAAATGACCATAATGCCCTTGCAGACTTAAATTACTAAATCACTCATGATATATCTAAACTCCGAAAGATCTTGATGTATCAACTCCTGAATATCTGGTTTGAACCGTTCGTACGAACCCCCTTTTAATAGGGACCTCGTTTCTAAAATCTGTGCAAATTGTCAAAAGTTTAATGTGTTCCCTTCTGTAAATGCCAAGTATCTCCAAGAAATAAACTGTTCCACCTAGTGTGTTCCTTATGTGATATATGATTTATCGTAAATTGTTTTACCAGTTTATATGTTTTAGTAAACTGGACATGTGCACCTGTTTGATATGCTTGATTTCTCATATACATAAAATATTTTCTGGAATACGAATGATTATGATATATGTTTGATACATGCCATAGTACCCGATATGATAAGCATGATCTATGGTTACCGTAAATTAGCATTGAATGTGTTTATCAAGTATTATTTAATGGATTGTTACTATATACTATGACACAACCTGGACTGAATAGTAGGGGTACTTGGGTTATGATATGAAGTATCGTAAGGTTCGGCCCTGATCCGGTTGGTAATTTCCCCCGTATAAGGTTCCTAGCTTCGGCTAGGGTAATTCCGCCGGTATAAGGTTCCTACCATCGGCTAGGGTAATTCCGCCCGAGACTTGAGGTAATCCCTTAGGTCAGTACCTACGCCAATTAGGCTAGGTTAACACCTGTATAAGGTTCCTATGCTTCAGGTAGGGTAATTCCGCCCAAACCTAAGGTATTCCCTTAGGATGGTACCCATGCCCAATGGGCTCGGGTTAATGCCGTCATATGATATCGTCCAGGGGAACCGTATCATGGAGTATGGTTGGATGGTGAATAAAGAATTAAAATGAACTTTACTAGTATTACTTGGAACAAATGTATTCGAAATAAAAAGGTTACTACATTGTTATATTTCCTACATTAACGTTGCACTATTGGAACACACTAGACACTAAACTCTTTGTTTCCACCTTCGTAATTTATCAGCTTATATAATTCTCGTTTGTTGCTCGATGATTGATTAAAGAACAAGTATCGTTATTCTCAAGTATAACGCTACCTTGAAATAGCATAAAGGAAATGAAGACTGTTACTGCATGAAACATCATGAAAATGCTATGCCTACCATATATCTACATGAGCTTATAGCATCTTTTGGTAGTTCTGTATTACTAAGCTTTTTCAAGATCATGTTGTTTTTACCATCGCAGGTTAAAAGAATTTATCATGGTATTATCTCTGACATCAATTTTTGGAGTTCTCTCGGCATCGCTTTTAGAGTACGGTACTTGTACAGTTAGTGGGCATGTATGTCATGTATAGTTTTATGATAATGTCTGTAAAACGTTTTCTGAAACCCTGTTATATGTTTAAATGATTTTATGAAAGGGTACGTTAAACAAAAGTTTGTTTTGCAGTTTAATAAGTGTTTTGAGGAAAAAATGTTTTATGTGTATTTTTACTGTGGGTCGCTCTTGTAATCCTAATGTAACTCCCTAGGATCTGTGGTAATGCATAGGCGAATTTAGAGGTTACATTTAGTGGTATCAGAGCTTAGAGTTGCGTCTTCCTGGATAGATCATCCGATCGTATGTCATAGGATGTCTGGTCTATGCATGCCCCTAGATCATAACCGTACTCCACCAAGCCGGGACTCCGATGTCGATTCATTTCCTATAATAAGTGCAACTACCCGTTCTGTCCGTAATAGCTTATTTTGTACTGGTATTGCGTTCGTGCAGTGACTATATATGGTACGCAAATGGTGCAAGTATACACGTCGAACGAGTAATAAAGTGATGAGTGAGTATCATCTCCACAAGGATTGGAGGTATTCATGGTTGCTGTAACAATAAAGATTGAACTTTTTGCAGATGACAATGCTATAGTAAAGGAAATGAGGTACAATAATGCTAAAGCAAAACAGTGCAGAGAAAGATGAGATAACAATATGATAGACAGGTCCCCTTTCGTATGCGAAACTCACTACTGAATAACTTGCTGAGAACGATGGATAACCTAACTCAAGCTTCTTAACGATACTAAGGCTTTTCAGCTATCTTCTATGCTAGGTGGGATTTACTAAGAATGCTCATAAACTATCTCTAGCCAGGAAACTGAGAGTCAGAAATGCTACAGCCATACCTCTCGGTGTAAACTCTTAACATTCCCTTACCCTTCAAGTACTATCATTTTTAGCCCTTGAAACCTATCACTTATCTCTAAGGTAGGTTAGAGTCTGCCTCTCAACAGTCACTGCATTGCTTATGAGGGTTCTAGGGCTAGCTCTCTCGATTACTAACCCCAACATACACTTAAAGAACGACCAACTCTCGAAGGCGCTTAAGGTAAGGCCTATCTCTCAAAGCTCTTACAACTTTAAGGAAATGAGAAATGCATAAGCAAAGTATAGAATCATGATAAACACTGAAAAAGCCATAGCATGCATTAAAAAGTACTCAAAATAAAATGATCCAACAAACCCAAGCCACCTAAAACAGTTCGTGGCTGGGCAATATCATCCAACGTATCATTGCGATAACATCACCAAATATAATGATATAACAAGAAATTGCTATAGTGACAGAAAGAAAGGTAAACTCCCTCTCCGCCATGGACTGCTCGACTGTCTTATGCCCACCGCCTCTCTCGAGGCCGGTGAGGCCACTCCTTGGAGCTTCAACGATGAAGGGCACCAAACTGGAGAAGATGAAGGTGGAAACTTCTCTCTCCTTTTCTCTCTCTTCCGCCTCTCTTTTTGCAACACTAAAAATACCACCCTTTGCTCCAAGCTTCTCTCCCCTTTATATAGGGGAGGCTCCTAGAGTTTGGTGCCCTAAAGATGCCTTGATATTCCTAAGGAATATCCACCGACAAGGTCTGCCACGAGGGGACAAGAAGGACAGTGTGCAGGCGGGCACCGGCTGCTGCACATGTCAGATCGTCCTTTTCTGCATGTTCACATGTTTCTGCAGCTCACGTGTATCTCACATGCTGGCCAAATTTTCTCTTCCATCATGCTGTAGCAATTCCCGACACCGGCTTTCTCTTGACTCCTTTCATGCGTACCAACAAAACCAAAACCAACCTCCCGAGCAGTACCCCTCGATATAGACCAATAACCAGCAAAGATAAATATGCACCCATAAGAAGAGAATGCAACCTAAATGCAGTCTAAATGCTATGGTATGAACTCAAGAACAGAAAAATGTTATAGCAAAAAGGTATGAAAACAAGGATATTTATGCAGTTATCACACCCCAAACTTATGTTATTGCTTTTCCTCAAGCAATGAATAGAATAGAACAAAAGAACTACTATGGGAAAGATTTAACCTAGAGGATTGCTATGGCAATATTTCAGTCCTCAGAAATAACTTAGGCAGATACACACACACACACACACACACACACACACACACACACACACACACACACACACACACACACACACACACACACACACACACACACACACACACACACAACCATACATGAGATCCTTAAGAACATTCCTTAAGACTAAGCTGTATGCGTGTGTGCGTGGCTTCCTTCCTCCTATACTTAAGCTGGTGAGACAAATTTTCAAGGAAGCTCCCTAGTTATACCCTAACTATGTTCTCTAGTTCTTTTCCAATTTTTAGACTCCCTAAATATAAGTTTTCTTCTACGAAGGATGTCAACTCATCACACCTGCCGTCCTTAACTCTATATGAGCAAGGAGCAAACCTCTCACCCCCGAGCTAGTAGGCAGAGTCATCCCGTGGCAACTTTCATTCACTCAAATGCTATAGCAAGGCTTTATATATATATATATTGATATTGCTATAGCAAAGCGGAGTGTCCTTCTACATATATGTCGTAACATTTATTCGTTTGTTTTAGCACAGGGTCATCTAGCTTTTCTTTTAAGTTCTCTAGAGTCTACATATTATAGTTTACTAGGGTTCTTCCTGGAAAATTTTTCTAAAAAACTTATAGAAAGAGAGTAGTTGTGTACATTTTTTTTAACAACTAGATCCAAAAGCCAGTTCTACAGATCTGAACTAGTTGTGTTTTTTCTACTTTCATTCAGGCCTTAGCAATTTCTTCGTCAGACATCATAAATATGTTCATAGGCTGACTCTAGACTAAACAAAATGCCATAACAAAAGTTTTGTTCTATTCTATGATGCATATGCTAAAGAAATATATTAACTATGAACACTAACACCTCCAAACTGGAGAAATGCAGTGTCTGCAATGCATAAACTAATCTACACTATATGCTATGAAAAATGAAAACTTGAAAAGAAAAAGGTTAGTACCTCCTGGGTGAAGAGGCTAAATGGTGTTGCTGGTGTTTTCCATCGACGTCTCGGATGAGACTGATTGAGCCCTCGACGAGGGCCTGGCACGTCCAGCCGTGTGTTTGATGCGAGTTTTCAGTCTAGATGTTGTAGCATCCTCTGCTTGTGCTGGAGTCGGCTCAGTTTCATGTGCTGTAGCAGCTACCTTCTGAGGGGTTTCCTAAGGATCACTCGGTACGTGCTCTGGCTCTAGGAGTGGGTTTTCTAGTCTCGAAGATTTAGGATTAGTTGCCTTTCTGGTGCGTTTCCTCTTCTTGGCTGGAGAGGTTGCTGGGTCGGTTTCTTCAACAGTAGGATGGACAGATGGAGTTTCTTGCTATGACTGGGCAATTGGAGTTGTTGGTGCTTTCTTTTGTGGAGTCTTTCTCTTTGCAGCAGGTGGGATGGAGCTGGGTTCACTGGGAGACATTATTTGTGTTGTTGCAGTGGCGGGGGCTTGCAATAACTCCATAGGAAATACTGGAAAAGAGACATTCTGATCCGGCAGGAGTTTGCAGTGGCGGGGGCTATGGCACTATCACGGTGTTAGGCGTATTTGAAGTACACCCGCTGATATGCCTTCATCAGGTTGAGCTTAGAGCTCAGTTCCTTTGTAGTTACCACCAATGCTGTCACTCTTGCTGCAGCAAAACTCTTAGCTCCACCCTCTAGTGCCTGCTGAGGCATGTCTTCGTTAAATCCCCGGAGTTCCGTAACAAGTCCTGGGGTCAAACCTGTCTTTCCTGAAATAGATGTATCTACAAGATCGTCTATGAAGACGTCCTTCCTTTTGCACAAGGCAATGATTAGTTAGGAAAAACAAGGGGGCTACAGGGCCATTTCAAACAAGCATATACCTCATCCACTATTATCTTTCCTATATCAATTTGTCTACCATGTATTATGGAATGAATGAGAAAGAGTGGAGAGATATGCATGGTGGTCGTGTGAAGTGTGGGCATAAGCTTATGTCTCACAAAGTGATTTCATACCTTAGCCTCCGGTTTGAGGTGTCCTCTCTCAGCTGACTTGTTTTTATCCAGTACCGTTCCCTAGAAACAGATGTCCTTCAGCACCTCACGTTGCGTTTGCGCGTCCATTGTCATCACAAAAGAAGTGTGACGGTCAACAATATGTTTCAGCCCGTAGAACTTGTTGATTGCTTCAGCAGTAAATTTTATTTGCTTTCTGCGCACATGAATTGTGGACTGGGTTGGACTCGTCAGGTGAGCATTAAACTCCTTCACCATTGAAGTGCAAATTTCCTCAGGATGGGCAGCAAAGTTTTTCCATTCATGGGTGCCAAAGACGTCAATTATAGACTGGTCGAAATGATCTTCTTCTTGAGGGTATTTGAACCCTAGTTCTGGAAGAACGTTTTGTCCTTGAGCTTTTCCCATCTCTCCTTTGCTACCTCGTTAAGAAATTTAGGAATTTCTAGGACTGGACGTTGTGTGGGACGGTCAGAAGTCTCAGGGGTGTTTTTGCAACGGACCATGGAGTTTTTGCTGAAAAATGGAGATGAGTGAGTTTGTGTAGGAAAGAAAATGGTGAAGGTTTGTTGTGTTTGGGGAGAGAATCGAAAAGATGGAGGGAAAGTTTTTGAGTGTTTGAAGAAGATGAAGAGGGTGAGGGGACAAATGATGAAGAAAATGTTGGGAGTTGAAAAAGGTGGGGAAAAACTGACGAATTAATGGGAGAGGAGAGGTGATGGGGACGAGTGTGGCTTTAAGGGAGAGAGAAAAATTTCTGGAGTTAATGCAATGGCAAACGATTGGGGAGAGAATATGGGTTTATGTGGCTAGGATATCTCCTCATTAAATAGATGAATATTCTCTCTCATGCTTTTTTTTTTGTTTTTCTCTCTCTCTTTTAATTCAACTCCCCACTTTTCGGATAAAACCACCTTATCTTTTTCTTTCTCCTTTTCTTTCATCCTTCCAAAATAGGATAAAAACAAAATCCAAGTCCTTCTCCCTTTGCTACCAATCCTTCAGACGACATGCTCCCCTGCCTCTATACCTGACATTGTACTAGGAAAGAGAAAGCCTTTGTACGAGGGTCACATGAAAAGATATGAAAATTAAAAGCAAAGATAACATAAAACTAAACTAAAAGAAAACCATTATTTATGGACATGCTATAGCATAAAAGATAGGGTTGGAGATGCAAACTTTCAAGGATCGTGAAGATCCAAGTATGACTTGTCTCTGAGGATAGGGGCTCCACTGTACACCTTCAGGCGTTGGCCATTGACTTTGAAGACTTCATCGTCGTCCAACTTCTTGATATCCACTACGCCATGAGGGTACACCTTGTGGGACTAGTTTTTTTCTCTTGGGATTCACCACCTTCTCCAAGATTTGCTTGATTTCTCGGTTGGAAACTTCAGCTTGTCCGTTTGTCTACGGATGATAAGCAGTAGCAATCTTGTGTCTGACTCCATAGCGGTGTAATGCTTTAGCAATAAGCTTGTTGTCAAAGTGAGTTCCTTCATCACTGATGATGGCTTGGGGTGCTCCGAATCTAGTGAAGATGTTCTTGTGAAGAAACTTCATGACTCTCTTAGAGTCGTTCCTTGGGGTGGCAACAGCTTCCACCCATTTTGACATGTAGTCGACTACTAGCAAAATATATAGATCTCCATATGATGCAGGAAACGAACCCATAAAGTCAATTCCCCACACGTCAAAGATTTCAAGCTCCAGAATATTTTGCAACGTCATTTCATTCGGCCTGAAGATGTTCCCCGTTCTTTGGCATCTGTCACAAGTCTTGTAGAACTCGTGTGCGTCCTTAAAAAGTGTAGGCCAATAGAAGCCTGCTTGAAGAACTTTTGCAGCAGTTCTAGCACCCCCAAAATGCCCTCTACATGGTGATGAATGGCAGTGGTACATAATGCTATGGTATTCTTCTTCTGGAACACATCTTCTTATAATTTGATCAGGACATTGCTTGAACAAGTAGGGTTCATCCCAGTAGTAGAATTTTTCATCATGTCTAAATTTCTTGAGTCCCTGGCTAGATCAATCAAGAGGCAAAATACCACTAACAAGATAATTAACAATATTAGCATACCACGGAATTGATGTAGCAGCTAATAGTTTCTCATCAGTGAATTCCTCCTTAATTTCAGTTTCCCTACCTTGCGTGATATCATTTTGTAGCCTAGACAAATGGTCAGCTACCTGGTTCTCACATCCTTTCCTATCTCTAACCTCTAAGTCAAATTCCTGAAGCAAGAGTATCCACCTAATAAGTCTAGGTTTACCATCCTTTTTAGTCACTAAGTACTTAATGGCTGAATGATCGGTATGAACTATGACCTTAGTGCTTATCAAGTATGACCTAAGCTTATCGAAGGCAAATACTACATCAAGCAATTCATTTTCAATAGTGGTGTAATTGATTTGTGCATCATTCAAAGTGCGACTAGCATAATAAATAACATGAAAGAGTTTACCTCGGCGTTGTCCAAGTGCTGCACCAACGGCGTAGTCAATTGCATCACACATCTGCTCAAATGGCTCGTTCCAATCAGGTGGAATGACAACTGGTGCTGAGATAAGCTTCTCCTTATGTTCTTCAAATGCGATATGGCAATCTTTGTCAAACACAAATGGTTGATTTTGCTATAGCAAACTGCATAGTGGCTTTGAGATCTTTGAATTTTTTTGATGAATCTCCGATAGAAGCCAACATGCCCTAGAAAGCTTCTTACTCCCTTGACAGTAGTGGGGGGGGGGGTAGTTTTTAATGACCTCAACCTTTGCTTTGTCAACTTCTATCCTTTGCTTCCAAATCTTGTGGCCTAAGACCGTTCCTTCCGTTACCATGAAATGGCACTATTCCCAATTGAGCACCAAGTCAGCTTCCTCACACCTCTTTAGGACCTTGGCGAGATTGCCCAAGAATGTGTCGAAGTTATCTCCGGAGACCGAGAAGTCGTCCATGAAAATTTCTAAAAAATCCTCGACCATGTCTAAAAAGATAGCCAGCATACATCTCTGAGAGGTTGCTGGAGCATTGCAGAGACCAAAGGGCATTCTCCGGAAAGCATAAGTTCCATAAGGGCATGTGAAAGTCGTCTTTTCCTGGTCTTCGGGTGCTATATCAATCTGATTGTACCCAAAATACCTATCAAGGAAGCAGTAGAATGCCTTGCCCGCTAGTCGATCCAACATTTGATCAATGAATGGGAGGGGAAAATGGTCCTTCTTGGTTGCCTTGTTGAGCTTCCTATAGTCCATGCAAATCCTCCATCCCGTGACAGTTCTAGTAGGCAATAGCTCATTCTCCTCGTTGCTTACCACGGTTACGCCTCCCTTCTTCGGTACACATTGTATCGGGCTGACCCATGAGCTATCGGATATCGGGTAGATTACTCCAGCATCCAGCCACTTGATTATCTCTCTCATCACTACTTTCTTCATAATTGGGTTTAGTCTCCTTTGAGGCTCAACTGAATTGCTGTGACAGTTATCAAGCAAAATTTTGTTCATACATATATAGCAGGGCTTATACCCTTCAAATCAGCCATAGCCCACCCTATTACTTTTTTATGCTGTAACAACATATTTACTAAACTAGTTTCTTGCTTAGGTGTGAGACTAGATGAAATTATCATAGGCAAAGTTTCATTGCTCCCTAAGTAAACATATTTAAGATGTGATGGCAAAGGTTTTAGTTCTAAAGAAGGTGCATGCTCAAGGGAAGGTTTAGGAGGTACAAATTTTGAAAAATCAAGAGGTTCAAAGTTCGTACCTGGTCTGGCCTCGAGTCGACTAGACTGCTCCAGTTCCCTTGAGAGCTCTTCTTGTTCAGAATCATCATCTTCGCAGAGTGCTTCGAACTCCTCCATTTGCATCTCATTGCTACAGCAAAACTCAACAATCATATTCTGTGTTGTAGCATCTACATATTGGCATACTCCTAGGTTGTCTGCATACTTGAGGATGTCATCAATATTGATCGTGACTGTCTGATCATCTACTCGCATCGTGAATTCACCCTTCTCACAATCGATCAAAGCTCGCCTGGTGGCTAAAAATGGTCTACCCAAGATAATGGGTGTGTTGCTATCAACTTCACAGTCGAGGATTAAGAAGTCGACTGGAAAGATAAATTTGTCCACTTTTACCACTACATCTTCAACTCTCCCTTCTAGGCGAACATGAGAATGATCGGCTAGCTGTAGCACAACCTTGGTGGGCTGTGCCTCTCGAATTCCCAGTTTTAGAAAAATCGACTTGGGCATTAAATTGACACTCGATCCCAAATCACAAAGTGCTCTTCCAACAAACTTGTCGCCAATAGAACATGGGATAGCAAAACTACTTGGGTCCTTCTTCTTAGGTGGCAGCTTGCTCCACATAGAATAACATTCTTCTGCTTTAGCGACAGTCTCTTGCTTCTTGACCTTCCTCTTTTTCGTGACTATATCCTTGAGAAACTTGGCATATGTTAGCATCCGATCAATGGCCTCCAGAAATGGGACATTGATATGTAGTTTGTCCAGGAAATCCACAAATTTCTAGAGCTAGAGGTCTTCTTTCTGCTTCTTGAATCGTTGAGGAAAAGGAGGTGGGGGTCTAAATTCATTTGTCTGAACAGGTGGAGTTACATCTTTTGCTGTGGCCAAAGCAGGCTCCTCATCCGATGTTTCTTTTGCTATGACATCCTCACCCTTCTCTTCAATTGGAGGATCTTGTAAGTTATTTTCTTCATGAGGCAAGTTGGATTGAGAGTCCTTCTTCTCGTTTCCCCCAAATTTGTCTTCTTTGCTAATTTCCTTGCCACTCCTTAATGTGAGTGCGCTGCATTGTTCCTTGGTATGGTGCTTAGTAGCTTCAGTGTCACTAGGCAGACTTCATTGTGGACGTGCATGCAAGATTTGAGCTATTTGGTCAACTTGTGTTTCTAAGGCTCTGAGAGATGAACTATGGCTTTGCAATAAAGCTCCTTGATTTTTGATGTTTGTTGCATGATCCTGTAGCAAAACATTCGTGGTTCCCATGAAATCTTTTGTCATAGCCATAAATTCCTTGAATGTAGTCTCCAGCGAACTGTTCGATGACGATGCTGCTCCCTTGTGACCCTGCCATGGCATCATCTGTTTAGAAGATGGTGCTTCGATCAGATTTTGTTGTGGCGATGGCTGTGCATAATTATTGTTTCCTTGATTACCTCAACTGAAATTTGGATGTTGACGCCATCCTGGGTTGTAGGTATTGGAGTATGGATTGTTGTTGCGGTTATAATTCCCCACATAGTTGGCTGACTTTTGATTGTCAAGGCATTCACTCAAATGGTAATTACCATCGCATCTGAGACATGAGGTTGCGGATTTCACTTCCTTGACTTCGTTGGGAAGTTGGAGGTTCTTTAGCATATTTGTGATAGCAGCTAACTGGGTGGCTACCGAGTCATCATCTTCACTGTCTCGAGCTACTTGGGTTCTCCTCTCCGTTCCAAGCCTTGTGGTCGGAAACTGGTAATCATTGTTGGCTACCCTATCAAGAATGTCAAATGCTTCCTTCGGTGATTTGTCTAACAAGGTCACATTTGCTGAAGCATCTAGCATCATCCTCGTAGGAGCATTTACTCCATTATAGAACCTAACCACTTGAGTCTAGTCATGAAAACCATGATTTGTGCACTTCCTCAATAATCCCTTGAATCGATTCCAACACTCATACATGGATTCGTCATCAGCTTGACGGAAAGAAACTATATCATTTCTCAACTGAGTGTTTCTATTTGGTGGATTATACCGTAGCAGAAAACTTTTGCATAGATATGTCCAAGTCTCCATTGATCCAGCTGGCACTCCACTTAGCCATGCTCTAGCACGATCACGTAAAGAATATGGAAACAGTTTAAGCTTTAGCACATCCTCGTGCACTTCTTGTTGTCTGAATGAGTCACAAACTTCCAAGAAAGCACGAATATGTTTTCTTGCATCTTCGTGAGGCATACCTTTAAACTGACCAATAGTGTTCAATATGTTGAACATAACAAGTTTAAGCTCGAACTGGGCTGCCTGAATTTCTAGAGCTACTATTCCAGGATAGAGATCATCCAAGATAGGAGCTAAATGATCCCTAATAGCTCGTGGTCGAGGTGCTACTCCCTGGTCATTTGCCATAGCATCTCCGTTACCTTGAGGTGGTGGTATTTCTTCGTTCATGTTTCTAGTCTCTTCTCATCGAACACATCTCCTAAGTCTCAAGAAATGCTCGATCTTAAAAATAGGTTATTCCACGGGTCCTCTAGGTCACCTTCTGGTCATACACTAGCAAGACACCTGAAAAGAAAAACGAAAAACCTAAAATAAGTTTATACTAAAACAAAAAGAACAACAGATAAAAACAAAAACCGTAAACAACCAATTGCCAATCCCCGGCAATGGCGCCAAAAACTTGTTGTGTTCGTGCAATGACTATAAATGATACGCAAATGGTGCAAGTATACACGTCGAACGAGTAACAAAGTGATGAGTGAGTATCGTCTCCACAGGGATTGGATATATTCACAGTTGCTGTAACAATAAAGATTGAACTTTTTGCAGATGACAATGCTACAGTAAAGGAAATGAGGTATTATAATGCTAAAGCAAAACAGTGCAGAGAAAGATGATATAACAATATGATAGACAGGTTCCCTTTCGTATGCAAAACTCACTACGAAATGACTGGCTGGGAACGATTGATAACCTAACTCAAGCTTCTTAACGATACTAAGGCTTTTCATCTATCTTCTATGCTAAGCGAGATTTACTAAGAATGCTCCTAAACTATCCCTAGCCAGGAAACTGAGAGTCAGAAATGCTACAGCCATACCTCTCGGCGTAAACTCTTAACACTCCCCTACCCTTCACGTACTATCCTTTTTAGCCCCCATTTCTTATGAGGGTTCTAGGGCTAGCTCTCTCTATTACTAACCCAAACATACACTTAAAGAACAGCCAACTCTCGAAGGCGCTTAAGGTAGGGCCTCTCTCAAAGCACTTACAACCCTAAGCTCTTACAACTTTAAGGAAATGAGAAATGCATAAGCAAAGCATAGAATCATGATAAACACTGAAAAAGCCATAGCATGCATTAAAAAGTACTAAAAATAAAATCATCCAACAAACCCAAGCCACCTAAAACAGTTCGTGGCTGGGCAATATCATTCAACGTATCATTGCGATAACATCACCAAATATAAAGATATAACAAGAAATTGCTATAGCGACAGAAAGAAAGGTAAACTCCCTCTCCGCCATGGACTGCCTGACTGTCTTAGGCCCACCGCCTCTCTTGAGGCCGGTGAGGCCACTCCTTGGAGCTTCAACGACGAAGGACACCAAGCTGGAGAAGATGAAGGTGGAAACTTCTCTCTCCTTTTCTCTCTCTTCCGCCTCTCTTTTTGCAACACTGAAAATACCACCCTTTGCTCCAAGCTTCTCTCCCTTTTATATAGTGGAGGCTCCTAGGGTTTGGTACCCTAAAGATGCCTTGATATTCCCAAGGAATATCCACCGACAAGGTCTGCCACGAGGGGACAAGGGGGATAGTCTGCAGGAGGGCACCGGCTGCTGCACATGTCAGATCGTTCTTTTCTGCATGTTCACATGTTTCTGCAGCTCACGTGTATCTCACGTACTGGCCAAATGTCCACTTCCATCATGCTGTAGCAATTCCCGACACTAGCTTTCTCTTGACTCCTTTCCTGCGTACCAACAAAACCAAAACCAACCTCCCGAGCAGTACCCCTCGATATAGACCAATAACCAGCAAAGATAAATATGCACCCAGAAGAAGAAAATGATACCTAAATGTAGTCTAAATGCTATGGTATGAACTCAAGAACAGGCAAATGCTATAGCAAAAAGGTATGAAAACAAGGATATTTATGCAGTTATCAACTGGAAAAGAAAATGTAAGTAATGTTCGTCTATGAATTGGATTAACGTGATGAATTCAAATTTGGATAAAGAACTTGAGATGGTTAATGCATGTAAATTGAAGATTTGAATCAAATTGAGAGTAAATGTTTGATCATGTGAGGTATCCGATGTAAGATTACATGTAAGGCTATTCACTGATGATGATTATATTCGAGAATATTCAGATTGAAATTGGATAAAAGTAATTTTAATTTAAAAGGAAGGTACCCATGAACGGAATTAAAGTGTAAATTCTGTGGTGGCTCCGTTATATACGAAGAAAACAATTGCTTGAATATTACACTGGAGGTAAGTGATATTCATTTAAAACCTTGCTTATGCTTGATCAGTTTGAAGAAAGAAATTTTGGGGGAAGCGGCACAATGTATCATCACACATATCATACTGATTGAAATATGATGTTTACATCCTGATTCTGGAAGGCCATGTTGGAAACCTTGAGTACTTGTCTGAATTTCAAGTACAATTTTTTATCTATAAATTGAGGGTCAACCTAATAGGGTAATTTAGATTCTAGAGGGGATGCTTATGAGTCGTATGATTAACTTCTATGGTAGTTTGGAAAGTTCCTTATCCCTGATAGACGTCGTTTATAATAAAATTTATGAGATAAGTATTTGTTTGGCTCCGTATGAAGTTCTGTATGGACTCATATACCGCATTCTGATAAGTTGGTCTGAGGTGTATGATGAGATTGTTTTGGGTCGAATTCAGCCTAAGTGATTGAGGACATATCATAAACGATTCATATAACATATTGATCTATGACATTTTGAGAGTCCCGAGAAACAAGAATGTTCTAATGGATATGTTGTAGTTCAAGAATGGATGAAAGAGCATTTTTTTGCATTTCTCCGACATATAAATTTCAAGGACGAAATTTATTTTAAGGGGGAGAGAGTTTTAACACCCCTAGTTAAAATAAAAAAAATGAATGAGATTTAATTTGGAAATCGAAAATGGAGTGAGAAAAAGACTGGTAATTTGCTGCCAAGGGGAATTGAACCTACGACCTTAAACTTCATGAACCAAGTGCCCAACCAATTGAGCTATACAAGCTCTTGGTTATAATCTACACCCAATTATTATTAAGAGTTCCTTGAAAGTCTAATATAATAAAATAAACAAAATATCCCACTTACCCTTTGTAATGACATTTAATTAGGGACCATCTACCCCTCAAAAGGGTAACTGACCCTTCACCGTCCCTAAACCCAAACCCGGTCGTTATACTAATCTCCCTCACCGCCGCACCGTACCGTGCACCCCCAACCTCGCCGGAACCACCATGGCGTCCCGAACAAAACCCCTCAAGCCACGTGCACAACAATTGCGTTAATCGCTGGCAGTCGAAGGAAAGGGATTCATCGAACTTAGGGTTAAAGTCTTTTGGGTTTTTGAGTTTTTCGGCCACCATGATAATCTAATCGAGGTACCAACACCACCGATGAATCCCTCATCCCGAACCGAGCAAAACCTATACCGTCGGACGTCGAACGGTTGTCGTTTAGACCATCGTCGGAGCTACGACAGTCGGTTGAGCTTATGAACGGTCCGATAAGTTTCGTGAGTATACTGGCCTATTTCTAAGTATTTTAGAGATGTAAAGGAAATTTCGGTGATTATTTCGCGTTTTGGGGAGTTTTGCGACCGTCTAGGGCTGTGCGTGGTCTTCATGCGTCGCCCAAGGCGATTTCTGGCCGCCTGGACGGTGGTCGTTGAACTGGCCAGCCTGAACCCGGCCTGGTCCTTTGATCGATCCTGAATAGTTTCTAAATTGGTTCGAATCAGTAATAATTAAACCGGGACTTGAGGTAACCCCTTAGGTAACCCCTCAGGCTAGGGTAATTCCGCCTGTAATAGGTTCCTAGCTTCGGCTAGGGTAATTCCGTCCGAGACTTTAGGTAACCCCTTAGGTCGGTACCTACGCCAATTTAGCCAGGTTAACGCCCGTATAAGGTTCCTATGCTTCGGCTAGGGTAATTCTGCCCGGACCAAAGGTATTCCCTTAGGATGGTACCCATGCCCAATGGGCTCAGGGTAATGATGTCATATGATACCATTTAGGGGAACTGTACCATGAAGTATGATTGTAGGGTGAATAAAGAATTAAAATGAACTTTACTAGTATTACTTGGAACAAATGTATTCGAAATAAAAAGGTTACTGCATTGTTATATTTCCTACATTAACGTTGCACTGTTGGAACACACTAGACACTGAACTCTTTGTTTCTACCTTCGTAATTTATCAGCTTATATAATTCTCGTTTTTTGTGCAATGATTGAATAAAGGACAAGTACTGTTATTCTCAAGCATAACGCTACCCTGAAATAGCGGAAAGGAAATGAAGACTATTATTGCATGGAACATCATGAAAATGCTATGCCTGCCATATATTTGTATGAGCTTATAACATCTTTTGGTAGTTCTGTATTACTAAGCTTTTCCAAGCTCACGTTGTTTTTACCATCGCATGTTAAAAGAATTTATCATGGTATTATCTCTGACATCCGTGTTTGGAGTTCTCTCGGTGTCGCTTTTGGAGTACGGTACTGGTACAATTAGTGGGCATGTATGTCATGTATAGTTTTATGATGGTGTCTGTAAAACGTTTTCTGAAATCCTGTTATATATTTAAATGATTTCATGAAAGAGTACATTAAACAAAAGTTTGTTTTGCAGTTTAATAAGTGTTTTGAGGAAAAAAAATTTATGTGTATTTTTACTGTGGGTCGCTCCTGTGACCCTAATGCGACTCCTTAAGATCAGTTGTAATGCACGCGTATAGGGGGTTACAATTTTCCTCTTCCTTCAATTGATAGACCGGTAGACACCTCTATTGGGCACAAGTTTATGAGCTTTATAGATGCCATTTCGGATTATAATCAAATCGTGATGACAGAAAAATAGAAGGAGAATAATGCTTTTATAACATTGGATGACCTTTTCGCTATAAGGTGATGCCCTTAGGATTGAAAAATGTGAGGGAAACATGTCAACGTTTGGTTAACAAGATCTTTCGTAATCAAATTGGAAGAAACATAGAGGTCTATATAGATGATATGCTAGCTAAAAGCCCCTCTATGGAGAAACATCTAGTTGACTTAAAGTAAGTTTTTTATATTCTGAGGTTGTATGGGAGAGGTTGAATCCTGAGAAGTGCGACTTTAGAGTAAGAGCAAGTAGATTTCTCGACTTCTTAATTTTAGAAAGAGGTATTGAGGCGAATCCAGAAAAGAATAGGGCCATCATAGAGTTGGAACCACTAACAAACACCATGGATATTTAGAATTTGAATGGAAGAGTTGTGACGCCGAATATATTTGTATCTTGGTTACGTGAGTTTCCAAGTCGTATTTGTTGCACGGTCATGACTCGACTAAGTTTCTTCTCAAACTGAAAAAAATGGGTTGAATTGGTTAGGTTGGGTGTTCAAGGGAGGCTGTGGAAAAGAAAAGGATGGTGCAAAGGGGTTATCCTTGTTTGGTGTAGAAGGTGGTTAATGATTGATGAGTCAGAATGGAGGTTTGGATGAATGGTGGAGGTGATGATCATGTTTAAAAGAGATAGTTTGATTTTAGAACGAAGGAAGAACCAACACTATATAACAATGTCGACCCGAACCTTATAATGTTCGTAAACCGTTGATGGATTGTGACCCACTAGTTATAAGGAACTATGAACCCAACGATATAAAAGAATGGAAAAGGAATGATTTCACAAGAAAAACTTGCAAATCGATAAAGTTCTTAAACAACAAGAGATTTAAACACTCACAAGAAAAATATGTATTCCATGTTGTCTATCTTACAAATGAAATGCTCTGGCTATTTATAGGAAACAAGGTGGAATCTAAAAAGACACAAACAAGTGAATAAAGTCTTCTTAATGGTAATGAAAGCACACATAATAACTTGTGTCTTTCCTTCTCCCTTGGTAGCAGAATGGTTTTGTTCGAGCCTTTAGGATGAATCTAGACATCTCATGGATGAATGTAGACATTCATGTGTCTACAAGGAAAAGACTTTTGAGCTCTCACATCTTTGATAATGTCATTCACTCTTTTTGAAATGAATGAATTAGATTATCATGATGCCTTTGAATGCTCTTTAAAGGGGAAGTCGAATGGTTCTTGCATAGAGATGAAATATGGCAGCAAATGAATGGTCTATTATTTGAGTGGTGATTATTCCCATATTGAATTTCCAGCATGTACTATCTTCAGTAATATGACCATATCTTAAGCTCCCGATATCGGATTCATGTGATTCAAAGTGCATTGAAAAGAAGAATCGTTAGACGCCTTGTTAGAGATTCTTTGGATGATTCCCATCACACTTCGGCCGATGAAGCCCAATTTTCAGATCTGAATTTTGAAGATTCAGTAGCGGGTCTCGAAGCCGAATCAGTATGGGAGATGTGCAATTTATTAGAAATTTCGTTTAAAGGCGGGAAGGGAGCGGTCATCCAAAAGGTCTACAATTTGGAGCGGGAACTTAGGAGCCAGGTTTGAGCTAGTTTCGATAAGGTTCTTTCCTATTTCTTTTTATTTTTATATTTATTATGAATTTTAATGCTATAACATGGAACATTAGGGGTTTTAGACGTAGGGAAAAAAGAGCCATTAGGGAGGTGGTCCATAAATTTAGACCGAATTTTGTGTTACTGCAAGAAACTAAATTGGAGAGGTATTGATTAGGGATATTAAATCTATTAGGCATACGGGGGATATGGATTCTATTTTCCCCCGCTTCGGGGTCTTCAGGGTGACTACTGTGCATCTGAGATACTGAATTTTTTCAGTTAGTGGAAAAGTTAGTTTTCCCTAGATTTATCGTAGCCATTGGGGTAATCAAGAGTATCAATTTCCACTGTGGTATTGTGAACGTGTATGGCCCCGCTACGGATGCTGATAAAACCAATTTCCTGTCGGAGTTGTTGAACTTCTTAAAAACAAAGGACATTCCTTGGTGTCTTGGTGGGGACTTCAATTTGTTCTTAGATCAGGAAGAGAAACTGGGCTTGCCTATGAACATTCAGCTTATAGCGGCATTTAGGAACTTCGTCTCTGAAGCCGGTCTAATGGACCTATCCTTGATTGAGGGGAAATACACTTGGTGTAATAACCGCGATCCACCTACTTTTGTGAGATTAGATAGGTTCTTAATTTCAGGAGAGTTCAATTTGTCCTTCCCTGGTTTAACTCTGAAAGTTCTCCCTCGGTCCCTATCTGATCACAATGCAGTAGTTCTCATTTCTGAACCTTCTAATTGGGGGCCGAAACCTTTTAAATGTTTTAATTATTGGCGTGGTAGCGGAATGGCAGTGGGGATGGAAATTTTATCCTCAGTTTCGGACTTATGTTTTTGTTGTAGGGGTTTCTGACCTTTATGCTTTTGTAATGGATTGTGTACCCATGTATTTGCCAGCTATGGTGCACTCTTTTTCCTCCAATTAGGTTTAAGGAGGTTTTTAACGAGGCTCATAGCTGTGCTACTCTGTATGATACTTTTCTTTAATCATACAAACTACCTTTCAAAAAAAGAGCATTGAAAGGATAAGAAATAGGGGAATACGTTTGAAGAAGACCTCAAGGCTCGCATCTGCATGGATCCTATCTGAAAATGTCAAACAAGTTGACTGGATGTGTGAGACTCCTTGAATTCCCTCTTTAAATGTTGTTTTAATTCATGCCTTTAGTCTCCCTTAAGTGCTTGAATCCCAAAAGACTCCAAACATGTGATTAATCCATCTTGGTGTCCATTGGAGTGCCAAATTTATTCAACCTTCATGCATCTAAAAACACAAAAACACATGTTAAAATAATGCAACATAAATGAAATGTCATACTTAAATGAACTATCATGCTTAAATGAACTAAGATGCATATTTATCCATGTGCAATAAATGAACTACCATGCATAATTAAACATGCAAATTTGTTAATGCTCATGCAACTATATGAAAAACTTATATACTGACAAACACATGCAAACTTCAAACATGTGAATGGTCATACGTATGTGCATGCATACATAGATATAATGTGAACAAAATATAATGCATGCGAATAGAAGAACTAAGAAACATAAATATGATGTGGACATACATACATATATATATATATATATATATATATATATATATATATATATAATGCGAACATGCAAACGGATTATAGGCGCAAACACAATGTAAGTCAGACGAACATACATACGAATGCAAACATAATTTAACCAATGCGAGTAGATGTGAATAAGAATGCACTATGTGCGAACAAAACTAAAACAATGCGAATGTGAGCTTGCTCACATTATGTTTGCGGAGATTGTCTATCTCGTGCAACACCGCCACACTACTCTTGTCACTTCATTCACATATGGGACAACCTTGAGTTATTTCTTCACCCAAAAGGAGATAGATTGTTCTCACGACTACCCGACACCCCTCACCGATCCCATTGATGAAAGATCACTTTCAAGGGGGAAGTTCATGTACTTCAATGGTAGTTGGCTTCGTCTATCCAAGCTCTCTAGCGATGCGATTCTTAAAGAAATTGCCAATCCTCAAGCCGCTCAAGCTCCTCCTCCACCTTCCATGGATGCCCTTATGACCTTTCTCAACGAACAATTCACGGGCTTGTGCACGGGAATTGCCTCCATGGATCAAGCGATGAATTCGGGGTTTGCCGCTATTGACACACGCTTTACAAGCCTTGAAGATCGTGTGAAGAATGTGGAGATGCGTCTCACTTCCCTTGAAGGTGGTCACAACTCGATGAACATATCTCTTATCACTTTTCATGACGGGTGATGTCAATCTCGGAGGAATGATGATGCACATGATGAGGACGATGAAGATGATGAAGATGGCAATGGAAAAGAGTAGTAAATCATCTTTGCATATCATTCATGTCATTTAGGATATCTATTTATGCACTTTGAATTATGTTTTTAGGATTAATTTTGCATTCTAAAACCTATGCTTTGATTATTGTTATTTGGATTTTATGTTGATGTTTTCTTTATTTTGAACTTAATGTTTATCTATAATATGTTGCTTGGTTATTATTTATGCATTTTGTCTATGTTTATCTATGTCTCTATTTTTTTATCTAACAAAAAAGGGGAGAGGGAAACAAGCTCACTTAAAATTTTTAACTAAAATTTTACCTAGCGGGGAGTTGTTTTGCAAAGCTTTTCAAAAGTCTTAAAAATTTCAAGTTTTGGTTTTTTTAAATCAAAAAGGGGGAGATTGTAAAACCTATGTTTGATTTTGATATAATAAAGTATGTTAAGGATTAAATTGAAAAACTTGAAAAAGATTTTTAAGTCCCTCAAAAGATTTTAAATCAACAAGGCTTTAATCTAGGTTGAAAAACTCAAACTCCAAAATATTTTCTAAGTGTTCCAAAGTCAAACTATTGAAAATCGTTCAAGCGTATCGATACGCTTCTAGCTGTATCAATACCTTTTTTACAAACTTTGCTATTGGAGAAACGCATTTCGATACGCCCCTTACCATGTCGAAACAACGTATCAAAAAAGATTGAATTGTATCGATATGCTCTCTCTGTAAAAACTGAAGGACTTTGAATGGCGTACCGATATGGTGTCCCCCGTATCGATACGAGTTTAATGGAATTTTAAATTTGAAAGCCTTTAATGTTTTTGAACGTTGGTGTCAGTTGTTAGGTAACAAAATTTTAAAGTGTTGGTTGTCCCGTACTGATACGCCCTTTGTCGTATCGATACGGAAACTTCCAGTGAGCTCTGTGGAAATAATTGTATCCAAACAGTGTTCCCCGTATCGAAACGATCATTGTCCCGTACTGATACGCTTACACACGTATCGATATGCCCCTCTTGTAATTGTTCAACGACTCTTTCTGTTTTGAGACATGTATCGATACGAATCCCCGTGTACTGATATGGTAAGCTGCAAAAGTGTATTTATAGTGGAAAGAGAGGGTCCCAACGGCTATAATAATTACCCTAACCACCCAAACGGCTAGAATTAATGGAGAAGGTATAAAATGAAGCCATTTGAAGACTAGCAACAACTATTGCATCAAAAAGAAACATCCTTACAAAAATCCAAGCTCAAAGTGCCTAATTTCTTATCTCTTGTAAAATCCCAAATTGTGTTGTGTTCAATTCCGATCTTGTATTCAAATTTGGGTTGAGTGATTGTATTTAAAGGGGCAAACTTGTATTGAGAGATATCTTTCTTGCCTTAATTTCTTCTTTGTATCCTTGTGAGAGTTTGGTCAAATTTTGGGTAGAAAATTTGACCGGTATTGTAAAGGTTACCTCCTAAGCCTTGAAAAGGGGAAGAGTAATTAGTGGATTGTTAGAAAATCCTTAGTTCCAGCTAAGGTAGTGGATGTAGAGTTCATTTGGAACTTGAACCACTCTAAAATTCCTTGTTCTTCATTTTTAGCTATTCTATTTTCTCCAACAAATTTTAAAAACCCAATTCACCCCTCCTCTTGGCTTTGATCAATCCACTGATCCATTTAACACATCATTTCTTATAGAGTATACACAAATTCTTACAAATGTTGTAAGAAAAAAGGTATGTACCGAATTTCTTACAAAGTTTCAACAATGGCCAAAGGGGCTCAACTTAGGGTAAGGTTTTGTGTACACACAAAATTTCGTACGAGAAAACAGAATTTGTTACAAGATATGTAAGGATTTGTGTGATTATACAATTTCTTACAACGTGTACACAAATCCTTACAAATGTTGTAAGAAAAACGGTGTGTGTCGAATTTCTTACAAAGTTACACCAACGGCCAAAGGGTATCAACTTAGGGTAAGGATTTGTGTACATACACAGTTTCCTACGAGAAAACATAATTTGTTACAAGATATGTATAGATTTGTTTATGTACACAATTTCCTACAAATGTATACACAAATCCTTACACAAAATGAAAGAAAAACTGTATGTACCGAATTTTTACAAAGTTTCACCAAGGACCAAAGGGGCTCAACTTAGGGTAAGGATTTGTGTACATGCACAATTTACTACGAGAAAACATAATTTGTTACAAGATATATAAGGATTTGTATATGTTCTCAATTTCTTACAGAGTATATACAAATTCTTACAAATGTTGTAAGAAAAACGGTAAGTACCAAATTCTTACAAAGTTTCACCAAGGGCTAAAGGGGCTCAACTTAGTGTAAGGATTTATGTACATACACAATTTCCTACGAGAAAACATAAATTGTTACAAGATATGTAAGGATTTGTGTATGTACACAATTTCTTACAGAGGATACACAAATCCTTACAAATTTTGTAAGAAAAATTGTATGTACAAAATTTCTTACAAAGTTTCACCAAGGGACAAAGGGCTCGATTTAGGGTAAGGATTTGTGTACATACACAATTTCCTACCAGAAAATATATTTTGTTACAAGATACGCAAGGATTTGTGTAATTATACAATTTCCTACAATGTATACACTAATCCTTATAAATGTTGTAAAAAAGAATGATATGTGTCGAATTTATTACAAAGTTTCACCAAGGGTCAAAGGGTCTCAACTTAGGGTAGGGATTTGTGTACATACACAATTTCGTACGAGAAAACATAATTTGAAACAAGATATGTAAGGATTTGTGTATGTGCACAATTTTTACAATGTATACACAAATCCTTACAAAAAATGTAAGAAAAATGGTATGTACCGAATTTCTTACAAAGTTTCACCAAAGGCCAAAGGGGCTCAACTTAGGGTAAGGATTTGTGTACATACACAATTTCCTGGAGAAAACATAATTTATTACAACATATGTAAGGATTTGTGTATATACACAATTTCTTATAGAGTATACATAAAATCTTACAAATGTTGTAAGAAAAACAGTATGTACCGAATTTCTTACAAAATTTCAACAAGGGACAATGGGGCTCAACTTAGGGTAAAGATTTGTGTACATACACAATCCTATGAGAAAACATAATTTGTTACAAGATATGTAAGGATTTGTGTATGTACACCATTTCTTAAAGAGTATACACAAATCCTTACAAATGTTGTAAGAAAAGCGGTATATACCAAATTTCTTACAAAGTTTCACCAACTGCCAAAGGGGCTCAACTTAGGGTAAGGATTTGTGTACATACACAATTTCCTACGAGAAAACACAATTTGTTACAAGATATGTAAGGATTTGTGTATGTACACAATTTCCTACAACATAGACACAAATTCTTACACAAAATGTAAGAAAAACAGTATGTACCGAATTTCTTACAAAGTTTCACCAAAGGCCAAAGGGGCTCAACTTAGGGTTAGTATTTGTGTACATACACAATTTCCTACGAGAAAACATAATTTATTACAAAATATGTAAAGATTTTTATATGTACACAATTTCTTACAGAGTATACACAAATTCTTACAAATGTTGTAAGAAAAACGATATATACTGAATTTCTTACAAAGTTTCACCAAGGGACAAAGGGGCTTAACTTAGGGTATAAATTTGTGTACATACACAATTTTCTACGAGAAAACATAATTTGTTAGAAGATATGTATGGATTTGTGTATGTATACCATTTCTTACAGAGTATACACCAATCCTTACAAATGTTGTAAGAAAAAATGCATGTATCGAATTTCGTACAAAGAAACTCCAACGGCCAAAGGGGCTCAACTTAATGTAAGGATTGTGTACACACACAATTTCCTACGAGAAAATATAATTTGTTACAAGATGTGTAAGGATTTGTGTATGTACACAATTTACTACAAAGTATACACAAATCCTTACATAAAATGTAAGAAAAACGATATGTACCGAATTTTTTACAAAGTTTCACCAAGGGCCAAAGGGGCTCAACTTGGGGTAAGGATTTGTGTACATACACAATTTCTTACTAGAAAACATAATTTGTTACAAGATATGTAAGGATTTGTGCATGTACACAATTTCTTACAGGGTATACACAAATCCTTACATTTTTTGTAAGAAAAACGGTATGTACCGATTTTCTTACAAAGTTTAACCAACGGCCAAAGGGGCTCAACTTAGGGTAAGGATTTGTGTACATACACAATTTCCTATGAGAAAACATAATTTATTACAAGATATATAAGGATTTATGTATGTACACAAATTACTACAAAGTATACACAAATCTTTACAAATGTTGTAAGAAAAACGGTATGTACCGAATTGCTTACAAAGTTTCACCAAGGGCCAATGTGGCTCAACTTAGGGTACGAATTTGTGTACATACATAATTTCTACGAGAAAACAAATTTTCTTACAATAAATGTAAGGATTTGTGTATGTACAGAAATTACTACATGGTATACATAACTCCTTACAAAAGTTGTAAGAAAAATATTATGTGCCGAATTTCTTACACGAGATCAGCAAAACCAAAAGGGGCTCAACATAAGGTAAGGATTTGTGTATATACATAATTTCCTACGAGAACATATTTTCTTACAAGAAATGTAAGGATTTGTGTATGTACATAAATTACTACAAGGTATACGCAAATTCTTACAAAAGTTGTAAGAAAAATTGTATGTACTGAATTTATTACCCGAGATCACCATATGCAAAAGGGGCTCAACATAAGGTAAGGATTTGTGTACATACATAATTTCCTACGTGAAAACATATTTTCTTACAAGAAATGTAAGGATTTTTGTATGTACTCAAATAACTACAAATTATACAAGAATCCTTACAGAAGTTGTAAGAAAAATGGTATGTACCGAATTTCTTACACGAGATCACCAATGGCAAAAGGGGCTCAACATAGGGTAAGGGTTTGTGTACATACATAATTTCCTATGCGAAAACATATTTTAGTACAAGAAATGTAAGAGTTTCAGTAGGTACACAATTTACTACAAAGTATACACAAATCCTTACAAATATTGTACGAAAATTTGTAGGTACCGGATTTCATACACGAGATCACCAAGCTTCAACATTACTTATGCATCTTTTCTCTAACAAAGAATTCCCTAGTTTCTATAAAAACTTTGTAGAATAAGAACAAAAACATGAATAAACTATTGACATGGACATAATTGATCTCAAAAGAAACCCAAAAACATAAACATAAGCAGTTTGGAAGGAAGGAAGTGCAATCACTTGATTGCAACTAAAGAAAACAACTGCCATGATTGTAAACACACCCATAACATATAAATTATATCACATTCAAACATTTTTGCAACTTCTTGTAAACGAAATTAAAGATCTTTCTATGCAAAAAAAAAAGAACAACCACATAATTGCAACAACAAAAAACAATTGCATGACAATAAACATCTCCATTGTATTACAAATTATATCATACAACATAGGTACAGACACATACATGTACACAAATTATATCATATTCATACATTCTTACAACTACCTATGCCTCAAATTGAAGGATTTTTTATACAACCAAAAAACTTACAACTGAAGCATCAGCTTCCTTAATACCTCCATATAACATGCCCGCAAACACTCCAATGACATTGGTTGTGCCCCAGTTTATAGTTCCAGCTAATCTTTCTGTTCTCTAATTTCAAAACCCAGAAGTTAGTTTATAACACTTTTAGCCATAATATCAGCTATAACTTCTTCAAAACAAGAATCCATCAAATATCAAACATATTCATGCGAGTCAAGATAATCAAAGCACCGAGGAAAAAATTAGAACCTAGTAGAAATCAAGAGAACGTATAATTGAAAAATGAGCAGCTCGAAATATAATATCATAAGCACCTTGTAGAAACGGGAAAATGGGTTTTCATCTTCTTTTTAAAAAATAAAGCAGCCAGTTCATTGAATTGTATTTTCCTAACTTGATTGGATCAAAGTATTAATTATAAATCAAGAGTATGTCATATTTACAATACGAAAGAAGAATACCAATCGAATGAAAAGAAAGACACAAACCTTACATTTGAGTGGGTTTCTTCATGTTTTCAGAGGCTTCCATTAATCAAACCTGGGTTTCGCAACTGCTGATGATGGAAATGATTTTGATATGGTTCGGTTTCTTTAAAGCGGCTGTGCCACCCAATAGATGACAAGTTGTTTGCTCAAATTACCTAAATTTTATATTATTAGAATGGGTTCTAAAACTGAATATTGAAGAGATCTGCAAACCGTAAGCCAAAACGAAAGGAATAGGGAGAAAGAAGAGATAAACCTTGAAGATGGTGAGAGCAACGAACTTCTCAAGCTTCAGAGTGAGCTGATGTCAAACCTTCTTCTGATAGAGTTGCCTTCACACTTGCTATGCCTTGTCAGATTAGAGAATATTTCAAGGGCCACGACATCATTCTCAACCAATCTACATCATCCATGCCATCAGTTCTGACTCAAAAATCATGAGGATGCATCATCACTCCCATGTGGGTTTGTTGAATGGAGCACCTGTACAAAGTACAAATTTAGTTAGAAAATTTTCCATAAAAACGAGGCCATTAGCTCATAAAATGGAGGGATTCTATTGTCTTCAAAAATGAAGGTTTTTCTTTATCAAAAATGATTCTTTATCACTATCATCCACCATTTTTTGCTTCCTCCATTCTTCACCCTCGAAGATCTCCCTTTTTTATTTTTCGTAAAACCAGGACCACTCTAACACCAAATCTCCTCCATCACTCCAATATTTTACCACTATTGCCCTTCACCATTTTCAGCACTCTCTGAACAATCCCTCCACCATTTAGCTCAATCTCCTTTCAACACCAAAACCAAACCATTATATGTATCCACAATCAACATATCCATTGAACTAATACCTAGTTACCTAAAACCCCATTCGAATAAAAAAGAATCGAGACCCCTAATTTTTCCATCATTCTGTCCAATTAACACTCAAATCCAGAAACCAAAATCCAAATAATAACAAAAAAGGACGAGAATCAAGAGAATAAATAGAGGATAGCTTACCCATCTCGGTCATAGATATTTCGGGCGGAAGGATTATCTCCGGCAAGATTCGAACAATTGAAAGCTTCTTCGGAGAGAGAGGAGTGATATATCTTAGAACCATGTCAATCTGACGGCTGGTTGCTCAGATCGGTGACCAGAAAGCTTTACGGATTTGAAGTTACTTCACGACGTTTGAGGCTGTTACAGCGAATTTGGTCTGCGCAGAAGATCGAGGGTACAAAAGGGATTCATTTTGTGATCTCTATTCGCTGGGACTGGCACCGGAGTGGCGAGAAGTGATAGATTAAGCTTTGATGGCTTTTATGGCCTGGAGAGTTCTTTCTTTGTTGGGAAGTTTTTTGGTGAACTAGTCTGTTAGTTCTTGATTTTGAAGAGGCTTTAGATTTTTTTTATTTTTACCCTATGGTAACCAGTTCACCCATTCCCCTGTTATTTTTATTTTTCCATCCAAGGGTTATAAAAATTAGCACCAAATGTAACCCCCTCGACCCGGCCTGGCCGATAGACCGAACCGAACGGATCACACAAGGATTATTGAAGTAAACTAGGAAAGTTTACCTCAATAAACGACCTTCTTTTTCTTTTATCTTTTCTAGATGCAACTTAGGTTCCTATGTGTACGTACACAAGCAGCAGATAAAACATCAACATGTTCGCCAATTAATAAAATTCGATTAAGGTTTAGGGACCATTTTGTAAATTTGAAAAAATTTAAGGACTTTTGCAAAATTCAAGTTACCAACCTTCAATTAAGTTCGTTACATGCTTATTGGTGAAAGCTTATCTCAAAACGACATTTAGAACTCATCTGATTGCATACAAGACAAACACGGACCAAAATGTAAGAAGCAGAAACTCAGAACAATTCAAAATCTGCATCCAACGGTCTGGTGTTTCGGAATAGGAAGCCCCGTTTTGATACAGTCGTTCCGAAACATAAATGCCTGTTCTGAAACGTGGGACCGTTTCAAAACCCCTCTAAACATATTTCGATACAACGGTTCACAGAGGCAAAATGTTCCGGAACGTGCCTCACTGTAGAAATAATGTTTTGATATAATAATTGAAAAATGTTTTGGACTGATTAAAAAGTATTTAAAACATTTCCCAAGTCCAAATATATGGTTAGGGAATTTTTCAAAAGGGTGTTTCATGTTTTCAAAGGCCAATTTTCACAAAACTGACCAAGTGTTTCGAAACACCTTAGGGCGTTTCGAAACAGGTGCCTCCAGTGGCCAAAACGTTTCGATACTTGTATCGAAACGGGGCCAGCGTTTCGAAACAGGCTAGGCCGTTTCGATACGCCCACGTGGCACTGACCACAACGGTCATAAACCCCAACGGCTTTTTCCCAACTAACTTTTAAATGCATGTCGTTTCGATACGGGCTTATAGCGTTCCGATACGCGTTCCGAAACGGCAAGGGGGTGTTCCGAAACGGGTACCCTGACAGACTGCAACGGCTCTTTCTATATTGAGGGTGTTTCGAAACGGCTTCGAGCGTTTCGAAACGGGGAGCTGCAGAACTGCATTTATGGAGGGAATTAAAGGCTCCAACGACTCTATTTCAACCCCAACGGTCCTAAACGGCTATAAACTCAATTGGGAGTATAAAAGGGACCTCCAAGCATCAAGAGAAGGCTAATGCTTCAATTGTCAATCAACAAATGATCAAGAAATTGTCTTAGTGCTTAAAGTGTCATTTCTTGTATAGACAAACACTAGTGAGCCAAAATTGTCAAATTTGCTCAAGTGTTTTAGGTTTTGGGTGAGTGCTTCATTGTGCAAACAAATACCTATTAGAGGGTTTAAGTTTGCTTTATTTATCTCTTTGTAAAAGATGGTTTTGATCAAGGCTTTGGGTAGAAGCTTGATCGGTTGTAAGGGTTTCCTCCTAATCCTAGAAAAGGGGACGAATCAATTAGTGGATTGATTGTGAAATCCTTAGTGGGAAGCTAAGGTAGTGGATGTAGGTGCTTGTTAGAAGGCCGAACTACTATAAATCATTGTGTCTTTAATCTTTCTAGCTTCCATAACCCTTCCACCCAAATATCCACCTCTCCACCACTTGGTGAGCTAAATTGGTTGATCGAATCGAGCCCCACACAACTCAACACTCACCGTTCCGAAACACCAAGGCAATTACATGCCACTGTTTCGAAACAAGTAAGGGCATTCCGAAACGTTTGGACCTGCAACTTCCCAAAAAGCTAGTTTTAATCGATTTTTACCCTCCGGAACCATCCCGATACATGCCTCCACATACATACAACTTTTATACACATCAAGGGTCGCATATACGAAGCACAAACATCATCAAAGCATCATTCCCACGAACTATGATACTAAAGGCATGCTCCCTAGATGTCAAAAGCACAAAAGGGCTAAAAACCAATTGCAAGCTTAACCCAATACTCAAAGGCCATTTACAAATCCAAATATGCATCATAAACTTGCTCAAAACTAGAAATCAAAAAATCAATAATGTTCAATGCATCGGACACCTCCATTGCCCTTATTATGCTAGTTCAAAAGCTCAACATACTTTTAACAAAATGTCTTGGTGTGATTCTTCGAAGAGGCTGCCTCCAAAATTCTAATTATCTGTATTGATGAAACAAAGAGGGCATAAGCATACAAGCTTAGTAAGGTGTAACCCCCTTAACCCGGCCTAGACGGTTGACCCGAATTAAGAAAGTCACACGGGGAAAACCAAAGTCAACCCGAAAGTCAACCTTGATTAACGACCCTTTTTTTCTTTTTAATCTTGTCTAGATGCACATTAGTCCTAGTTGTGATCACACAAACATCATACTCAAAGATCACGAACATCAGAGATCAAACAGGGACCCAATTGAACAAATTACAACTTTAGGGACCAAATTGTAATTTCTGACAATTAAAAGGACTGCACAGATTGCAGCAAAGAGCATTCCAAAACATGCAATTAATCATTCAAACATGCTCCAAATGCCACCAAACTTTACCAGCATGCAATTCAACATATATAAGACTTGCAAGCATCAACAAATCATCAGAACAACATCATATGCAAAAAGCCTCAATTCTATAGGCATGCTTCCTACACAAGCTAGCTACTCAAACACAAAACTTTCAAAACAAGCATGTAATGATCCAATGCAAAAACCAGCAATCTTAACAACATTCGACATACTTAGGGAGTTCCAAACACCTCCCAAATCATACACATTGGTCCCCCATTGCCAAATTACCCAAAAGCTAAAAAGTACTTATAAAACCTTCCATACATTGAGCTTTACTTGTACTTGAATGCTTGCCCTCCTTGCTGCCCTCAAGGTTCTTTAATGCTCTGCATTATTGAATTAAGAAAACGAAGAGAGCGTAAGCAAAAGCTTAGTGAGGAATGCTCTTAAAAACCATTCAATAATGCAATTAAAACCATTTATAAACATGCTTAAAATCAACCTTTGTACATGCTCAAAAGCATACTTTAAACAAGCAATCTCATGCTTCAACATAAACATAACATGTCATATTGGCTCAAGTGATAAATTCCATTTCATTTAAACAAGTTCACCAACTTCCCAAGGACTTTTAAACACCTTGGCCCCAAGGACTTTTAAACACCTTGGCCATGGACTTTTAAACACCATGAATGAGGATCACACAAGGACTTTTAACCACCTTTGTGTCCATAGCTTGAATCACCCCAAGGACTTTTAAACACCTTGGCCCCAAGGACTTTTAAACACCTTGGCCCCATGGACTTTTAAACACCATGGCCCCATGGACTTTTAAACACCATGGAAGGATCACCTAAGGACTTTTAACCACCTTAGTGTCCGCAACAAGAATCATCCAAGGACTTTTAACCACCTTGATGTTCTTAAGTAACAAGGCTCACTCAAGGACTTTTAACCACCTTAGTGACCTTAACCTTTTAAAAACATCACTTGCCAATATACATCATTTTCATCAATTAATCCACTGTTTTAAAGCATTAAACCAAGCCATTTTCATCATGCATTTCAAAGCATCAAACCACATTTAATCAATGTACAAAATCAAGGAACTCCTACCTAGAGTTACCTTCAACATATGGCTTACATCATCAGCAAAAACCATGCTAAATCATGCTTTCAAAACAGTAATTAAAACATGCAAATAACCATTTTGCATCACAACAAAATCATGGCCACCACTAGAGAGAAATTCCGAAAACTTACGCTTGAGCTTAGAAAAGTTGTTTAGACTTAAACTAAGCTGCCAAGACATTGGTTTCAAAGATGAAAACCCAATTTCCACAAACGCACTCACCGATTTCCACTTTGCTTCAAGCCAAAGCACCAAATCAAGCTTCCGGATCAACAACTCTTGGATCCAAAGATGCCTCCCCTGTTTCAACACATCAAAGCAGAGGATTAATGCATCATCATGCATTAATTGCTTCAATGAAAACACCTAAACTCGCTGCTCTCATCCAACCTCCATTTTCGGCCACCAAACACAACCGAAAATGCATCCAAACCACTTCTAAACAAAGCCCAGCCATAAACCAGCAAAACCACACTTCCATAAACATCATAAAACATCTAAAAACAATCTATTAACATCCTTATACCTCCAGCAACATCAGATCCACAAGATCACCTCAAAAACAACCTTGAAACACAAGCTAAACTTAGGAAACTCAACCTATCCGGGATTGCATCAATCAAAACTCAATTCCTTATCAATTTAGAGTTCATTTAACATCAAAAACACATCTCAAATCACAGATTAATCAGATCTAACGAAAATCATCAAAAATCATCAAATCTTGCATTATAAGCCAAGATCCATTTCACCACTTAAAAATCTTTAATTAAACATCAATTAAGGATTGAAAACTTAGGAATTTCAGTAAAGAACTGATAGTTTAGAGGAGAAGGACGTTCTTACCTCCAAACTTGAGTTTCTCCTCTTTTTGGAATCAAAAACCTTGTTGAAACAAGTAGCAATTGAAGAGGTTTTGAAGATATGTTGATTAGGAATCAAATGAGAGTTGAAAGGAGGGATTTAGGTGAAGAAATCAGATCCAATTCTCTGGAGAGAATGTGTTTGGGTTGAGAGAAAATGAGAGAAAGAAAATTGAGAAAAGTTGGTTACAAAATCCAAAAATAGCCAAATGGCTTTCCCTCCACTTTTAATATCCTTTAAAATCAGAATTTAGACTTAAAATATCTTAGAAAAATCTGGAGAAACTCCTTTTGGGTAAATAGCTCCTTAAAGATTCAAAGTTTCAACCCTTTATAAAACAGTCACCAAACTTTCGAAAATTACATTTTGGTCACTAGCCAAAATGTCACACTTCCAAAACCCATTTTCCAAAATTGATTTCACAGTTCACTTAATTATATTAAAAGATGATTTTAGAACATTTTTCCATATTTTTAATGCAATCCGAACTAGGCTTTCCTAATTTCACCTCTTTAGATTCGAACAACACTTTGACCAACCGGTCAACGCCCAAAACTCCTAAGCCCAAAACTGGGGCGTTACAACTCTCCCCCCCCCCCCTTAAGAAATTTCGTCCTCGAAATTTACCTGAAGGAAAGAGATAAGGAAACTGCTTCAGCATGTCTTCCTTCCGCTCCCGCGTGGCTTCCTCAACACCTCGATGCTTCCACAGCACCTTCACCAACTCAATGGTCTTGCCACGAAGAACCTTGCTATCCGAATCCAGAACCTTCACCGGTTCCTCATCATAGGTCAAATCCGGATTCAAAACCACTTCCTCCACAGGCATCACATGCGAAGGATCAGATCTATACTTTCGGAGCATAGAAACATGGAACACATCATGAATCTTCTCCAACTCCTGAGGTAACCTCAACCGATACGCAACAGGACCCACACGCTCAACCACCTCATATGGTCCAATGTACCGAGGGCTCAACTTACCCTTCCGGCCAAACCTCATCACCTTCTTCCAAGGCGAAACCTTCAAGAACACACGGTCACCCACCGCATACTCTATCTCCTTACGCTTCAAATCCGCGTAAGACTTTTGCCGATCAGAGGCAGCCTTCAACCGCTCACAAATGAGCTTCACCTTCTCGGTGGTCCCTTTCAACAAAGCCGGCACCGAAACCAACTTTTGACCAGTTTCAGCCCAACAAAGAGGAGTCCTACACTTCCTCCCATACAGAGCCTCATAAGGTGCCATCTGTATACTCGCCTGATAACTATTGTTATAAGCGAACTCAACCAAAGGCAGATGCTTCTCCCAAGAACCTTGGAACTCAATCACGCAGCACCTCAACATATCCTCCAAGATCTGAATAACCCGCTCAGACTGACCATCCGACTGAGGATGATAGGATGTACTGAAATGCAACCTTGTACCCAGGGCTTGATGCAAACACTGCCAGAAACGCGATGTGAACCTCGGATCCCTATCCGAAACAATCGACTTAGGCACACCATGCAGCCTCACAATCTCAGCAATGTACAGCTCTGCCAGCTTATCCAAAGAAAACGTAGTATGCACAGGCAAGAAATGCGCACACTTCGTCAAGCGATCCACAATCACCCAAACAGAATTCTTCTTTGATGGAGACAAAGGTAAACCAGATACAAAATCCATGGTAACCCTCTCCCACTTCCATTCAGGGATTTTCAACGGTTGCATCAAACCAGAAGGAACCTGATGTTCAGCCTTCACTCGCTGACACACCAAACACTTGCTCACAAACTCTGCAACATCCTTCTTCAAACCCACCCAATAGTACTCATCACGAAGATCACGGTACATCTTAGTACTACCAGGGTGCATAGAAAAAGGACTACTATGACCTTCAGTCAGAATAGCATGCCTCAACTCAACATCAGCAGGCACTACTATCCGACTCCCAAAACACAACACACCATCCTCATTAAAGCAGAAATCCGAAGGTCTACCCTCCGCGATATCCTGAACATGAGACACCAAGGAATCATCCAACAACTGATTTTCCTTGATCAACTGAACCAAAGATGGTTTCACTTGCAACTCAGCAACAAGACCACCATCTCGCGATATGCTCAAGCTAGCAAACATAGCTCTCAGCTCAACAACTACCTTCCTACTCAAGGCATCCGCAACAACATTAGCCTTTCCAGGGTGATACTCAATCGTCAGATCATAATCCTTGAGCAACTCCAACCAACGCCGCTGTCTAAGATTCAACTCTTTCTGAGACATCAGATACCTCAAACTCTTGTGATTCGTGTACACAGTACACTTCTCACCATACAGATAATGTCTCCAGATCTTCAGAGCAAACACCACTGCAGCCCGCTCAATGTCATGCGTAGGATAGTTGCGCTCATGCACCTTCAACTGCCGTGACGCATAAGCCACAACCTTACCCTCTTGCATCAGCACACATCCCAAACCAACATAGGATGCATCACTATAGACCACAAACTCTTTCCCTGATTCAGGCTGAATCAAGATAGGAGCTTGCGTCAAAGCCGCTTTAAGCTTCTCAAAAGCCTGCTGTCTCGCTTCCGTCCACTCATACTTAACATCCTTTTGCAACAGCTTCGTCAAAGGAGAAGCAATCTTGGAAAAAACCATCCACAAAACTCCGGTAGTATCCCGCCAAACCAAGGAAACTACGGACCTCATGAACAGACTTAGGAACTTTCCAGTTCATCACTGCCTCAATCTTCTGAGGATCAACACGAATCCCCTCAGCTGAGACCACATGCCCAAGAAACACCACCTCCTTAAGCCAGAACTCACACTTGCTCAGCTTAGCATAAAGCTAATTCTCCCATAAAGCTTGCAAAACAATCCTCAAATGCTCTTCGTGCTCCTCCTCAGTACGCGAGTACACGAGGATATCATCAATGAACACCACAACGAACTTGTCCAGGTATTCATGAAACACACGATTCATCATGTCCATGAAAGCAGCAGGAGCATTTGTCAACCCAAACGGCATCACAAGGAACTCATAATGCCCATACCTTGTCCTGAAAGCTGTCTTAGGCACATCCACATCCTTCACCTTCAACTGATAATACCCTGACCTCAAGTCAATCTTAGAGAACACAGCAGCTCCCCGAAATTGATCAAAGAGATCATCAATCCTCGGCAAAGGATACCGATTCTTGATAGTCAACTTGTTTAGCTGACGGTAATCAATGCACATCCTCATAGTGCCATCTTTCTTCTTCACAAACAAGACTGGTGCTCCCCAAGGTGACACACTCGGCCGGATGAAACCACGATCTAGCAACTCTTGCAACTGCGTCTTCAGCTCCTTCAGCTCCTTAGGTGCCATTCTATAGGGAGTAATGGACACAGGAGTTGTATTCTCATACAGCTCAATTCCAAACTCCACCTCGCGATTAGGAGGTAAACCAGGCAACTCCTCAGGAAAAACACCAGGAAACTCCTTCACAACCTTGATATCTTGCACCCTCAACTCCTTAGAGCTAGGATTCATCACAAAAGCTAGATAAGCTTCGCAACCTTGCCTCAGCATCCTACTCGCCTCCAAGGTAGACACCACATTAGCAAGAAACTTCACATTCTCACCAACCACAACAACTTCATAATCATCCGCAAGCTTAAGCGAAACCCGCTTATTTTCACAATCCACAACAGCACGATGCTCCACAAGCCAACCCATACCAAGGATCACATCAAAACCATAAAAGGGCAACTCCATAAGATCAACATGAAAGACATGTTCTTGAACAACCAAGGGACACCTTCTATAAAGCTTTCGAGTCACAACAGTTTCACCAAAAGAACTAGTGACACGAACACCAACATCCAAAGACTCAACAGGCAAACCAAGAAATTCAGCATGCTCACGCAAAATGTATGAATGCGTAGATCCAGAATCAATCAAAGAAAGCAATGACAAGGATTGCAAAGTAAAGGTACCTGCAATCACATCTGCATCATTCCTTCCCTCGCGCTGAGCATACACCCTAGCTTGGCCTCCACCCTCAGGCTGAATAGCCACAACATGGGCTACTCCACGACCACCTTCCTCTCTCCTCTGGAAATTACCACGGCCGCGCCTACGACCTCTCTACGGTGCAGCAACAACAGGAGCACGCTCTTGGCCACCAGCCAACCTCGGACAATCTCGCCTCAAATGGTCAACAGAACCACAATTCCAGCATCCATTCCCAGCTGCCGCAACATGAGCTTGCACCTCCCTCACAGCACGAGGACAGTCACGCTTCATGTGACCACGCGAACCACAGATCCAGCAAGCATTAGGATCAACTCTAGCATAACCACCTCTAGCAGGTGCACCACCACCTCTCTTGGCTGAGGACTGATACTTCTGATCACGTCCCCTCTTGTTCCGTCCACCTCCGAAACTATACTCAGCAGCTCTCTTGCCAGAACTTGCTCCAGCACCTTTCGCAGATAAACCCAAGTTCATCTCAATGTCCTTGGATCGGCTCACCAACACATCAAAATCATTATACTCAGCAGCCAACATATATGTCTTTACTTCCGTCACCAAACCATAACGGAACCTTTCACACCTCTCCCGCTCATCAGGTATCAGCTCCGATGCATACTGACTGAGCCGCACAAACTGCACCTCATACTCAGCCACACTCATGCTCCCTTGGGTAAGAGACATGAATTCAAGCTTTTTCTCATCAAGATATCTCACTCCAAGATATCTCCTCTTGAAAACATTCTGAAAGAATGTCCAAGTAACATCAGCTTCAGCCATCCCAGCTATGGTGGTCGTCCACCACGTACACGCATCGTCCAGCAGCAAGGACACAACACATCCAAACTTTTGCACATCCGTGCAGCTCATCTGTCCCAAGATACACTTGGTACTCTCTAGCCAAGCTTCAGAACTCTCAGCAGACATACCCCTGAACTCAGTCCCACCAAGACTGCGCAGACGCTCCAAAGGTAGTCTAACTCCAGCATCTCCCTGATGCCCAGCTCCTTGAGCTCCAGCTACTGTTGCTCGAAAAGCACCCGCAATAGCTTGTACCAGCATAGACATATCAGGCATAGCTTGCCCCTGACCAACCTCTGGTCCAGCAGCTCCAGCACCAGCTGCAGCTTCAGCTCTCTCACCTCCAGCACCACCACCAGGCGGAGGAGGGGGTAACACTGCACTACCCGTATTCTCTTCATTCTCGTTCTCATTGGGAGCCGTATCTCGCACACTACCTCGTAACTCTCTACGTGGTGCCATACTTTTACCATGCAATCACAATGCAAATAAAACAAGTCAGGCCCAGCAAGGTAAGCAATCCAAGTATTCAAGCTCAATTTCATTCAAAATCAACATCATTTCATTAGCTTTTGTTTGGCAATGGGTACCCTCAACATGCAACATCACAACATACATCTCAATTGCATCCAAATCACAAGCCACCGAACATGCTTTCACACAACAAGCATACAAGGCAAACATACTTCAATCATGCATACATTCATTCCCAATTACTTGAGAACTCAGCTCTGATACCACCAAATGTAACCCCCTTAACCCGGCCTAGACGGTTGACCCGAATTAAGAAAGTCACACGGGGAAAACCAAAGTCAACCCGAAAGTCAACCTTGATTAACGACGCTTTTTTTTCTTTTTAATCTTGTCTAGATGCACATTAGTCCTAGTTGTGATCACACAAACATCATACTCAAAGATCACGAACATCAGAGATCAAACAGGGACCCAATTGAACAAATTACAACTTTAGGGACCAAATTGTAATTTCTGATAATTAAAAGGACTTAGCCCAAATTAAAGTTACCAACTTGAAATTAATCAGATTTCATGCTTCACTGTGAAATTTCAGCTCAAAAGGACTTCCCAAGCTCATACAATTGCACAAACAAGTTTCAGGACCAAAATGCAAACAATTCAAAACATATAACTGCCAATGTCAGCCCCTAACGGTCGACCGTTCCGAAACAGGATGAACCCGTTTCGAAAAACGGGCCGTTCCGCAACGGGTTCCGAAACATGGGCCTGGCAGAGGCCAAACCATTTCGAAACGGTGCATACCGTTTCGGACGCCTGGGTTCATTCAAGGCACCCGTTCCGAAACGGTGCACACTGTTCCGAAACGCCTGCACAGATTGCAGCAAAGAGCATTCCAAAACATGCAATTAATCATTCAAACATGCTCCAAATGCCACCAAACTTTACCAGCATGCAATTCAACATATATAAGACTTGCAAGCATCAACAAATCATCAGAACAACATCATATGCAAAAAGCCCCAATTCTATAGGCATGCTTCCTACACAAGCTAGCTACTCAAACACAAAACTTTCAAAACAAGCATGTAATGATCCAATGCAAAAACCAGCAATCTTAACAACATTCGACATACTTAGGGAGTTCCAAACACCTCCCAAATCATACACATTGGTCCCCCATTGCCAAATTACCCAAAAGCTAAAAAGTACTTATAAAACCTTCCATACATTGAGCTTTACTTGTACTTGAATGCTTGCCCTCCTTGCTGCCCTCAAGGTTCTTTAATGCTCTGAATTATTGAATTAAGAAAACGAAGAGAGCGTAAGCAAAAGCTTAGTGAGGAATGCTCTTAAAAACCATTCAATAATGCAATTAAAACCATTTATAAACATGCTTAAAATCAACCTTTGTACATGCTCAAAAGCATACTTTAAACAAGCAATCTCATGCTTCAACATAAACATAACATGTCATATTGGCTCAAGTGATAAATTCCATTTCATTTAAACAATTTCACCAACTTCCCAAGGACTTTTAAACACCTTGGCCCCAAGGACTTTTAAACACCTTGGCCATGGACTTTTAAACACCATGAATGAGGATCACACAAGGACTTTTAACCACCTTTGTGTCCATAGCTTGAATCACCCCAAGGACTTTTAAACACCTTGGCCCCAAGGACTTTTAAACACCTTGGCCCCATGGACTTTTAAACACCATGGAAGGATCACCTAAGGACTTTTAACCACCTTAGTGTCCGCAACAAGAATCATCCAAGGACTTTTAACCACCTTGATGTTCTTAAGTAACAAGGCTCACTCAAGGACTTTTAACCACCTTAGTGACCTTAACCTTTTCAAAACATCACTTGCCAATATACATCATTTTCATCAATTAATCCACTGTTTTAAAGCATTAAACCAAGCCATTTTCATCATGCATTTCAAAGCATCAAACCACATTTAATCAATGTACAAAATCAAGGAACTCCTACCTAGAGTTACCTTCAACATATGGCTTACATCATCAGCAAAAACCATGCTAAATCATGCTTTCAAAACAATAATTAAAACATGCAAATAACCATTTTGCATCACAACAAAATCATGGCCACCACTAGAGAGAAATTCCGAAAACTTACGCTTGAGCTTAGCAAAGTTGTTTAGACTTAAACTAAGCTCCCAAGACATTGGTTTCAAAGCTGAAAACCCAATTTCCACAAACGCACTCACCGATTTCCACTTTGTTTCAAGCCAAAGCACCAAATCAAGCTTCCGGATCAACAACTCTTGGATCCAAAGATGCCTCCCCTGTTTCAACACATCAAAGCAGAGGATTAATGCATCATAATGCATTAATTGCTTCAATGAAAACACCTAAACTCGCTGCTCTCATCCAACCTCCATTTTCGGCCACCAAACACAACCGAAAATGCATCCAAACCACTTCTAAACAAAGCCCAGCCATAAACCAGCAAAACCACACTTCCATAAACATCATAAAACATCTAAAAACAATCTATTAACATCCTTATACCTCCAGCAACATCAGATCCACAAGATCACCTCAAAAACAACCACTAGAGAGAAATTCCGAAAACTTACGCTTGAGCTTAGCAAAGTTGTTTAGACTTAAACTAAGCTCCCAAGACATGCAAATAACCATTTTGCATCACAACAAAATCATGGCCACCACTAGAGAGAAATTCCGAAAACTTACGCTTGAGCTTAGCAAAGTTGTTTAGACTTAAACTAAGCTCCCAAGACATTGGATTCAAAGCTGAAAACCCAATTTCCACAAACGCACTCATCGATTTCCACTTTGCTTCAAGCCAAAGCACCAAATCAAGCTTCCGGATCAACAACTCTTGGATCCAAAGATGCCTTCCCTGTTTCAACACATCAAAGCAGAGGATTAATGCATCATCATGCATTAATTGCTTCAATGAAAACACCTAAACTCGCTGCTCTCATCCAACCTCCATTTTCGGCCACCAAACACAACCGAAAATGCATCCAAACCACTTCTAAACAAAGCCCAGCCATAAACCAGCAAAACCACACTTCCATAAACATCATAAAACATCTAAAAACAATCTATTAACATCCTTATACCTCCAGCAACATCAGATCCACAAGATCACCTCAAAAACAACCACTAGAGAGAAATTCGGAAAACTTACGCTTGAGCTTAGCAAAGTTGTTTAGACTTAAACTAAGCTCCCAAGACATGCAAATAACCATTTTGCATCACAACAAAATCATGGCCACCACTAGAGAGAAATTCCGAAAATTTACGCTTGAGCTTAGCAAAGTTGTTTAGACTTAAACTAAGCTCCCAAGACATTGGTTTCAAAGCTGAAAACCCAATTTCCACAAACGCACTCACCGATTTCCACTTTGCTTCAAGTCAAAGCACCAAATCAAGCTTCCGGATCAACAACTCTTGGATCCAAAGATGCCTCCCCTGTTTCAACACATCAAAGCAGAGGATTAATGCATCATCATGCATTAATTGCTTCAATGAAAACACCTAAACTCGCTGCTCTCATCCAACCTCCATTTTCGGCCACCAAACACAACCGAAAATGCATCCAAACCACTTCTAAACAAAGCCCAGCCATAAACCAGCAAAACCACACTTCCATAAACATCATAAAACATCTAAAAACAATCTATTAACATCCTTATACCTCCAGCAACATCAGATCCACAAGATCACCTCAAAAACAACCTTGAAACACAAGTTAAACTTAGGAAACTCAACCTATCCGGGATTGCATCAATCAAAACTCAATTCCTTATCAATTTAGAGTTCATTTAACATCAAAAACACATCTCAAATCACAGATTAATCAGATCTAACGAAAATCATCAAAAATCATCAAATCTTGCATCATAAGCCAAGATCCATTTCACCACTTAAAAACCTTTAATTAAACATCAATTAAGGATTGAAAACTTAGGAATTTCAGTAAAGAACTGATAGTTTAGAGGATAAGGACGTTCTTACCTCCAAACTTGAGTTTCTCCTCTTTTTGGAATCAAAAACCTTGTTGAAACAAGTAGCAATTGAAGAGGTTTTGAAGATATGTTGATTAGGAATCAAATGAGAGTTGAAAGGAGGGATTTAGGTGAAGAAATCAGATCCAATTCTCTGGAGAGAATGTGTTTGGGTTGAGAGAAAATGAGAGAAAGAAAATTGAGAAAAGTTGGTTACAAAATCCAAAAATAGCCAAATGGCTTTCCCTCCACTTTTAATATCCTTTAAAATCAGAATTTAGACTTAAAATATCTTAGAAAAATCTGGAGAAACTCCCTTTGGGTAAATAGCTCCTTAAAGATTCAAAGTTTCAACCCTTTATAAAACAGTCACCAAACTTTCGAAAATTACATTTTGGTCACTAGCCAAAATGTCACACTTCCAAAACCCATTTTCCAAAATTGATTTCACAGTTCACTTAATTATATTAAAAGATGATTTTAGAACATTTTTCCATATTTTTAATGCAACCCGAACTAGGCTTTCCTAATTTCACCTCTTTAGATTCGAACAGCACTTTGACCAACCGGTCAACGCCCAAAACTCCTAAGCCCAAAACCGGGGCGTTACATAAGGGTTGCTCAAAACCACAAACATCATCAACGCACAAAACTGTTTTTCACTCTTTTCAAAACCAACATGCCTTTCTTGATAAACCATACGCTTTTTCATCAAACTCACTAATTTAATCATCATGCAACATGATCCAAATCAAAACCAGCCATTACACCATTGCTACTCATTTTCCAAGCTTTCCAAGCATAAACACCATTATGCTAAGCTTAAACCAAAACATGCATCTTTCAAAACATGCATTAGCAACATTTTCCACATTATACAATTCCATTATATTGGCTCACAAGTAATAACAACAATCTCAAAAACAAAGTATCGGATACACAGATTACCAAGGGCTGTCCCACACCCTTCATACACTCTACCGACATCTCAAGGTTCACACACGAGAGCGAGCATCCATCGTTGTGACACCCGTGGTAGAGTATTCGGTACAATCACAATCCCTCAACACCACTCATCGATAGATGTATAATTAACTAACGAGAGACAAGACAAAACACAAGGTTCACACCCGAGAGCTACCCTCAACCGTTGCAACCTTATACAATCCTCAATCGTTAGGGTACTTGGATGGAGTATTTGGTACAATCACAACCCCTCAACATCCAAGGCAACTTGTTTATAGTGCACTCAATCATATAGCCGGCTAACTATATCCGATTTCATTTATAAAACACTTTATACAACATCACTTGCCAATATAATCCATAACACATGCAAACCTCTTTGTTTTTACAAAGCATTCATGATAAGCCATAAACCAAGCATTAAACCATGCTCCAAACCTCATGCATCAACACATGCATACAAGGACCACTTACCTAGTGCATCCTTAACTCGTATGGCATCATCATACACAATTTATATTCACAAAAACATGCTTTAAAATAGTAGGTAAATGCATTTAAAATCAAGTGCAACCAAAGGCTCATAACTAGCACAACCGAAGGAGAAATTTCGATTTACTTACTTCCAAACTTAATAAAGCATTTCAAGCTCTTACTAAGTTCCCAAAACCTTTTCTAAAATGTTTCCACGCTGGAAAACCAAATTCCACTCACCGACTCGCGAAACTAGGCTTGCTGACGCGACTTCCGATCCCCAGGAGCCTCCAAAACCACCTCGTTTGCTTCCAGATTATTATCCTCTATTTTCAACACATCAAAACAGAGGTTCAATGCATAAGAATGCATCCAAACCCCCAGCACACACAAGAAATCCTGCAGCCCTGCTCTAAAGCAACAAAACACCCATCTGAAAGAATCGAAAACTCAATCGATTGACCTCAAACCTCAGCCCACCCATTACCCAACTCATCCAATGCATTCTAAGCATCATTCAACATCCAAAAACAACCTAAAACCAACCTTATACCTCCAGCAACTCGAATTCCCCAAGAACACCTAAAAACTCACCCCAAAACACTTCAAAAACCAAGGATCTCAAGGATTTCGGGATCTACATGATTAAGACTCCACTTCAACACTAAAAACCTTTCAAAACTCATTTAGAAACGACCTCAAAACAATCAAATCAATTAATGTCCGAAAATCACATTTTAAACCAAATTTTCATCAAGATTTCAAGAGTTTAGTATTCTAACAACAAAACCTCAATCAAAATCAGTATTAAAGAGTCAAAGATTTTTGGAATTTCATTAAAGAACCTATATTAGAGGGATAGCACGAAAATTACCTCTAATCCTTGCTTCTTCTCCAATTTGGCAAGTTTTGCTTGAAGAAACTTGAAGGAAAATAGGAGAAATTATAGGAATCAAAAGAGGATTTGAGAGCAAAATGTTTTTGGAAAAATTGAGAGAAAAGAAGGGTGTTTGACTGAAGCAAAATTGAAAAAATGAAAGCTCGTGAAAACTTTTCTTTAACTGTTTAACTACTTTCTTTAATTACCCAAATTAAAAAGTCTTTTAATTTTTAATAGCATTTAAATCACATGCCAAATTAGGGAAAAAAGCATAATTTCCAAGTATCTCCCTAAAGATTCTAAGATTTTAACTCTTCTTGAAACACCATTTTTTCCCACTTTTAAATCTTTACATTTTGGTCACTAACCAAAATGTATACTTTTGAAAACTCGTTTTGTAAAATTGATTTGACCAACCTCTTAAACACCATTTTAGAGGATTTTAGAATTTTTTATCACATTTTTATCCTATCCCGAACTCCGATCTCCCTAAACCACCTTTTAAATGGTTCGAAAACCCATCACCGATTCAACCGGTCCAACCCGACTCGCCAAAACATCTAAGCCCAAAATCGGGGCATTACATCATCCCACAGTTATAAAAGTTGGGTCTCCCTTTAGCCTTTTTATAAGCTGTCGTCTATTAGGATTTTCCGGAAGAGAGTGGAATGATTCAATCTAATAAAACTTTTACAAGAAAGTCAATGTTTTGAACACCATATCAATTTTCAAGAAGAAAAGAAGTAGAAAACTAAAAAACCAAAAACTTGAGACTTGATATCAGGTCAACCGGTGATTCTAGGAAGCGACCTCTAATTAGCGCTAAATGAAGGCCAACCGGTTTACCAGGTAAAAAATTTGTAAAATATTTCTTACAAAGCTTGTACATAATTCCTTACAACAACTGTAAGAAAAACGGTATATACCAAATTTCCTACAAAGACTCACCATGACCCGCAGTGCTCAAACTTGTGTAGGGATTTGTGGGTAACGATTTGTGTATGTAAACAATTTCATACAAGGTGTACACAGTTTCTTACAAAAGATGTAATAAAAACGGTATGTACCGAATTTCTTACTATAACTCAACATGGTCTAAAGTGGGTCAACTTTGTGTAGTGATTTGTATACATTCCCAATTTCCTATGAGAAAACATAATGTTGTACAATATATGTAAGGATTTGTGTATGTATACAACTTTCTACAAGGTGTACACAATTTGTTACAAAACTTGTAAGAAAAACGGTATATACCAAATTTCATACAATAACTTAACATGGCCCAAAGGGTCTCAACTTTGTGTAGGGATTTGTGTACATACACAATTCCTTACGAGAAAACATAATTTGGTACAATATATGTAAGGATTTGTGAATGTACACAATTTCCTAAAAGGTGTACAAAATTTCTTACGGAATTTGAAAGAAAAAAAAGTATGTACCGAATTTCTTACAATAACTCAACAAGACCCAAATGAGCTTAACTTTGTGTAGGGATTTGTGTACATACACAATTTCCTATGAGAAAACATAATTTGGTACAAAATATGTATGGATTTGTGTATGTACACAATTTCCTACAAGGTGTACCAAATTTCATACAAAAGTTGTAAGAAAAACGATATATACCGAATTTCTTACAATAACTCAACATGGCCCAAAGAGGGTCAACTTTGTGTAGGGATTTGTGTACATACACAATTTCCTACGATAAAACTTAATTTGGTACAATATATGTAAGGATTTGTGTATGTACACAATTTCCTACAAGTGTACACAATTTCTTACAAAAGTTGTAAGAAAAACATTATGTACCGAATTTCTTACAATAAATCAACATGGCCCAAACGGACTCAACTTTGTGTAGGAATTTGTGTAGATACATAATTTTCTACGAGAAAACATATTTTAGTACAATAAATGTAAGGATTTGTACATGTAAACAATTTCCTACAAGGTGTACACAATTTCTTACGAAAGTTGTAAGAAAAAATGGTATGTACGAAATTTCTTACAAAAACTCAACATGTCCCAAAAGGGCTCAACTTTGTGTAGGAATTTGTGTACATACATAATTTCCTACGAGAAAGCATAATTTGGTACAACATATGTAAAGATTTGTGTATGTACACAATTTCCTACAAGGTGTACACAATTTCTTACAAAATTTGTAAGAAAAATTGTATGTATTGAATTCCATACAATAACTCAACATGGCCCAATGGGGCTCAACTTTGTGTAGGGATTTGTGTACATACACAATTTTTCCTAAAAGAAAACATAATTTGGTACAAAATATATAAGGATTTGTGTACCTAATTTCTTACAATAACTCAACATAACCCAAAAGGCCCAACTTTGTGCAGCAATTTGTGTACATATACAATTTCCTACGAGAAAACAAAAATTGGTACAAAAATATGTAACAATTTGTGTATGTACACAATTTCCTTTAAGATATACACAATTTCTTACGAAAGTTGTAAGAAAAATGGTACGTACCGAATTTCTTACAATAACTCAACCTGACCCAAAGTGGCTCAACTTTGTGTAGGGATTTGTGGGCATACACAATTTCCTACAAGAAAACATAATTTGGTACAAAATATGTAAAGATTTGTGTATGTACACAAAATTTATTACAAGGTGTAAACAATTTCTTAGGAAAATTGAAAGAAAAAACAGTATGTACCGAATTTCTTACAAAAACTCAACATGGCCAAAAGAGGCTTGTTGAGTGTGTAAAAGTTATATTATTTACATCCTTTTTTAACCCATATTTCTGCTGCATTCAAGCAGTATTCATTGCATTTAGGTTAGTTTACAGCAAAACATCACAAATATATTAAAAGACACAGTTTCTACTAAGAATGGTTGTTTTTGCAGGTTGCTGCCGTAGCAGACGGAAAGGGCAGGCGCTGGGCAGTGAAGCAGAAGAGCAGAACTGGACAAGCAGTCAAGGAGGACGATGCTTCCGTGACAGCAGAAGACGACAGCAGTTTTGAGGAGAAGAAGCAAAGTGGACCTCGACAAATAGAGTAAATTCAGCTCGTCTGTCGTGTGAAAACCCTATATTTTTCCAAGCTCCAGATCAAAAGGAATGTCAAGCCCAAAGTTCAAGGAGAGAAAATCTCAAGCAAGGAAGATGATGACTGGAAAGTAGATTCCTTGAAGATTTAGTCTTTATTAGAATCATACTTTTATTTAAAGTTGTATTCTTGCTATTTTAGATAACTTGAGCCCAAAGCTTATATAAGGGCATATATTTTAACCTAGAGGGCATAATCGATTACCCTAGCCTTCTTCCCAAAACTCTAGTCGTTTTCCTTCCCTCATCATGTTATAAATTCCCCCTAGGGCCACAGGTTGATTTGTAAAGTAGTTGCAAGGGTTGTTTTGTTTTATGAATTTTCAGTTCAATAAAATAAACTTCAAGTTCTCTTATTTTGGTTATTAATATCTTGCAAGAGCATCGAGAGAGCATTGTGAGGTTATCTATTTACTTAGCATCGGGAGAGTTAAGTATACGAAAGAAATAAGAGCAAGTTCTCTAGCTTATAGTTGAACTATCTCGGACCTAGGGATAGGACGAGGTTAAGTGGCTAAAGAAGAATTCATACACATCGGTGTTCATCCTTCGATTCGCGCCGGGAGGTATCATCAAAGACGTTATCATCGATAGACTTGGACCTAGGGATAGGCCAAGGCACATCTGGGATTCTTGCCAAACTTGAAGTACTGAGTTGAGTGTTTGCTGCCGCGACAGGTGTTGCCGCGACGAGAGAGACGACAGAACTGGATTTCCTAAACTCTGCAATACTTGCACTACTGAGCAATTCAATACCAGCCCATTCTCCCTATCTTGATATCTTTACTCTTTTATTTACGTTACTTTATTATTCTCGTGACAACTTTCTCAAATATTTTCTTTACTTTCGTGCAGTGAATTAAGGTGAAGCTATTAGCCCAATCCCTGTGGAGACGATATCCGATACTTCGTATCACTTTACTACTTGCGTCGTGTATACTTGCACTACCATTGCGATAGACTCTTTTATACGCAACAAGTTTTTGGCGCCGTTGCTGGGGATTGGCAACATAACTCTACCTTTTCTTTTACTGCACTTTTCGTTTTCGTTTTTATTTTTATTTTTCTGTTTTTCTTTGGGGCATTCAACTCTTGCTTTTCACAAGGTTACTTGTTTATGCGCAGATCAAATCGAGGTAAAGATCTTGAGTATCAATTAGATCCGGAGATCGAACATTCATTCAATCTCAAGAAACAACTTCGTCACTTACTAGCCAGGAACAAGTACCTTGAGGAACAGCTAGAGAAGATGGCCCACAATGGAAACGACTCGCCTGACGGCGATATTATACCGCCTACCGGCAACCCTGCTGCCGATGCCGGACGATGGTCTTGTCGTGACTACATGTTGAACGATCATGTAGAACTGGAAACCACGCTGCTGGACATAGATGTTGACAACTTCGAGCTGAAACCAGTCATGTTTAGCATGATCAACAATGACAGTCAATTCAGTGGTGCTGTTACAGAGGATGCCAGGGAGCATCTCAAAACGTTCCAGGAAATTTGTGGTTCGTTTAGACTGCCAGGAGTTAATCCGGAGATACTGAGGCTTTGGTTATTTCCTCATTCATTGAGGGATAGAGCAAAAACTTGGTGGAATAAACTTACGCCGGGTTCAATTAGAACTTGGGCAGATTTATCTCGTTTTAATCCTTCGCATTTATCTGAGCGATTACGTAATGAAATTGCTACTTTTCAACAGGAAGATGACGAGCCGATGCACGAGGACTGTGACAGATTTACTACTCTTCTACGTAACTGCCCAATGCATGGATTCCCCGTCTGGAATCAGGTAACAAAGTTTTATAATGCTGCCAACTTACAAACTCGTATTCGAATTGATTCAGCAGCAAACGAACTATTATTGGATAAAGATCCGGACGAGGCAATGCAAGTATTAAAAAATCTGGCCAAGAATGAGGAGCAGTTTCCGACAGCAAGAAGAGGGGGTAAACGGGTACTAGTTGTCAAGGATTATGAGGTCGACAGCACGATGAAATCACAGGTAGCATTCCTTACTAAAGCAATGAAAAAGTTATTGAATGATGATGCACAACATGGATTTGCTGTTGAGGAGGTATGCAAAATCTGTGAGGGAAATCATAGTGCGGATGAGTGTCCTATACAGTTAGAAGAGGGAAAATATGTTGGAAACTATAAGCCGAATTACAACTCCAACAACTATATTCCCAACTGGAGAAAGGATCCCAAGTTTTCTTGGAGTAATCCTAATAATGCCCTGAATCCTCAAGCACACAATCAGAATCAGGGAGAACCTAGATTGCTGACGCGACAGCAACTGCCGCCGCAACAGCAGCAACAACAGCAACCATCTGCCACAAACAGTATACTGGAACAGACTCTGACAACTTTTATGTCTCAGACAAGTACTTATATTGAGAATATGAATCAGTTTGTCAAGAAAACAGAGACATTCATGGATAAAACAGAGATGTGGATGACGAATCATGAAGCTACTCTGAAATCTTTGGAGACACAAATGGGTCAGGTCTCTCAGCATATCAAGCCAAGGCAGACTGGAGGATTCCCTAGCAATACTGAAAATGCTAGGCAGCCTACACATGAGCAGTGTAAGGCCATTACTACTAGGAGTGGGAAGAAATTACCAGGGCTGGAAAAGGAAGCTGAAACAGTAAGGAAACCAGCCTTGGACAGACCTGCCGAGGAACCGGCCCCGATAGGTAACAAACAGACTGCTGTCGATGAGCCTGTCACGACAGCATAAGCGACAGAGGAGAAAAATGATGAACCCAAACCTCCTCAGATTCGTATGCAGTGGGAAGGACGTATTGTTGATTATCGTCCCCACCTTCTTTTCCTCAACGGTTACAGCAAGCTAAGCAAGAATCTCAGCTCAAAAAGATTTATGATATTTTTAAACAGGTTCATATTAATATTCTGTTGTTAGATGCCGTTAGGGAGATGCCCGGTTACGCCAAATTTCTCAAGGATGTAATGTCAAAGAAATCTAAACTTGGGGAATTTTAAACGGTTAAGATGACAGAAGGTTACATGAGTATTCTTCATCGGCAGCCACCCAGAAAAAGAAGGATCCGGGGAGCTTCATCATACCTTGTGTAATCGGAGATAAATATGTGGGTAAGGCACTTTGTGATCTTGGTGCTAATATTAATTTAATGCCAAAATCTATTTTTTCAGAAATTAGGTATTGGAAAGGCGCGGCCCACGACAGTAATTCTACAGGTGGCAGACCGCTCTTATGTTCATCCGGAAGGAAAAATCGATGATATTCTGGTAAGAATGGATAAATTTATTTTTTCTGCTGACTTTCTTGTTTTAGATTGTGAAGCAGACGAAAACGCACCAATCATCCTTGGGCGACCCTTCTTAGCCACGGGAAGATCACTGATTGATGTGGAGAAAGGAGAACTCACCATGAGAGTGAACAACCAAGAGATTAAGTTGAATGTTCTCCAAGCTATGAAGCATGTTGATGCAGATGAGGAATGCAAGGCTATCACTGAAGTTACCCTTGATCAACCCTGCATCAGGTCGGGCTGTCACGATATCAAAATTGGTCACTGTCTCGGCAGCCACTTACAGGACTAAGAGAGTCTTGGCATATAACTATTCACAAGCATGCACACACTGCACGAGGACTATAGTGAGATTCCGGACAGATCCTAAATTATCCGACAGGTTGCTGCCATCACAGGGAACGAACGACAGGTAAGGGAAAGTTCACTGTTTGAAAGCCAAAACAAAAATATTTCATTTTTCTTTTAGGTCTTAGTTGGTTGAGGGCAAGCAGTATTTCTGTTGCATTCAAGCAGTATTCATTGCATTTAGGTTGGTTTACAGCAAAACATCACAAATATATTAAAAGGCACAGTTTCTACTAAGAATGGTTGTTTTTGCAGGTTGCTGCCGTAGCAGACGGAAAAGGCAGGCGCTGGGCAGTGAAGTAGAAGAGCAGAACTGGACAAGCAGCCAAGGAGGACGATGCTGCCATGGTTGCTGCCGTGACAGCAGAGGACGACAACAATTTTGAGGAGAAGAAGCAAAGTGGACCTCGACAGATAGAGAAAATTCAGCCCGTCTGTCGTGTGAAAACCCTATATTTTTCCAAGCCCCAGATCAAAAGGAATGTCAAGCCCAAAGTTCAAGGAGAGAAAATCCCAAGCAAGGAAGATGACGACTGGAAAGTAGATTCCTTGAAGATTTAGTCTTTATTAGAATCATACTTTTATTTAAAGTTGTATTCTTGCTATTTTAGATAACTTGAGCACAAAGCTTATATAAGGGCATATATTTTAACCTAGAGGGCATAACCGATTACCCTAGCCTTCTTCCCAAAACTCTAGTCATTTTCCTTCCCTCATCATGTTCTAAATTCCCCCTAGGGCCACGAGTTGATTTGTAAAGTAGTTGCAAGGGTTGTTTTGTTTTAGGAATTTTCAGTTCAATAAAGTAAACTTCAAGTTCTCTTATTTTGGTTATTAATATTTTGCAAGAGAATCGGGAGAGCATTGTGAGGTTATCTATTTACTTAGCATCGGCAGAGTTAAGTATACGAAAGAAATAAGAGCAAGTTCTCTAGCTTATAGTTGAACTATCTCGGACCTAGGGATAGGACGAGGTTAAGTGGCTAAAGAAGAATTCATACACATCGGTGTTCATCCTTCGATTCGCGCCGGGAGGTATCATCAAAGACGTGATCATCGACAGACTTGGACCTAGGGATAGGCCAAGGCACATCTGGGATTCTTGCCAAACTTGAAGTATTGAGTTGAGTGTTTGCTGCCGCGACAGGTGTTGCCGCGACGGGAGAGACGACAGAACTGGATTTCCTAAACTCTGCAATACTTGCACTACTGAGCAATTCAATACCAGCCCATTCTCCCTATCTTGATATCTTTACTCTTTTATTTACGTTACTTTATTATTCTCGTGACAACTTTCTCAAATATTTTCTTTACTTTCGTGCAGTGAATTAAGGTGAAGCTATTAGCCCAATCCCTGTGGAGACGATATCCGATACTTCGTATCACTTTACTACTTGCGTCGTGTATACTTGCACTACCATTGCGATAGACTCTTTTACACGCAACAAGTTTTTGGCGCCGTTGCTGGGGATTGGCAACATAACTCTACCTTTTCTTTTACTGCACTTTTCGTTTTCGTTTTTATTTTTATTTTTCTGTTTTTCTTTGGGGCATTCAACTCTTGCTTTTCACAAGGTTACTTGTTTATGCGCAGATCGAATCGAGGTAAAGATCTTGAGTATCAATTAGATCCGGAGATCGAACATTCATTCAATCTCAAGAAACAACTTCGTCACTTACTAGCCAGGAACAAGTACCTTGAGGAACAGCTAGAGAAGATGGCCCACAATGGAAACGACTCGCCTGACGGCGATATTATACCGCCTACCGGCAACCCTGCTGCTGATGCCGGACGATGGTCCTGTCGTGACTACATGTTGAACGATCATGTAGAACTGGAAACCACGCTGCTGGACATAGATGTTGACAACTTCGAGCTGAAACCAGTCATGTTTAGCATGATCAACAATGACAGTCAATTCAGTGGTGCTGTTACAGAGGATGCCAGGGAGCATCTCAAAACGTTCCAGGAAATTTGTGGTTCGTTTAGACTGCCAGGAGTTAATCCGGAGATACTGAGGCTTTGGTTATTTCCTCATTCATTGAGGGATAGAGCAAAAACTTGGTGGAATAAACTTACGCCGGGTTCAATTAGAACTTGGGCAGATTTATCTCGTTTTAATCCTTCGCATTTATCTGAGCGATTACGTAATGAAATTGCTACTTTTCAACAGGAAGATGACGAGCCGATGCACGAGGACTGTGACAGATTTACTACTCTTCTACGTAACTGCCCAATGCATGGATTCCCCGTCTGGAATCAGGTAACAAAGTTTTATAATGCTGCCAACTTACAAACTCGTATTCGAATTGATTCAGCAGCAAACGAACTATTATTGGATAAAGATCCGGACGAGGCAATGCAAGTATTAAAAAATCTGGCCAAGAATGAGGAGCAGTTTCCGACAGCAAGAAGAGGGGGTAAACGGGTACTAGTTGTCAAGGATTATGAGGTCGACAGCACGATGAAATCACAGGTAGCATTCCTTACTAAAGCAATGAAAAAGTTATTGAATGATGATGCACAACATGGATTTGCTGTTGAGGAGGTATGCAAAATCTGTGAGGGAAATCATAGTGCGGATGAGTGTCCTATACAGTTAGAAGAGGGAAAATATGTTGGAAACTATAAGCCGAATTACAACTCCAACAACTATATTCCCAACTGGAGAAAGGATCCCAAGTTTTCTTGGAGTAATCCTAATAATGCCCTGAATCCTCAAGCACACAATCAGAATCAGGGAGAACCTAGATTGCTGACGCGACAGCAACTGCCGCCGCAACAGCAGCAACAACAGCAACCATCTGCCACAAACAGTATACTGGAACAGACTCTGACAACTTTTATGTCTCAGACAAGTACTTATATTGAGAATATGAATCAGTTTGTCAAGAAAACATAGACATTCATGGATAAAACAGAGATGTGGATGACGAATCATGAAGCTACTCTGAAATCTTTGGAGACACAAATGGGTCAGGTCTCTCAGCATATCAAGCCAAGGCAGACTGGAGGATTCCCTAGCAATACTGAAAATGCTAGGCAGCCTACACATGAGCAGTGTAAGGCCATTACTACTAGGAGTGGGAAGAAATTACCAGGGCTGGAAAAGGAAGCTGAAACAGTAAGGAAACCAGCCTTGGACAGACCTGCCGAGGAACCGGCCCCGATAGGTAACAAACAGACTGCTGTCGATGAGCCTGTCACGACAGCATAAGCGACAGAGGAGAAAAATGATGAACCCAAACCTCCTCAGATTCGTATGCAGTGGGAAGGACGTATTGTTGATTATCGTCCCCACCTTCTTTTCCTCAACGGTTACAGCAAGCTAAGCAAGAATCTCAGCTCAAAAAGATTTATGATATTTTTAAACAGGTTCATATTAATATTCTGTTGTTAGATGCCGTTAGGGAGATGCCCGGTTACGCCAAATTTCTCAAGGATGTAATGTCAAAGAAATCTAAACTTGGGGAATTTTAAACGGTTAAGATGACAGAAGGTTACATGAGTATTCTTCATCGGCAGCCACCCAGAAAAAGAAGGATCCGGGGAGCTTCATCATACCTTGTGTAATCGGAGATAAATATGTGGGTAAGGCACTTTGTGATCTTGGTGCTAGTATTAATTTAATGCCAAAATCTATTTTTTCAGAAATTAGGTATTGGAAAGGCGCGGCCCACGACAGTAATTCTACAGGTGGCAGACCGCTCTTATGTTCATCCGGAAGGAAAAATCGATGATATTCTGGTAAGAATGGATAAATTTATTTTTTCTGCTGACTTTCTTGTTTTAGATTGTGAAGCAGACGAAAACGCACCAATCATCCTTGGGCGACCCTTCTTAGCCACGGGAAGATCACTGATTGATGTGGAGAAAGGAGAACTCACCATGAGAGTGAACGGCCAAGAGATTAAGTTGAATGTTCTCCAAGCTATGAAGCATGTTGATGCAGATGAGGAATGCAAGGCTATCACTGAAGTTACCCTTGATCAACCCTGCATCAGGTCGGGCTGTCACGATATCAAAATTGGTCACTGTCTCGGCAGCCACTTACAGGACTAAGAGAGTCTTGGCATATAACTATTCACAAGCATGCACACACTGCACGAGGACTATAGTGAGATTCCGAACAGATCCTAAATTATCCGACAGGTTGCTGCCATCACAGGGAACGAACGACAGGTAAGGGAAAGTTCACTGTTTGAAAGCCAAAACAAAAATATTTCATTTTTCTTTTAGGTCTTAGTTGGTTGAGGGCAAGCAGTATTTCTGTTGCATTCAAGCAGTATTCATTGCATTTAGGTTGGTTTACAGCAAAACATCACAAATATATTAAAAGGCACAGTTTCTACTAAGAATGGTTGTTTTTGCAGGTTGCTGCCGTAGCAGACGGAAAAGGCAGGCGCTGGGCAGTGAAGTAGAAGAGCAGAACTGGACAAGCAGCCAAGGAGGACGATGCTGCCATGGTTGCTGCCGTGACAGCAGAGGACGACAACAATTTTGAGGAGAAGAAGCAAAGTGGACCTCGACAGATAGAGAAAATTCAGCCCGTCTGTCGTGTGAAAACCCTATATTTTTCCAAGCCCCAGATCAAAAGGAATGTCAAGCCCAAAGTTCAAGGAGAGAAAATCCCAAGCAAGGAAGATGACGACTGGAAAGTAGATTCCTTGAAGATTTAGTCTTTATTAGAATCATACTTTTATTTAAAGTTGTATTCTTGCTATTTTAGATAACTTGAGCACAAAGCTTATATAAGGGCATATATTTTAACCTAGAGGGCATAACCGATTACCCTAGCCTTCTTCCCAAAACTCTAGTCATTTTCCTTCCCTCATCATGTTCTAAATTCCCCCTAGGGCCACGAGTTGATTTGTAAAGTAGTTGCAAGGGTTGTTTTGTTTTAGGAATTTTCAGTTCAATAAAGTAAACTTCAAGTTCTCTTATTTTGGTTATTAATATTTTGCAAGAGAATCGGGAGAGCATTGTGAGGTTATCTATTTACTTAGCATCGGCAGAGTTAAGTATACGAAAGAAATAAGAGCAAGTTCTCTAGCTTATAGTTGAACTATCTCGGACCTAGGGATAGGACGAGGTTAAGTGGCTAAAGAAGAATTCATACACATCGGTGTTCATCCTTCGATTCGCGCCGGGAGGTATCATCAAAGACGTGATCATCGACAGACTTGGACCTAGGGATAGGCCAAGGCACATCTGGGATTCTTGCCAAACTTGAAGTATTGAGTTGAGTGTTTGCTGCCGCGACAGGTGTTGCCGCGACGGGAGAGACGACAGAACTGGATTTCCTAAACTCTGCAATACTTGCACTACTGAGCAATTCAATACCAGCCCATTCTCCCTATCTTGATATCTTTACTCTTTTATTTACGTTACTTTATTATTCTCGTGACAACTTTCTCAAATATTTTCTTTACTTTCGTGCAGTGAATTAAGGTGAAGCTATTAGCCCAATCCCTGTGGAGACGATATCCAATACTTCGTATCACTTTACTACTTGCGTCGTGTATACTTGCACTACCATTGCGATAGACTCTTTTACACGCAACAAGTTTTTGGCGCCGTTGCTGGGGATTGGCAACATAACTCTACCTTTTCTTTTACTGCACTTTTCGTTTTCGTTTTTATTTTTATTTTTCTGTTTTTCTTTGGGGCATTCAACTCTTGCTTTTCACAAGGTTACTTGTTTATGCGCAGATCGAATCGAGGTAAAGATCTTGAGTATCAATTAGATCCGGAGATCGAACATTCATTCAATCTCAAGAAACAACTTCGTCACTTACTAGCCAGGAACAAGTACCTTGAGGAACAGCTAGAGAAGATGGCCCACAATGGAAACGACTCGCCTGACGGCGATATTATACCGCCTACCGGCAACCCTGCTGCCGATGCCGGACGATGGTCCTGTCGTGACTACATGTTGAACGATCATGTAGAACTGGAAACCACGCTGCTGGACATAGATGTTGACAACTTCGAGCTGAAACCAGTCATGTTTAGCATGATCAACAATGACAGTCAATTCAGTGGTGCTGTTACAGAGGATGCCAGGGAGCATCTCAAAACGTTCCAGGAAATTTGTGGTTCGTTTAGACTGCCAGGAGTTAATCCGGAGATACTGAGGCTTTGGTTATTTCCTCATTCATTGAGGGATAGAGCAAAAACTTGGTGGAATAAACTTACGCCGGGTTCAATTAGAACTTGGGCAGATTTATCTCGTTTTAATCCTTCGCATTTATCTGAGCGATTACGTAATGAAATTGCTACTTTTCAACAGGAAGATGACGAGCCGATGCACGAGGACTGTGACAGATTTACTACTCTTCTACGTAACTGCCCAATGCATGGATTCCCCGTCTGGAATCAGGTAACAAAGTTTTATAATGCTGCCAACTTACAAACTCGTATTCGAATTGATTCAGCAGCAAACGAACTATTATTGGATAAAGATCCGGACGAGGCAATGCAAGTATTAAAAAATCTGGCCAAGAATGAGGAGCAGTTTCCGACAGCAAGAAGAGGGGGTAAACGGGTACTAGTTGTCAAGGATTATGAGGTCGACAGCACGATGAAATCACAGGTAGCATTCCTTACTAAAGCAATGAAAAAGTTATTGAATGATGATGCACAACATGGATTTGCTGTTGAGGAGGTATGCAAAATCTGTGAGGGAAATCATAGTGCGGATGAGTGTCCTATACAGTTAGAAGAGGGAAAATATGTTGGAAACTATAAGCCGAATTACAACTCCAACAACTATATTCCCAACTGGAGAAAGGATCCCAAGTTTTCTTGGAGTAATCCTAATAATGCCCTGAATCCTCAAGCACACAATCAGAATCAGGGAGAACCTAGATTGCTGACGCGACAGCAACTGCCGCCGCAACAGCAGCAACAACAGCAACCATCTGCCACAAACAGTATACTGGAACAGACTCTGACAACTTTTATGTCTCAGACAAGTACTTATATTGAGAATATGAATCAGTTTGTCAAGAAAACATAGACATTCATGGATAAAACAGAGATGTGGATGACGAATCATGAAGCTACTCTGAAATCTTTGGAGACACAAATGGGTCAGGTCTCTCAGCATATCAAGCCAAGGCAGACTGGAGGATTCCCTAGCAATACTGAAAATGCTAGGCAGCCTACACATGAGCAGTGTAAGGCCATTACTACTAGGAGTGGGAAGAAATTACCAGGGCTGGAAAAAGAAGCTGAAACAGTAAGGAAACCAGCCTTGGACAGACCTGCCGAGGAACCGGCCCCGATAGGTAACAAACAGACTGCTGTCGATGAGCCTGTCACGACAGCATAAGCGACAGAGGAGAAAAATGATGAACCCAAACCTCCTCAGATTCGTATGCAGTGGGAAGGACGTATTGTTGATTATCGTCCCCACCTTCTTTTCCTCAACGGTTACAGCAAGCTAAGCAAGAATCTCAGCTCAAAAAGATTTATGATATTTTTAAACAGGTTCATATTAATATTCTGTTGTTAGATGCCGTTAGGGAGATGCCGGTTACGCCAAATTTCTCAAGGATGTAATGTCAAAGAAATCTAAACTTGGGGAATTTTAAACGGTTAAGATGACAGAAGGTTACATGAGTATTCTTCATCCGGCAGCCACCAGAAAAAGAAGGATCCGGGGAGCTTCATCATACCTTGTGTAATCGGAGATAAATATGTGGGTAAGGCACTTTGTGATCTTGTGCTAGTATTAATTTAATGCCAAAATCTATTTTTTCAGAAATTAGGTATTGGAAAGGCGCGGCCCACGACAGTAATTCTACAGGTGGCAGACCGCTCTTATGTTCATCCGGAAGGAAAAATCGATGATATTCTGGTAAGAATGGATAAATTTATTTTTTCTGCTGACTTTCTTGTTTTAGATTGTGAAGCAGACGAAAACGCACCAATCATCCTTGGGCGACCCTTCTTAGCCACGGGAAGATCACTGATTGATGTGGAGAAAGGAGAACTCACCATGAGAGTGAACGGCCAAGAGATTAAGTTGAATGTTCTCCAAGCTATGAAGCATGTTGATGCAGATGAGGAATGCAAGGCTATCACTGAAGTTACCCTTGATCAACCCTGCATCAGGTCGGGCTGTCACGATATCAAAATTGGTCACTGTCTCGGCAGCCACTTACAGGACTAAGAGAGTCTTGGCATATAACTATTCACAAGCATGCACACACTGCACGAGGACTATAGTGAGATTCCGAACAGATCCTAAATTATCCGACAGGTTGCTGCCATCACAGGGAACGAACGACAGGTAAGGGAAAGTTCACTGTTTGAAAGCCAAAACAAAAATATTTCATTTTTCTTTAGGTCTTAGTTGGTTGAGGGCAAGCAGTATTTCTGTTGCATTCAAGCAGTATTCATTGCATTTAGGTTGGTTTACAGCAAAACATCACAAATATATTAAAAGGCACAGTTTCTACTAAGAATGGTTGTTTTTGCAGGTTGCTGCCGTAGCAGACGGAAAAGGCAGGCGCTGGGCA